>LR750125.1:177531-591709 GCA_902729485.2 Mus minutoides
ACACACACACACACACACACACACACACACACACACACACACACACACACACACACACACACACACACACACACACACACACACACACACACACACACACACACACACACACACACACACACACACACACACACACACACACACACACACACACACACACACACACACACACACACACACACACACACACACACACAGGCATACACACCACCACCACCACTACCCTGATCACCAACACCACCACTACAAGTAACAACAAAATAACAGAAACCAACAAACACTGCACACTGATATCTCTCAACATCAACGGTCTCATTTCCCTCAATAAACATAGACTAACAGAACAGAGCTGAAAATAAGCTCCATCTGTCTGTTACATCCAAGAAACCATGCTTTAACATTGAGGATAGACATTATCTAAGATATTCCAAACAGTGGACTTAAAAAGCAAGCCTGACCTAATAGACCTCAAACAAAAACTATTCAGAAAAGATAGGAAAGGAAGCTACATGCCCATCAAAAACAAACCAAAACACCAACCAAACAAGCAACACCCACCAAGAGCACATCTATGCACCGAACACAAGGGTACCAAAGTTCATAAAAGAAATATTACTACAGTTTATATCAAATACTGACTCTCACAAGACTGTTAGTGGGAGATTTCATTTCCCTACTCTTGACAACAGACAGGTAACCCAGAGAAAAGTAAACAAAGAAATGCTGGAGTTAACTGATATTACAAATCAAATAACCTAACATATATTTATAGAATACTTCATCCAAACACAAAAGAATATACCTTCTCAGCACCTCATGGAACTTTCTCCAAAACTGACTACATGCTCTGACTCAAAGCAAGTCTCAACAAATACAAGAAAATTGAAGCACAAAAAAACACAGGACAGCTAAAAAATCTTGAATAATAAAAGAACTGAAGGAAGTATCACTATCCCCAATTTCAAGTTGTACTACAAAACTATAGTAATAAAAACATCCTGATATTGGCACAAAAACAGACAGTTTGATCACTAGAGTTGAAATGAAGACCCAGACATAAACCCAGACATGCATGGGTATCTGGTGTTTTATAAAGAAGCCAGAAACACACACTGGGGGAAAAAAAGGCAGCATCTTTGACAAATAGTGCTGGTATAACTGAATAGCTACATGTAGAAGAATCCAAATAGATTCATACTTATCACCAGACAAAACTCAACTCTAAATAGACCAAAGACCTTAACATGAAAGCAGACACACTGAACTAGATAGATGAGAGAGTGGGGAATAGCCTTGAACTTACTGGAATAGGAGACAACTTCCTGAAGAGAACACTGATAGTGCAGGGACTGCGGTCAACAATTAATACATGGAAACCCTTGAAGCTGAGAAGCTGCACAGCAAAGGACAAAGATGCAGCCTGGAAAATGGAAAAAGGTTTACACATCTGATAGAGGGCTAATATTCAGGATATAGAAAGAACTCAAGACTAGATATCAAACAAACAAACAAACAAACAAACAAATGAAAAGCATTTAAAAATGGAGTACAGATCTAAACAGAGAATTCTCAAAAGAGAAAACTCAAGTAGCTAAGAAGCCCTTAAAGAAATGCTCACAATCCTTAGTCATCAGGGAAATGCAAATCAAAACTACTTCGAGATTTCATCAAACACCAAAGTGACTGGACAATGAGACAAGCAACAACTTATGCTGGGAAGGATGTAGAACAAGGGAAGCCTCATCCCTTGCTGGTGGGAATGCAGAAAGCCACTATTGAAATCATGGTGGCAGTTCCTCAGGAAGATGGGAATGAATCCACAAAATTCAGCTCTACCACTCTTGGGCATCTACCCAAAGGACACTTCTTCCTGCTCCAATATGCTTATTGCTGTTCTATTCATAATAGCTAGAAATTGGAAAGAACACAAATGTCCCTCAACAGAAGAATGGATAAAGAAAATATGGTCTATTTACATAATGGAGTATTATTCTGCTATTTAAAAATGGCATCATGTAATTGCAGGTAAATGAAAAGAACTAGAAAAAATATTCCTGAGTGAAGTATCCCAGCCACAGAAATACTAATATGGCAGGTATGTGTTTACATGTGGATATTAGCTATTGTGATGGTTTGTATATTCTTGGACCAGGGAGTGGCACCATTTGGAGGTGTGGCCTTGTTGGAATAGGTGTGTTACTGTGGCTGTGAGCTTAAGATCCTCACCCTAGTTGCCTGGAAATCAGTCTTCTACTAGCAGCCTTTGGATGATAACGTAGAACTCTCAGCTCTGCCCGTGCCATGCCTGCCTGGATACTGCCATGCTCCCACCTTGATGATAATGGACTGAACCTCTGAACCTGTAAGCCAGCCCCAATTAAATGTTGTTTTTTATAAGACTTGCCTTGGTCTGGTGTCTGTTGACAGCAGTAAAACCCTAAGACAGCTATTAAATCAATGATAAGCAAGCTACAATCTGCAGGATCACAGAGCTTAGGTGTAGAGTAGGGACAAAGTGGGCATACAGATCTTTCTAGGAAAGGATAATAGAATAGTTATGGAAGGATAGGGACTGAAGGGGAGGATCAATGAGAGGGGAAGGGAGAGGTGGATGAAGGAGAGAATAGAGGAAGAGTATTGCACAGCTTGCTCAGCTAAAATTAAGGGACACTTAAGTGGTAATATGGAAACCTAATACACTTCCTAAAAAAATATATCTGAAGGCATTCTATATGAAACCAACAAATAATGGGAATGATATAATCCCAACTTACTAAATATATTAAATAATGAAACTATATCTAAATAAGCTTTTCAATATATTGAATTTCTTTAAAACAGTGTAGCTCTGTATAGTGTGCTTTCTGTTGCTGTGATAAAACACTCTGACCAAAAGCAACTTGAAAGGAAAGACTTTCTCTGGTTCAGCTGTCCAGTCACAAGTCCATCGGGTAGGGAGGTCAGAGCAGGAGCTCAAGGCAGGAACTGAAGCAGAGGCTATGGAGGAATTTATTTCTTCAACTGAGGGTCCTGCTGTTTACTGGCTTGCTCCTCATGACTTTTTCAGCATGCTTTCTTTAACCTCCCAGAACCACCCACACAAGGCTAGCAACACCCACAGTGAGCTAGACCCTCCCACATCAATCAGTGATCAAGAAAATGTCCCCACAGACTTGCCTACAGGTCAAGAAAACTGAGATATATATAATAGACTTGATTTTCATGCACGTACCAATCTTGTGATAATGTGGCTTCTAGCAAGGTGTTTTCCATAAAGGAGAAGCACTGACTGACAAAAATTACCCATCTCCTTGAAAGTTTGCTTGGGATACCTGACTCTAAGATGCTAAAAATGTTAAATTTCTAAGCTTACAGGCTGAAAAAGAGTTTTGGCCTAGGGGTGACTTCATGAAGAAAAGGTCATCTGGTAAGCTTCTTAACGTCCCTTCAGGTGGCACTATGACTGATAGCTGTCCTAGTATTAAGACTTGAATACCATTAAGTAGCCAAGAATGTGATGATGCTTTAGAGCATAAAACTTGTTTGCTTATAAGAAAGGTGTGACTGCTCTTACTCAGCTATTACTGCTAGCTGGCAAAAATACAGACAAAAGAACTAGGTGTAGAACCCAAACCACACCAAACATGGGGAAGACCTCACATCGTCACACTTTGATCTCATCTCTTAGGAGTCTTGTCATCGTCGTGCCTCCACTGAAGATACACTATGAGTCTGTCCCGGGGCCCATGCACTCACAGCTTAAGACCGGTGCACTTGGTCGTACTTTGCCCTGGACAGCTTTCCCAGACGTGTGTGTAACTAAGTATTTCATGGTTTTGCCAGAGCTTCTCCACAGGCACTGTCTTAGAGAATTCTCATTTGCCATGAGACCCAGTGTTCCCCTGTTCACCCTCTGTATTGTATGCATTAGAGCTGCACTTGCTCTGCTCCATTTTGTCCTTAACCCTATTCTTAAAAAAAAAAAGGTTGTTTGTTTATTTATCTCTTGTTACCATGCATCTCAGAGGCTTCATCCAGCAGCTATTGGAAACAGATAGAGAGACTCACAGTCAAATATTAGGCTGAGCTCAGGGAGTCTTGTGGAAGAGTCTGGAGAAGGATTGAAGGAGCTGGAGTCCTCAAGGACACCACAAGAAGACCAACAGGGCCAACTAACCGGGCCCATGGGTGCTCACTGAGACCAAAGACCATGCATGGACTGTACCTAGGCCCCTTATACATATGCATCAGATGTACAGCTAGGTCTTCATATGGGTCCCCTAACAACTGGAGGGGGCAGACAGGCTCTGACTTGGACTTCCTACCTTTGGATCCCTTTCCCCTAACTGGGCTGCCTCAGTAGGAGAGGAGAAGATGTGCTTAGTCCTGGTGCAATTTGATTGGTGCTCTGAGAAGTGGAGGGGGAAAGAGGGAAAGGGTTGGGAGAGTGGGACTAGGAGGAGAGGAAGGAGGTGGGCTGTGATCAGGATGTAAAATGAATAAATAAATTAATGGAAAAAAATAAAAAGGATGCAGGAAAGGGAAAAATTTTTTATGAAGACATCCCTCTTGGAGGATTCATTAACAACATTTGGGAAGAGGGAAACATAAAACAGAGACATACCCATCTCAATAGAGACCCAAAACACAACAAAGAACTAAAGAATAAAGACAAGGACTGACCACTGTTACATCCCAAATTGGCAATTCCCACAGAAAGGAAACTCAAAGCTGCCTTTCCTGCATTCTCCCCTCCCCCCACCCCCACTGGGGTAGGGAAGGGATGTGATGGTACCTCTTACTTTATTTATCAGTACTCCTGTTCTTTGCCTAGCTGCAGGAGACCCATGTTCCCTCATTTTGCTTCAGAAACAGTGGTGGTAGATTACTGGCTGGGGAAAGCATAGTTCACAGACTTTTCTAGAGCAAGATGCATTAGCACTGAAGTAGTAAAATGAAAAGGATGGAAAAGAGAAAAATATGACAAGGTGTGAAGGAGAAGGCAGGAAGATGGGTTGAAGGCGGGAGAGGCAGACTGTATAAGTGGAAAAATACAGATGAGTAGGTAGGGAAAAGAGAGAACTAGCAAGATGTATATATTCTGATGAAACAAAAGCAAGCCCACAGTGGCTTAACAATGAACAAAACTGCAAATAACTAGAACATACACAACAAGAAGGAATAACTAAATTACTAACTCATTGTGGGGGGGCAGGGGGAAGACAAAAACATGACAAACAACAAAAACACCATAAGACCAAAACTTATAAACTTAGATACAAAACAACCAAAACCAAATAACTTGCAATAGAAGACACTGGTCCCACTTTTTCACTCAGTGAAATATGAAATTCCTCCCTTTCCTAGTAATGTCATTTGTAGCACTTTTCACAGGAGATGGGATCGATTGTTCCAATGAAGCTGGTGTGGCCTTCCCGATAGGCACTTCTGTAAATGTACATCTGGCTTTGCATCCTAAGGCAGGGGCAGGCATGGTGACTACAGGTCTGGCATCCATTGCCCACTACCAGCTGGGGTGGGCATGTTAGGCTCTTTCTGGGAGCGGTGGTAGGGAAAGGACAGTCCTTTTACAGCAGGACCTCACTGGTGGCGCAGCTTCTGTGGGCTGTCTGCCAGCAGGCACACACTTTCTAGGATGGTTCAGAGAGTATCAGAGTGCACAGGGAGTGTCCCAAACTGTGGCTCCTGCTGCAGCTGCTGAGCTGCAGTGTCAGCACCCACTCACCTCACTGTCATTAGGTCTTTAAGGATGAGTGGTGGGCATGGCTAGTCTGAGCAGGATAATGGTCCAGGTGTGTCTGTTTCACTTATTACAACCATCCATTTGTTCAGAACTGGTTTGACTATGCCCTGATACCTAGAAGCCCTTCAATCAACTTCTAAGCAATTCAAGAAAAGTACTCCTTTATTTATCCACGTTTCCCACTTCAAGTCATTTGCAGGATCATTTCCTTACTGCATTGAAAATGTTATTTATCATTTCTTATGCAAGTCAAAATGACCCTGAGATTCCATCTTATACCCATCAGAATGGCTAATATAAATGGAAAAACAGACTCAAGAGACAACACATGCTGTTGAGGATGTGGAGCAAGGGAAACACTCCTCCATTGCTGGTGGGAGTGCAAACTTGTACCACTCTGGAAATCAATTTGGCAGTTTCTCAGAAAATTGGGACTAGTTCTACCTCAAGACCCAGCTATCTCACTCCTGGGCATATACCTAAAAGATGCTCCACTATCCCATGAGGACACTTGCTCCACTATGTTCAAAGCAGCTTTATTTATAATAGCCAGAAACTGGAAACAACCCATATGTCCCTCAACCGAAGAACATATACAAAAAATAATGTGGTTCTTTTACACAATGGAGTATTACTCAGCTATTAAAAATAAGAACATCATGAATTTTACAGACAAATGAATGGAACTAGAAAATATCATCCAGAATGAGATAACCTAGACTCAAAAGGACATGCATAGTATGTACTCACTTCTAAGTGGATATTAGCCAAAAATTACAGAATACCCATGCTACACTCTACAGACCTAAAGAAGTTAAATAAGAAGGATGACCCAAGCAAGGATGCTTGAATATCACTTAGAAGGGAGAATAAAATAGTCATAGGAGGCAGATGGAGAGAGGGAACTGGGTGCGAGAGGGAATGGGAAGGAGGGCTGGGTGTGTTCAGGATCAAGTGTGGGGAGAGATAGAAGAGAGGGGCAGGAGAATGAATGGAAGTCAGTAGCTGGCTGGAGTAACAGTGTGGGGGGTAGGGGGGAGGCATCTTTAGGACATGCCAGAGTCCTGGGATGGGAGAGGTTCTCAGGAGTCTATGAAGTGACTTTAGCTGAGACTGCTAGCACTGGAGATATGGAACCAGAAGTGGCCACCTCCTGTAACCAGGCAGGATCCCCAGTGGAGGGATAAGGAACCAACCTGCCAACAAAACTTTTGGCCCAAAATTTATCCTGTCTACAAGAAATGCAGGGACAAAGATGGAGCAGAGACTAATGGAATAGCCAACTAATAACTGGCCCAACTTAAGGCAAGTACCAATCCTTGACGCTATGAATGATACTCTGCTATGTTTGTAGACAGGAGCCTATCATAACTGTCCTCTGAGAGGCTCCATCTAGCAACTGACTGAAACAGATGGAGAAACAGACAAACATTGGGGGAAGCTCACAGAATCATAGGGAAGACTTGAGAGGATTGAGGGATCCAGAGAAGATATGAACTCTACAGGAAGACCAACAAAGTCAACTACCCTGGCCCTTGGAGCTCTCAGAGACTGAACAACCAACCAAAGAGCTTACACGGGCTAGACCTAGGCACCCTCCACACATATGTACCAGACTTACAGCTCAGCCTCCATGTGGGTCCCAAACAACTGAAGCAGGGGCCTGTCTTGGATCCCATTCCTCTCACTGGGCTGCCTTGTCTGGCTTCAGTAGGAGAGGATGCATCTATTCCTGCAGACACTTGATGTTCCAGGGCTAGTTGATACTCAGGGGAGGGCTCCACCCTCTCAGAGAGGAAGAGGAAGGGGATGTTGGGGGCAGGACTGTGTAAGAGGGGGACTGGGAGGGGAGGGGCGGCGATCGAGATGTAAAATAAATAAATTAATGAATAGGGGAAAAGAAGGTTACTTAGCATTTCTTAGTGAAAATACACTGGAAACGAGGTTCACCAGCTTTGCTTATTTGAAAATTTCATTATTTGACCTTTACTTAAGAAAAAGCACTTCATAAAATATAAAATTCTTAGTCAATAGGTTTTTTCATTTTAATACTTCAACATACTTTCTGTTGTTTACTAGCCATCAGTGTTTTTTGACTTTAAAAATCAATTATCATCATTCTTGTGTAGCTAATGGTTTTATGCCTGCTGTAAAGTCTGTTCTTTGTATTTAGTTTTAATAACTTTAATGACCTCAGATACTTTTTACTCTATTTATCCTGCTTTGAAATTACTGAGTTTCTTAAATCTTCAAGTATACTTTATTCATGTTTAGATTCTTGGCCAATATTTCTTCAAACATTTTTTAGCTTTCATTTTTATCTCTTTTTGTTTCTGGAACTAAAAGTATACAGATGTCAAACTGTTTAATCTGGTCCCAAGGTCTCTGGGCTGTTTCAATTTCTTTCTTTTTTTTTTTACTCCTCTTTCTCTTGGTGCTTTGACCAGTGACTTGAACTGTGTTCTAGTTTGGAGAAAATTTGTGTTCTGTTGTGTCTAATTTATTAATTCCATTTTTCATTTCAACAATTTCTCTTGTCCATTCTGATTTCTGTGTGGTGCTATTACTTGATAGTTCTCCTCTTCACTCGTCATTGATATCCATCAGGACACTGACATTTTCCCTGTAGAACGCTTAATAGGAGTTCTCACTCTCTAGCAACTGCCGAGACAAGCAGAATTGTATTTTCAGCACATATATATTCCTCTAGCTACAAGAGGACAGTTTTTCTTTCTTCACGTCTACTACTGTTTTATTATTAACAAATGGGAGTCACATGTTGCAAACTCTGACTTTTATTATTTTTTTTCTGAAAGTAGTTCTATTCTAAATTCTATTAAATATTGGTGACTTTCTGAATTTGTACAATTTTAATACTTAGTAGAGTATCTATTTCTGTTTTGTCCTGAGGTTTAGGTCTTTAGACCAGCTGTTGTCTCAGTTATCATTATGGATGTTATAATTTGAATGTAAAATGTCCTCACAGGCTCATGTGTTTGAATATTTGTTTCCCAGCTCATGACATTGTTTTGAGAGACTGTAGGACATTTTGAACATGGAAGCTACCTGGTTGGCACAGGGTAGTAATGGTGACTCTTAGAGAGTTTCAGCCTGGTCATCCCCCCAGCAGGAGCTCTCTGTATCCAGTGTGCAGGCAGGATGTGAGGAGTGCCAACTGCATGTTCCTAATGCTCTGAACACACTGTGTCTTCCTTGTCATGAAGGATGTATTAGTCAGGGTTCTCTAGAGTCACAGAGCCTGTGGAATGTCTCTATATTAAATGAATTTATTGCAATAACGTACAGTCTGTAGTCCAACTAACCCATCAATGGGAAGTCCAAGAATCTAGTAGTTTCTCAGTTTCTCAGTCTCATGAGGCTAGTTGTTTTACCTGGTCTTCTGTATAGGCTTCCTGCAGAAGTAGGTTCCAACAGATGTGCTGGCAAATAAGTGCAAACAAGTGAAGAAGAGTGAATTTCCTTCTTCCAATGTCTTTATGTAGGCCTCCAGCAGAAGGTGTGGCCCAGATTAAAGGAATGTACTACCACACCTGGACCTGGAACTTGCTTTGTCCTAGGCTGACCTTGAACTCAGAGATCTGCCAGTGACAGTTTCCTGGGATTAAAGGCGTGTGCTACCTTGCCTGGGCCTAAGTTTTCATGGCCACTATGTCTCAAGATCTCCATGCTAAGATCTGGGTCAGAAGCCTGTGTCTTCTAACATCGAGATCTGGGTCACAGGTGTGCCCTCTATTTCTGGATTGTAGTTCATTCCAGATATAGTCAAGCTGACAACTAGGAGTAGCCATCACAAAGGACCATACCCCCTGAACTGAAAGGCAAAGATAAACCCTTCCTCCTGTAAATTGCTTCTTTCATGTATTTGGGCACAGTGAGGTGAAAAACAGTTGTCTTTACTACTAGGGCTCCACAGTAGCAGAAAACTTCTTTTAAGAGCAGATGCTGAAATCTCAGCTCATTAGCATTCTAACTTTGTTTCCAAATGAGAATCCTGGAATTTCCTTCACATATGCAGTTCAAATTACAGACACAGCTTTGTAAGGATCTAATATGAAAATGTGAGGTTCCGCCGGGCATGGTGGCGCACGCCTTTAATCCCAGCACTTGGGAGGCAGAGGCAGGCGGATTTCTGAGTTCGAGGCCAGCTTGGTCTACAAAGTGAGTTCCAGGACAGCCAGGGCTACACAGAGAAACTCTTGTCTCAAAAAACCAAAAACCAAAAAAAAAAAAAAAAAAAAAAAAAAAAAAAAAAAAAAAAAAAAAAAAAAAAAAAAAAAAAAAAAAAAAAAAAAAAAAAAAAAAAAAAAAAAAAAAAAAAAAAAAGAGAGAGAGAGAGGGGGGGGGAGAAAGAATGAAAGAAAATGTGAAGTTCCTTGTAAGGCCAAATTTAGTATTGACCCAAATAACATAATGAGGAAGTAAGTTTATAAAACAGTACAAAATTATTTTAAATGTAGGACATTTTTGTTCATAATTATTAAGAGAAAGTATATTAATAAAAACTTAATATTACTTATTAAGAGAAAGTAACAGAGCCTAGATCTTATAATTCTCTAGTACTAATGCCTGGTGCAAAGGGTTTTGTACTACAGTGTTTACTCCAGGGTTCTTTTAATAGTGAAATTGGTTAAAGGCTCATGAGTTGTAGTAGGGGGTAGAAACTAAGGGGCATCAGCAACATTGTTGACAGCTTTATAGCACTTAAAATATATATCCTATATAGTTTATTGAAAATACTAGGAACCAAAAAATAATCCAATAGTAATAATAATAATAATAATAATAATAATAATAATAATAATAATAATAAATTAATAGTAAGCATTTGTGCTTTCTATTGATGAATAATTTTTTACCACATTACCTTGCCAGAGGCATCAGATCGCCTGGAGCTGAGAGCAACAGGTAGCTGAGAGGTAATGTGTGTGCTGGGAACCATACTCAGGTCCTCCGTAAAGGCAGGAAGAGCTCTTAACCCCTGAACCATCTCTCTGGTCCTGCTTGGACAGCTCTTTTATCACCAATAAATACATATATGACCAATAAATACTTTTAAACATGTTCAGTGTCTTTAGCCATCATGGAAATGCAAATTAAAACTTCTCTGAGTTTCCATCTCACCCTGGTCAAATGGTATCAATAGAAGAGACAACAGGAAACGCTAGAGAGGCTATGGGAAAAAGGAGCCTTTTTATTGCTGGCAGAAATACAGCTTAGTATAGCCACTATAGGGAACAGAGTGGATGCTTCTCAAAATATTCAAAATAGAACTTCTATATGACCAAGAGTTTCATCCCTGGCCATACGCACAAGAGCTTGTACCATTGCAGAGATTTGTACAGCCATGTTTATAGCTACTCTTTATCATAATGATGAAGAAACAAATGTCTAAGAACATATGAATGGATAGTGTAATGTGGTATATATACACAGTGAAATTTTATTAAGTTAAACAAGAAAAGTGAAATTATGATATTTATGTACAAATATATAGAACTGGAAAATATTATCATTAAGTGATATAATCCAAGCTCCAAATGACAAATACCAGATTTTATCTCCCATATATAGATCCTAGCCTCTAATTGTTAATTATGTGTCTTAAGGTGAGGACAAATATAAAAGCCAGGAAATTAGAAAGGGGCCAAGAGGCTGGAGAAAAGAGCCTTTAGTGGAGGCATGGGGAGACAAGAGAAAAAAGTGAAGGGGATTACTGGGGTGAAAGTGCACAGTGGGGGAAGGGGTGGGAGATGAGGGAGGAGGAAGGAAGGATGGCCACCCAACATGAATGCATGCGCAACATGCATGTGCAAATCACACTGGAAACCCAAACTGGAAGGTAATTTGAAAACAAAATAAATATTATTTAAAAGGAAAATACAGAAAAAAATTGTTGAATTGAATGCTCATTTATTTGTTGCTGATTTCTGTTTAGATATACAAATCTAGATTTATATACAAATAGATATATTTGTTGTTTAGGTATACATAACTACTAATACTTAACTAATTAAATATTTTCATGTCACATACTCATGGGTTTCCATTTCTTTAACATGTCCTTGTCTTTTTCTCCCTATTTTTACGTCTTACAAATATTTTTAAGAGCTGCTTATCTTCTCTATTGCTACGAAAGTAAAAATACTTAACCAAAGAGTTTATGAAGGTATTTTTGTCTTTTAAAATGTTTAACACAACTAAAATTGTTCTTGTATTTCTTGAATGTTCTTAAGAGTGTGCATAGATATATGAGATGGGAATTCCACCTAGCACTCTCCACATAGTCAGCCAATGTTGAGTTTATTTGTGTGTGGAGGGGTGAGCATGGTGCAGTGTGGTGTGCCGTGATACATATGTGTGGGCACGTGCATGACACAATGGCTCATGTATAGAGGTCAGAGGATAACCTGCGCTCAGGTTGTTTGTCCTGACAGCAAGCACCCTCAGCTGCCGAGCCATCTCACTGGGAGTCCAGCTTACCTCACTTCTGCCATTCCTGCATGGGGACTGCTTCCACATCTCTTCTCTGTTTCATTAATTGCCATTCTATTTTCATATCACTCATGTACTACCTTAGTATTTATAACATTCTAATAAATTATTATACAAATAATAGGTAAAAGAATATAAGAACAAAAATAAACAAAATGCCTACTCTAATTTGAATATCTACTAAACTATAAGATATATCAGTGTTTCATGTACTGAAAGTGTATAAAGGTAAAGTCTTTTTAATCTTCAGATTATTTAAATGTTTTCATGTCATGCCAAATTAGTTACAAGTAAGTTAAAATAAACATTTTATTTTCTAAATTGTGTTAAAGGTAAAAAATATTTTTTATTTGCCATGAACTGCACACTCTTTTCCATACTGGGTCTTTGTCCACACAAACCATAAGGACAAAAGCCTAGGGCGGGACCTGGAATGGTAGCAATGAGTTTCCCTTTTGTTTTCATTGCGGCTTTATTTTGGTTTGGAGACAGAGTCTCACTCTACAGCCTGTACTGGCTTTGAACCTGTGGCGATCCTTCTGCCTTAGTATCCCAAATGTTGGGATGATCAGTAAGAACCCAACCTCGTCTTCATTTTATCTATAGTTGTTTTTAAACTTGACTCATGAAAGTTGCAAATATCAAACCAATACATGCTGAACAGCAATGCTTTTTAATGGCCTTTAGTGTATTTTCAAGATTCCAATGTCTAGAATGGTCATCCCTTTAAACCATCTAAGCCTCTGCTCTCTAGCCATTAATTGGGTACCAAGTAGTAGGCAGAACAAGACCTGGACGACCTTGAGAGAATTCTAAGTCAGATGTCTTTTTGGACCAGGCATTGCTTTATAGACTGGCTTCAAACTCTGTTCTTCCAAGTGCTAGGATTATAGGCGTGTTTCATCCCAGACTTAATGTGAATACTTGCTTTGTTTGAATGCCTTCACGTGTTTTAATGGAGTGTTATCTCTTTTTATATTTTAATGGACTACATTTAGTCAAGTTCTTTCTTGTTCCCTAACTGTTTTGAAAATCAAGAGTAAACTGTGGAAATACAAACATGGTATAAGTCTAGACATAACCTCATGAAATATTTAAATATAGATAATTAAGACTCACCTCTATTTCTTTTCTTAATTTTTCATGTGTCTTTTTCTCTTCTTCCAGAAAAGATGTTTTCTCAATGATTGACTCTTTTACTGTCATAATTTTATTCTTTATCTCTGAAATGTCTTCCTGGATATTTGTAAAATTTAAAAGATACAAGTCAAAACGAATCCAAGACTTTTTCAGGGCTTTCCTAATTTATGGAAACTAGCAAAATCAAAATTTAAATTTAGAAAATAGGATTACAACATTGCTTCTATAGCTATATAACATAAAGAACCACTGTTTGCACAAAGCAAACCTGGACTTCAGACACAAACCGAAAATCAAACAAAACACGAAGGAGAGCAGCGGTGTGCTGATGTCCGCCGCCCCCCCCCCCCCCCCCCCCCCCAGACAACAGTGCACAGGGTGCTTTTTAATGCTTAGCAATCAGTGGTGGATATTTTAAGTTGCTTTTCCTATGGTCCTCAAGGAATAGTGAGAGGAATACAAAGATATCCAACATGCAATTATGAATTCAGCTTGTGTACATTAATCGCATGAACTGATTTGGTCAGCATTCTTCAGAATAGAAGCTAGAGGCTGAACCTTTTAGATTAATTGTTCACTGTGATTTTAACCATATGTATTTATAAACCCACGGGTGATCTATAAGTATCTTCTTTAAGCATCTGCACATTCAGGAAATTGCTATTTAACTTATATATCTGATTGCTATATGTACTAACTTAAGTTTTAAAAATTGTGAAAATAGTTCCTGAATGTAGAACTATACACATTTTATTAATTTGATATTATTTATTAGTTATACTTATAAAAAACAGAAAAGGGTTTGATAAGTATCACTTCAAACCTGTATTTGTATTGTGCAGTTCCCTTTTGAATCTTGGAGGTTTTCCATAAGATCTTCTCTCATTGTCTTTAGGTTTTTGATGAGCTCTCGTTTTTCATAGAGTTCAGTCATAAATGAACATTGGCTTTTTATTTCTCCTAAATTATCTTTATAAGCTTTTATTTTTACATAATATGCATTATATTTTATCATTTGTTCCTCAAAATTTTCTTGGGCTGTTTCTGTATCAAATTTAAGTTTTAAACTTTCTGAATATAAGGACTCAATTTGAGCTTCTAAGCGTCCACACTGAAGTTTAGAATTCTCCATGGCAGTGTCTTGCTGATGCATTTGCCTGTCTGTTTCTTTAGCTTCTTCAGCAATAGTCGCTATTTGTTTTTCAAGATCATGAAGTTCAATCTGTAATATATTTCATAAATAACATTAATGATTAACTGATTGTTTAAGCTGAGAGGAAAAGCATTATTTTAAATCATAATGCACATAAGAAATCACAACATAAAAATGTACATTTATTATATATAGAAAAAATGATTCATAATAGAAGATATGCAATAGCATAATATACACTTATTTTAGAATTATACAAAATTCCCAGAGTTGTGTATTTCTTACTTGCTCATCTAATTCTAAAGAATTAAAATTATATAATTTTAGCATCTTATGTGTAAAGAAGATACTTGGTTACTTTAAAATGCTTTTATAGGTACCAGAATTATTTGTTCAAATAAAATAGTATGGTGAAAATTATATAGCCCAGAGTTAAGTAACCTAGAGAATAGTTCCCAGTGTCTTTACTGATTTTTACAAATCTCTATGATCACATGGAACAAGCTTAATTATCCTATCCAAATGTCATTTTCTTCATTTGCAAGATAAATACAAAGTATCTACTTTGCTGTCAGGGGATCAGTCATGGCTTACTCATGCCTCCTTATTAAAACCTTGATTCCATATGACCAGTTTTCTTTGGCTCTTCTAACTCAGCTCTTACTATTTCTTCTCAGTGTCAGCAACCCCTTCAAATATGGGATTTCCTTGGTGTTTACTCACCATATTTCCTCTCATCATTCTCTATGTATTAAGCAGTTAGGTAAATGGTCCCATTTTATTGTATTTTCTGCTGACGGTTCAGAATATATGTGGTTATTAAGTTCTGTATTCAACTGCCATGAGCCAGTTCAAATTCATGATATACACAAATCGGACTTTCCATCCTCCCTCTATAACCTATTTCTATTTGTATCAGTTATCAGTTGCCACTACCATAAAACCTCAGTGACGAACATGGCAGTGGTATTTATCATGGACATGCCTGGGAGACACTGGTGCTGCATCTGCTTGAGAGCAGGGAGCTCTGCCTGACGGTTCTGCTGATTTTGGTTAGGTTTGCTCTTATGCTTGGGGTTGTACTTCTTTGTTAAATAGCTTTTAGGGGAAATATACTCTTAAGTCCTCTTAAACAAGAGATATGTATTCATTGAGTTCCTTGTCTTGGCATTTGTGAAAAAGGCAAACTAAACTGTCCTATGTGAAACTAAGCCTACTTCTGATGCAGGCTACCCATGGCTACCCATGTCAAAGGTGAAAGGGAAGGTAGGAAGGCTCCAGTGAGCTGCTAAACCCTCACCATTTACCATTATTATCACTACTGTACAAAGGTGTTAAATTCATAGAAGTTAAACAGGAAAGGCAACAAACTGGAATCTGACTGAACGTAGGAATATTTGATTCTGTGGTTTGCAATTTTCATTTTATTTCCTAGATCAATAAACATATGAGGTATATCTTTTTAATAACATAAATAGATCAAAAGTTTAGCTAATAAAAATAGAAGTTGGTAAGAATGTTATATCTAGCAAAGCCTTTTTCAAATTGAGAGATAAATATATTTCAAGACAAGCATAAACTAAGGCAGAGCATGACCAGCAGCCCACTACTCCACAAGATATTTAAAGGAATATTATGCAAAGAAAAGGAAGAAAGGCAGTCTTGATAATGAGAACAAAGAGAAGAATATATTTCTGAAGAGGAATGGCTAAGCAATGGAATCCATCATGCTCAACCCAATAAACTAGTAACCCTCTGGTACTAATAGGAAGGAAAGTACAGACAATTATCCAAGTAGCCATAAAAATAACCAACAAAGTTATAGGAAGTAGTAAACATCTATCTATAATAACCTTAAATGTAAATGATCTCAATTTACCAGCAAAAGAACATGGGCTATCTGACTGATTTTAAAAACCAGATGCAACTTTCTGTTGTCTTCAAGAAAAACTCTTTACTGGTAAGGACACCCAGACTGAGGGTCAAAAAATGGAAGATAATCTACCCAGCAAAGAGAAACTGAAAAGATATTGGCATATCTATCCTCGTACATGATAAAATAGACTTTGAGCCCAAATTATCGAGAAAAAATGAAGAAGACTACAACATATTAATAAAAGGAAAAATAAACGAGGAAGACAAAATAATTTAGGTACATATACATCAAACATTGAGGCTTCTATAATGGGCATAAAATATCAGATAAGTACTGCGACAGAGGTGGTGAGTTATTTAAATCTTTCTATATAAGTCATCTGAACTAAAAATGAACATAGTTCAAGTAAATATAAGTTAAATTATACCAAAACTCAGACTTAACAGATACATAGAGAAGAGTCCATCCAAGAGACACTGAACACACATTCCTCTTAGCAGCTCATCAAATCTTCTCTAAATCACCCCATATCCTAGAACACAAATGAAGTCTTACTAAATACAAAAGAATCAAAGTAAGTCATTGTATCTAATAAGAGCTAACAAATAATAAAATATATAAAGAGTACAGAGATACACAGAGATTCAACTGTGCAGTTCTGAATAATGAGTGAGTCAGTGGAGAATGCAGGGAAGGACTGAAAAGTGCCTTGAGTTGAATTGTGCTGTTTTGAATAATAAAGGGCCACTAGGCTCAGGCACTTACACACTTGCTCCCCCATTCAGGAGTTTTAGGGGAGGTGGTATGGCCTTGCTGGAAGAAGCATCTCCCCACTTCCAGTTTACTCTTTACCTTCTGGTTGAGGATGAGATTTCTCAGATGCCTGCCCTACTTACCTGGTGTCACTTCCTCTAGAACTATAATCCAAAATAAACTCTTCCTTCTGTAAGTCACCTCAGGTCCTGATATTTTATTATAGAAAAAGAAAAGTAATGAATACAGAAGAGAAAATAAAAACACAATTTACTGGAACCTTTGGGATACAGCTAAAGCAGCTAAAAGGAATGTTTATAATGAATATCTACATAAAACAATTTAAAATATCTGAAATAAATTAATGATGTACCTCAATGATCTTGAAAAATCAAGAACAATCTAATTTTAAAAGCAGCAGATGGCAAGAAATAATAAAGATTGTGACATAAATGGAGTTTAAAAGAAAACTCTTACAAGACTACTTACAAAATTGGCTCTTTGAAAAAAAATAATATTGACAAATTCTTAGCCAAACTAACAACAACAACAACAACAAAAAAAATGCTATGGGCTAGCAAGATAGCTCAGCAAGTAAAGGTCAAGGTGCTTACTGCCAAGCCTGAATTCCATCTTCACAAATCAAATAGTGAAAAGAGGGAATGGATTCCTGTAAGTTGTCCACAGACCTCCACAATGGGATACCAGTGTAGATACACACACTTTCACAAATAAATAAAAACAATGAGAGAATACATAAATTAGAGATGAAAATGGAGAAATTACTACATAAAGCAATTGAAAGACCCACAACATGAGGACTACCCCATGTTCTGACTCAAGAGAGGCGACACCCCAAATCATTCATGAGAAACGGTCTTGATGCAAACAGCAAGAGGATCTTTCTTTCTTCTTTTTTTTTGGGGGGGGGGGTTCGAGACAGGGTTTCTCTGTGTAGCCCTGGCTGTCCTGGAACTCACGTTGTAGGCCTCGAACTCATAAATCCACCTGCCTCTGCCTCCCGAGTGCTGGGATTAAAGGTGTATGCCACCACGCCCAGTAGGATTGTTATTTCAAGAGCTCTTGGGCCCAAAGTCATATAGAGGACTGTGGCACCCCGAGTAGCTGGGTAAGTGGGTATTTAAAGGAAGAAACCACAACTCAAGGATGTGGGGAGGGCATTGTTGGAAAATACCAAAAATACCAGTTAAGAGTCACTAGGAAGTGGAAAGTCAAGACTGTTTTCTATGAACTTCTAACAATAGCACATTTGCATAGTAGGTTCCAGCAATGGTCAGGGTGGGTCAGGGTGACTTTCTTTGAAGGAACACTCCCAGAACCCAGGAAGCAGGTGGGTGGAAGAATGTTGCTATCTGTTTTATGATTAGCATACGGTAGAGCATTGAGTCACAAAGGTCACATTCTCAAGCCTGGGCCTAAAGGCCTAGTTTTTAGGTTTCACTTTTTCACAATAAAATACAAGATATAATTAAGGAGTACTTTGAAACTCAAATGCCAAGAAACTAGAAAATATAGAAGAAATGGATACATTTCTAGATATAGATGACCTATCAAAACTAAAGTATGGACAGATATAAAGTGTTGTGGATAGCCCTGGAGCTAATTATATTTGATGTCAATTCTGTTCTCCTGTGAGTGGTGGTGAACAAGGAAAGAGTCCGTCCCTTAACCTGCTTCCCACCTTAATTTGTAAATAAAGGAGATCTGATGACTGGGCAGATAAAAGGGAAGGTAGAGCAGAAGATGGGGAGAGAGAAGAAGGAGAAAATGGAAGAGGGAAAGGACACAGAGGAGGAAAAAGAAGAAAAGCTGAGTAGAAGCACCTGGCCTGAAGAAACGGCAAGTTCTTTTTTTTTTTTTTTTTTTGTTTTGTTTTTTCGAGACAGGGTTTCTCTGTGTAGCCCTGGCTGTCCTGGAACTCATGTTGTAGACCAGGCTGGTCTTGAACTCAGAAATCCACCTGCCTCTGGAAACTGCAAGTTCTAAGGGGTCTCATAGGATGGGAAAGATGGTAGTGTAGTGGTAGATCTGCCCAATCTAGGCACACTGCATTTATTCATATTAACTGTGTTGTGTTTTCATTGCTGGAGCATATTTGGGTTGGAGATTTACTGCAACAATAATGTATAAACAGCTCCATGATCACCACTGTGATTAAGGCAGCAAGAAAGAAAACTTTCTACAATGATAACCCCAGGTCCAGACACATTCACTGACAGATTCTACTGCCCCTTTAAAGAGCTAGAAGCCATTGGATATGCACTCTCTGATAAATGGATATTACACCAGAAACTTAGAATACCCAAGATACAATTTGCAAAACACAAGAAAATGAAGAAGGAAGACCAGCTCGTGGATACTTCATTCCTCCTGTGAATAGGAAACAAAATACCCATGAAAGGAGTTACAGAGACAAAGTTTAGAGCTAAGATGAAAGGATGGACTATACAGAGACTACCCCACCAGGGGGGATCCATCCCATAATCAGCCATTAAACTCAGACACTATTGCATAGGACAGCTAGTGCCTACTTAAGGGACCCTGATATAGCTGTCTCATACAGAAGTGGATGCTCATAATCATCTATAAGATGGAACACAGGGCCCACAATGGAGAAGCTAGAGATAGAACCCCAGGAGCTGAAGGGGTCTGCAACCTTAGAAGAGGAACAACAATATGAACTAACCAGAACCCCCAGAACTCGTGTCTCTAGCTCCATATGTAGCAGAAGATGGCCTAGTCGGCGATCATTGGGAAGAGAGGCCCCTTGGTACTGCAATCTTTATATGCCCCAATACAGGGGAACACCAGGGCCAAGAAGTGAAAGTGGGTGGGCAGGGGAGCAGGGAGGGGGGAGGGAGGAGGGGACTGTCGGAATAGCATTTGAAATGTAAATTAAGAAAATATCTAATAAAAATTGGAAAAATAAATAAAAAAAATAAAGAGCTAGCACTAAGGCTAGCTCTTTATTTTAAATATGGCTGAACTAACCATCTTCTATAACCAGGAAAAGCTTCCAGCAATGGGACTGGAACACCAATCCAGCCACAAAACCTTCAGCCTATATTCTATCTTGACTCCAAGAACTTCTGGGAGTTTCTGACCAATAGCTGGTCCAGCTTGAGGCCCAGCATGAGAGGGAGCTCATGCTTGACTCTGCCTAGATGGCCAGGAACCGGAGGCTGGATAGCCCAGAGACCTAGGATAAAACAGACTAGGAAAAAAATTCAGTGAAATATGTACTAATGATATTCTACTATATATACCCATAGATCAGTGCCTAGCCCAGCTATCACCAGAGAAGCATCATCCATCAACAAATGAACTCAGATGCAGAGACTCACAGCAGACAAACGCTTGGCAGAATGAGGGGAACCCTGAAGAAGCAGAAGGATTGCAAGAGCCACAGCAGTTGAGGATACCAGGAGAACAGAGCTCACAGAGTCAACTAAGTAGGGCTCATAGTGTGTCAGAGAGATTGAAGTGACATCCATGGGATCTGAGTTAGGTCCTCTGCATATGTGTTATGGTTTCGTAGCTTAGTGTTCTTGTTGCGGGGAGGGGAGTGGTGGTGGGGACTCTGACTCTTTTGCTTGCTCTTGGAACCCTTTCCTCCTACTATCCAGCATTGATATGAGGGTTTATGTCTAGTCTTATTGTAACTTGTTATGCTGTGATATCCCTGAGAGGCCTGCTTTTCTTTCTTTCTTTCTTTCTTTCTTTCTTTCTTTCTTTCTTTCTTTCTTTCTTTCTTTCTTAGGGAAACAGAGGAGGTGTGGATCTAGAGGAAGTAGGGAAGAACTTGGAAAAATGAGGGAGGAGAAACTACTTTTGGAAACTACTTTATACTGTTAGTATAAAGAAAAGATAAATTAATAAAAAAGAATGAATCACTTAAACAATATTGATATCTATTTTAAACATAATTTATAGACACTGTAAGTTTCATTTAGTAGGCTTTTATATAATGCCATATAATAATAGTTTTCATATTTCATAGTATGTATATCTGCATTTGTGTTTTCAAGGAGATAACAGTAAATTTTGCTCAGGAAATCACTCATATTATTTCTAAAATTATGTTTTGATACTTCTCCCTTAGTATAATAAAGTATCTCAGTTGCTATGACCAAAACAAAACAAAACAAAACACAAACAAACAAACAAACAAACAAAAAATACTAATGCTCCTCAAGCTGTTCCAAAAAAAACCCCAGAAAAAAACGCTACCAAATACTCTCTATAAAGCCAGCATCAACAGGATGTCAACAGCAGATAGGGACACACGGACCAAAGAAAACTGTAGACCAAGATCCCTGAGGAACATAGGCACAAAAACTCTCAATGAAGTTCTATCAAGCTGAATTAAAAAACACATTAAGATGATGTGTGATGACCAAGTTGACTCCATTGCAAGAATGCAAGATTAGCACAATACATGCAAATTGGTAAGTATAATTCAGCACATAAGTGGATGTAAGGAAAGAAAACCACATGATCCTCAGTCAATGCACAAAATCATTTGTCAAAGTTCAATAGATAATAACAATTCATAATAAAATTGCCAAAGAAATTAGTAATAGATGGTATATACATCAACATAGTAAAGGCTATATATCATAAACATACAGTCAACAGTATATTAAGTAAGAAAAAACTGAAAGAATTTACTCTTAAATCTTGAGCAAGGATGGCTACTCTTTCCATTCTTTAAAGTCCTTTTCAATTTTAAAATATTTTGATTTTTAATTATGTGTGTGTGTATACACACACACACACACACACACACACACACAAACACAGATACCTGTGGGTGAGTTTGTGTAGACAGGTACACTATTCATGGAAGCCAAAAGGCATGGATTCCCTGAAGCTAAAGTTACAAAGGGATCCATCCCATATATAATCCTAAACCCTTTGCGGATGCCAACAAGTGCATGCTGACAGAAGCCTGATATAGCTGTCTCCAGAGAGGCTCCACCAGTGCCTGACAAATACAGAGATGGATGCTCATAGCCTACCATTGACTGAGCACAGTGTCCCCAGTTGAGGAGCTAGAGAAAGGACCCAAGGAGCTGAAGGGGTTTGCAGCCCCATAGGAGAAACAACAACATGAACCAACTAGTACTCCCAGAGCTCCCAGGGACTAAACCACCAACCAAAGAGTACACATGGAGGGATCCATGGCTCTAGCTGCATATGTAGCAGAGGATGGCCTAGTCAGTCATCAGTGGAAGGAGAGGCCCTTGGTCCTGTGAAGGCTCTATGTCCCGGTGTAGGGGAATGTCAGGGCCAGGAACCAGGAGTGGGTGGGTTGGTGAGTCGGGGGAGGGGATAAGGGGTTTTCAGAGGGGAAACCAGGAAAGGGGATAACATTTGAAATGTAAATAAAGAAAATAACTAATAAAAAATAATTTGCAAACAAAAAAGAAAAAGACCTAAAGACAAAATGCAAAATTGTCAGAGATTGTCGAATTCAGGGAGAGTAAGTATTAATACAAGGAGATGAGGATTCTGTGTCTTCTCTAGTAGTTTCAAACCACTAGAAAATGTACAATTTAGGTAGCAAGGCTGAAAACATTGTTAACTATTAAATGTTAGATCTCTACCTCATTATAATTCATACTCAAGTAAAAACAGCATATTCAAACTAAATGGTTCACTTGTCTATATATTAAAAAATACTGGCGAAAAAAAAAACCAAACAACAAATAGTTGTGAGCCATCCGACATGGGTTCTGGAAACTGCACATTGGTCCTCTGCAAGAGCAATATGCTCTGTTAACTGCAGAGACATCTCTCCAGCCCCTTCTTTGCATACCTATTCTACATAGTGCTGTCTTAGCTACACCAGTAAGTACAGGGAGAGGGAGAGGGAGAGGGAGAGGGAGAGGGAGAGGGAGAGAGGGAGAGAGGGAGAGAGGGGGAGAATGAGACACACTGGAAAAAGAGAAGTCAGATTATCCTTATTTGTAAATCTAATACATCTGAAAGAACCTAAAGATTCTACCTGAAAATTCTTAAAGCTGATAAGTATCGCCAGCAAAATAACAAGGCAATAAAAAATCATTATACAAAGACTAGTACCTTTTTAACTATAAAAAAATCCACCAAGAAAGATATGAAAGACAAAAATATTATTCACAGTAGCTTAAAATGCCTAGGAACACTCCTCTTGCCCTCACCAATGGACAAAAAGACACCTTGTTGGTTGTTGTTGGTGTTCTTATTCTCAGTCAGGGGCAGAGCAGATGGCAGTCCTTTGTTCATCCCGGCTTGGTGGCCAAAGCTGTTTTATACCTAGGACTCACAAAAATCAAATGAAATCAACCCAGGCAGTGCAGTGTAGTGCACAAGGAGGAAGATAGACAACTGCAGATGTCATGCCCCCCACAGCCCTGCCCTCCAGTGCATGGCACAGGCAGGCCATAGGTACCTCCTTGCTGACCAGCCATGCAGTGTGGCTAGAGGATATGGCCCAGGGCCAGCCACATGGCCAGCTTGCAGTTGGTGCCACCACAGGATGTGAGTGTGTGGTGGTCAGGCGGGAGAAAGGACAAGCAAAGCAGTTTGAACGATGTGAAGGAAGATGGAATTGGAGACTTGAGGGTGGAGAGAAGTAGCCTATTGTAAGTGGCCAGCCCTATCACTGGGGCCACGGTGAGGTCCCAGCTCCTGCTGACTCTGATGGGCACATCTGAGTCCCAGCCTATAAAATGACAGGGCTCAGTGCCCATGTCCATGGCTCATATTTCCATTAGAGAACATGGGGATGCCCTGGTCTGGGTGCCAGGGACCACCTGGATGGATGTCCAGGGCCGTGTAGAACTAGTGCTGGCCCTCACTGGATGCAACACTCAGGAGTACTGGCCCCATCTCTCACTGCTGACAGCACTGAGAAGAGTGGGTCCTGAACCTCTCTTGGCAACATAGTAGAGTAGTGCTGGCCCTGTTAGAGGGAGGAGGCATGGGCAAGCCAGCCCTGAGAACAAGAGCAAGGAAGAGCTGGCCCTGCCACTCATCTGCCTTGAGGAGGTGTAGGGGTGAGGTGATGCCCTCCCCTCCACTGCCGCACACCACCTGTGGCAGTTGGGAAATCTGACCCTGGGGTCATGAGAGTAGGTGAGCATGCCTTATACCTTACTGACTGCAGCATTCGGGAGAGTAAACCCTGTACCTCAGCTGAGCTACACAGTGGAGCGGCTCTGATGTCGGTGGGGGTGGGGGTGAGAGTGGGGGTGAGAGTGGGTGAGCTGGTTTAACCCCTCACAGGCTGCAGGACTTGGGAGAATGGGCCCTGTGCTTTTCTAGGCAGCATAGTAGAGCTGGCTCTGGAGGCATGGGTGTGGGTGAGCTGGCCCTAAGGGAAGGAGAGCAAGAGAGCTGACCCTGCCTCCTGCTGATGACTGCATTGGGTGGCCTAGCCAGAGCGGTACTGCAGAGCTTGCCCTGTTAGTGTGAATAAGGAAGAGCCAGTATGCTGATCAGTTCAGCTACCACATAGGCCTAGATCCAGGGCTCTGAGACAGCTCACTCAATCATCTGTGAACAGTCAGGACACGTGAAAGGGCTAGTCCTGCTGTTCCAAAGCTGCAGGATCTCCACGACACAGAACAACAACAGGATAACTAACTAGAAGGAGTCCTGGTGAGGTCACAATATTGATGGTGTCAAAGACACCAGAGATTTCAAACCAGATCAATGACTCATTGCAATGAACATTTGCAAGTGAAGATGTGTGGACACACTGTGATACACTACAGCATCCAGGATGAAATGTATTCTATACTTTGGGGTGTGTGTGTGTGTGTGTGTGTGTTGTTTTGGGGAGGATATTGCAAGGGCATAGGGCAGATATGAGGGGAAAATGAGAAGATAAGCAGGACTGGGGTACATGATGTGAAATGCACAGAGAATCAATAAAAAGTTTTAAAAATTAAATACCCAGGAATAAACCTAGAAAACAAAGTAAAAGAACTCTACAGTGAAAACTCAGCCCTGTGGTAGGATTGGGACAAAGACAAGCCAATGTCTAGAGCTGGTCAGCTAGCCAGCTTAGCCAAGTTGCTGACCTCCACATTTGTTGAGAGACCCTGTCTCAAAATATAAGGAGAAAAATTACTGTGGGAAGACAACTGATGGTGACTTCTGGCCACCATGTGCACATGTGTACACATGCATGTACTCCCACATATGCATGTACACATGCAAAAACACCCCTTGATACACAGAGAGAGAGAGAGAGAGACAGAGAGAGAGAGAGAGACAGAGAGAGATAGATAGGCATAGACAAGGATTTTTCTGACTAGGTTTCTAACACAGGAAATAATTCCAAGAATTGGCAGGAGACTGAGTGAAATTAAGATGGTTCTGCATTGCAAAGGAAATAATCACCAACAAACAGAATGGGAAATTATCTTTTCCAACTTGACACTGGACAAAGATAAAGTTGAGAACATATAAAGAATTTCAAACATTAAATATCAAAAACTCAAATCAATAAATGGGTGTATGGCATGAATAGGCAGTTCTCTAAACAAGAAATACAGATGGCCAATAAATCCACGAAAAAGTATTCATCATCATTAGTCATCAGTGAGCTGCAAATCAGTATTGTCTTGAATTCCATATCATCTTGGTCAGAATGGCTCTGACCAGTAAAACAAAAAACAAATGCTGGGGAGGACACAGGGAAAGATGAAAGCTTATTCTCTCCTAAAGTGAATGTCAATTTGTACAGCTGAAATATCTCTGCAAACAGAGCTATGGCATGAATTAGCAACACCAGTCTCCTGTTCATACCTGAAGTAACCTAAATTACACATTCATGTTTGCAGCTGTACTTACCTCGATAATCAGGAAGTGGAACCAGCCTAGATGTCTATTAGGTAACTGGATAAAAAGATATAGTACACACACATACACACAAAACATAATTTTATGCAGCATACAAAAAATTGAATTATGGCATTTTCAGGAAAATGTATGCAACTGGAAACCACTGTATTGAGTAAAATAAACTAGTTTCAGAAAGACAAGACACATTTTCTCTTGTATGGGGGAAAGAGTGTGCATGTGTGTCTGTGTGTATGCGTGTGTCTGAGTGTGTGTAGGTTATGAAAGTAGAAAGAGGATCATGAGAGAGGAAGAAGATATCTTAAGAGAGGTGGGAAATAGAGAAGATAATGAAATACATGTAAAGAGAAAGCAGAAATGTGGACTGACAGGGGAAGAGAAGAAACCACTCGAGGGGAAGAGGTATCGTGCAGAGGAGTAGGTGAAGGAAATGACTGGTTTTTGTTTTAAATGAGCATCGGCTGGTTGAAGACCATTTAGGCTGGCTTTCATCGGCTGGGCTGAGATGTCTTGGTCTTGTTTATAAGCATTAAGCTGCAGAGATACGTCCTCACAACAGCAAACACAGAAAAGTGGAAGTATGACTATGTAAGAACTCTCCTAAGCCTTTGCTTGACTCACTTGGGTGACACTCTAGATAGTCATATGACCAGAGTCAGGCTCAAGGGATGGAAATGTGTCCAGCACTGAGAATACATAATAACTATCATAAATTACAAAAGAAAACAGGTTCATTGAGAAAAACTAACATGAATTTGCTCTTCAGAATGAGCCTTATTAGGAGAGTCCCAGGTTCATGGTCATAGCCAGCCATTATGAGGGACTTAAAGTAGGAGACCTTTAGGAGAGTTACAGCATCATGCCATAGACAGCCATGGAGGTGCTCTGAAAGCACATGTGGGAGCCTTAGGTACCCAGTCCCTTTCTGAGCCTGAGAACAAAGGGAGAGTTTTATTAGAGAGGAGAAGTAGAGAGTGGAGAAGGAGAAAGCTCCACACCATATGACCTGTCTGGCTTGACCTGGACTGCATGCTGTGAGTTAGGAAAACACTGATAAATACAATGCTGTAATTTAAGGTTGTCCTGGATCTCAGAATCAAGGGGCCCGGGCATCACAGTTACAGAAGAATTCGTTGTAAGATCCGTGAGGTCACAGCCCACTCTAATCAACTGTGAGTAGCAATTATCTGAATTCTGAAAGAGAAAAGTAACTAGAGGATCTGTAAACTAACAATAATATGGCACGGTATGTATTTATAGACAAAGAGTTGAGACCAAAAGTACACATTAGCACAGCCTGAAATCTCAAACGTAGGTAACAGGACCCACCTTGAGAAACAATCTTTATTTTGTTTAATCTGTATCCTTTTTGTTTATTTCTGAATTTAGTTGTTCATCGAATTCCACTTCAAGCTGCACTTAAACAACTGCAGGACCTCATCGACCTTCTGTGCTGTCCCTATCACTATTGTCGTTCCCTTTAAATCAACTGGAAGTACTGGAAAGATGGCGTTATAGTAAGTCAGTGAACTCCAACTCCAAGCTGCCTTCTATGTGAGACCCCTTCGTTGCTTTCCGGGCAGAGCCATGGCAGCTGCCATATTCAGCAGGTGCACAGCACCCCAAGTGCCCACCCCACAGTCCTCCTCTACTGGTTTCACCCAGACAGTCAGGAGCTGATAGGTCATTCCTCAGTCTTTCTCTTTACCTCTACAACTTACTTTCTGAAAACACCCGTGATGACTGACACACCAACATAAAATCTAAAATTTACAGATGAGTGGGAGACCATTTGTATAACATACATTAGGCTCCGGGTTCCATCCCCAGCACCAATAAAAAATAAATAAACAGATACATAAATACCTCAGTTTATTTCTGACAAATCTTTGTCATAGATGGCAGGTACAACTCATCTTACTTCTACTCTGCTCTCTTCCGCAACTACATCCCATGTATAGGAAGAAGAATTTTGGGGACCCTGTGTTCTGCCCTATAGATGGTTGTGAGCATCCACTTCTGTATTTGTCAGGGACTGTCAAAGCCTGCCAGGAGACAGCTATATCAGGGTCCTTTCAGCAATATCCTGCTGGTGTATGCAGTAGTGTCTGCATTTAGTGGCTGATTATGTGATGGACCACCTGGGTGGGGCACTCTCTGGATGGTCCATCCTTTCGTTTAGCTCCAAACTTTGTCTCTGCTCCTCCTTCCATGCATATTTTAATCCCTATTATAGGAAGGAATGAAGTATCCACGCATTGGTCTTTCTGAGTACCCAAGAGCTGTAGGGGTCTGCGACCCTATAGATGGAACAACAATATGAACTAATCAGAACCCCCAGAGCTCATGTCTCTAGCTGCATATGTATTAGAAGATGGCCTAGTTGGCCATTACTTGGGAAGAAAGGCCCTTGGTCTAGCAATGTTTATATGCCCCAGTACAGGGGAATGCCAGGGCCAAATAGTGGGAGGGGGAGAGTAGGGGAGCAGGGCGGGGGGGGTATAGGGGAGTTTTGGGATAACACTTGAAATGTAAATGAAGAATTTCTCTAATAAAAAAAAAAAACATAAAGTATGTGACATGCTTCTCTGCTCAATCTCCTCTCTTGGTGTCCTGTGATATTAATGGTGCAGTTCAGATCCCTGAAAGCCATATAAAGCCATGTATGCACTGGTCCGAAGCCCTGCACTGCCCCTCTACTCACTCACTGCACTGTTGTCTCCCAGCATCCTTCTGTTTTCTCATTAACTGTTGATCCATCTACCACAAACTGTTCTGCCCCAGGCAAAAACGCTTGCTTACCTTTTGTGTGACAACATAAATTCATTTGGAAGATGACAGGCAATTTCACCAAGTTACTCTCTGACCTCTGTACATACATTGTAGCATGTGTGTGCCTGAATCTACATATCATACAAACATGCAATCATCATAAACAAAAATTGTTTAAAATCCTCCATCCCCTTACTATTCATACTCAGCTGTTCTTATTCCTCAGGACGGCCTTGGTTAAATCAAAACAAGAAGTGACTACTCACAGTCTCCCCATTACTCTCTACATATTAATCTCCCTACCATATTTCCTTTGTAACACATCAGCTGTATCTATTCTTTAACTGTTTACCTCAACCTCATCTAACTAGAAAGCAAGCACTATGACTACAAGAACCATATCTTATTCTTCATCGCCATCTTCCTCTTGAGAGTGCCTGTCAAAATGTAGCAGCTCAATAAATGTTTATAAAATGATAGACACATACATAAGAAAATGGCTGTTGGCCACAATCAGATTATCAATGATAATAGCATGTTAATTTGTTATATGGAGACACATTTCTCCCAATTAGGCTGCCTCTTTTCTTTCTTAAACTCATAAAGCATAATATTTTTTACTAGCTTTAGCATTTTCTTTGATCTATTTCCACCCTTAAACTAGAAATACCCTGCTACCACCACTTTTCCTTTTCTCCCTCTGTCCTATCTCATTAAGATAAAAACAAGATTAATAAGTTCCAAATCTTTACATTTTGCAATGTGATGAGTTTTGTGTTTTAAATTTTATCTATCTATCTATCTATCTATCTATCTATCTATCTATCTACCTACCATATATCTATTATCATTATATGTATAATGGTTAATGTGTATATGTGAGGGCAGTGTCAGAATTAAACCAAATTGTTTAGATCTAGTTAATATTTGGAAAATTAGAAAACTGGCTCTCAGTGCTGGAGTAGCCCAGACAGGATAAGAATTCTAACATTGTTCCTCAAAGTTGCCTTGGCCATTTCTTTGTCTTTCTACCTATTTTAGGATCAACTCATCACAAAGCAAAATGGAAATAGATTTTTTTGCTTAGGATTTGTTTTAAATCAATAAATAATAAAGCATAATATATTAATATAAAATATGGGTAAAATAAATAAAATATGAGAGCTAACATTTTAATGATTTATGAAAATGGTATAGCTTTCCATTTTTTTAAGCCTTTAACTTTTCTTATCAATATGTGGCTTGTTTGCCCATTTGTCAAGTTCATCTCTTCTTTTTTTTTTTCAACTTTTATTAGATATTTTCTTCATTTACATTTCAAGTGTTATCCAGAAAGTTCCCTATACCCTCCCCCCTCCCAGCCCTGCTCCCCCACCCATCCGCTCCCACCCCCTGGCCCCAGCGTTCCCCTGTATTGGGGCATATAAAGTCTGCATAACCAAGGGGCCTCTCTTCCCACTGATGGCCAACTAGGCCATCCTCTTCTATATATGCAGCTAGAGACACGAGCCCAGGGGGTACTAGTTAGTTCATGGTTATTCTTCCACCTATAGGGTTNAGAAGCACTTGAAAAAATGCTCAACATCCTTAATCATCAGGGAAATGCAGATCAAAACAACCCTGAGATTCCACCTCACACCAGTAAGAATGGCTAAGATCAAAAATTCAGGTGACAACAGTTGCTGGCGTGGATGTGGAGAAAGGGGAACACTCCTCCATTGTTGGTGGGAATGCAAGCTGGTTCAACCACTCTGGAAGTTCATCTCTTCTTAACAACACAGTTTTGGTACCATCATAAATGGTGGGGTTTTTCTTAATTTCCGATAATTTCTTGACCATAAATATACATATAGTTTCAAATATTAATCTTGGTATTCTATTACTTTTCATGTTTACTTATTCAGTATTCTTTAGCATTTTTCTAAAGGTAACTATGCCTAGTATAACTTTTTTAAAAGTTTAATTCACCCTGTCTATATACAGTCTATTTCTTCTTCTTACATGATGCACTACTTTGAATTACTGATACCACTTTGAATAAAACAAAAGCAAACTTCTTGCTTTGTTCCTGATCACTAGAGGGAAACACTCGGTATTTCAGCCTTGGGCAGATGGTTGTTCTTACACAGATGTTCCTTTCCTTTAGACTGAGGAAATTGTCGTCTATTCCTAATTTGCCCTGAGTTTTTGTCACAAATAGATGTGGAAACAAGTACTTTTTATAGACTCTAGAATCCTCTTTCTATAACAAAGTTTTTAATTGAATCTTTGCTTTAAAATGCATGTGGATCTTATCAACTCAGAAATAAATACAAGTCTCTTACCACTGGGTATGGCTTCCACCACGTCTGCAAACCTTCTCTACGTTATGCTATTTCCCAAGTACCTCGAGTGCTGTGAATGTCCCAGTGCTATGTCAAGCCTCGTTGGACTCTCTGGAATCTTAGCTCCCACTCCTTCTCTCTACACACTTGCCCTGCACAGTCACTACTCCAGCTGTCCTCTACAGCGTTACTTTGAGAGATTACTTCTCTAGTCCTCTAATGTTGATGATGCCATGTGTCAGGAAGTTGTTTGTTTGATTCTTTTTTGTCTCCTCCCCAACAGGGCATGAGCAGTGCAACAGTAAATACAATGTTCTATAAGATTTTTACTCAAAAATAGGTTCTCAGCATAAATAAAAAAAAATGTTTAAAGCTTTATTTTTAAAGAATTCTTATTGTTATAAGAAATTCTTTATAGAAATCTAAGACATTGCTTTGAATTATATCCTATTTCTCAAATATATTTTTAGGAGTGACTAAGATAAGGAGAATATTTATTTAAAAATCTATACTATATTTACAAAATTATTATCATTATATATCTATGAATATGCTATTACTTAAGTAAATGTCAAAATCAAGTCCTACTGCGCACTGTGTCCCCAAAATGATACCTCACATAGAATTACAAATTTGCTCTAATACAAACCCCTTAGAGTCCATATTAAGTCATCATCTCCATTTTACAAAAGGGAAGGAAGAGGCAATGGCAAATTCAATTGTACAGCTAAATATGCAAATCTAGCCTTGAGACCAGGGCAGTTCAACTCCAGAGCCTACTCTTCATTTCTGTGATCCATTTAATAGTCTGTACAGACATGCCTTCCTCTTTGTAATCACATTCCTAGAATGTAGTTATGTTCAGTTTTGTTGCATGCAAGACCAAGATGGCCCCCATGTTCTTTGCAGAACGATGAGAGACCATAATGGAGAGGAAAGAACATAGGGAAAAGCTACTTGATGTATTCACTGACAACTAATTGCTCAAATGCCATAGCTTTTCTGGCTTATGTGGTCTTACTAGTTTCTTCAATGTATGGTTTTATAGAGGAAACACCACAGGGATAAATATAAACGATCCTATGTGATGTGTTGTATTTTATGTACTTACACTACAGCCATGATGACAATGTAGCTACAATGACACTGTATGGGAGTGTAAGATATTCTATAAACCCAAATCACTCATATAGACTACTGTGAAAGAAAAGAAAATTTGAAGGAATAAATATTAATTTTAAATGAACCTTCTAATACTATATTATTATATAATATTATATTTATATTATTATATAATATTATATTTTTCTTTATGGTGGTGCTGGTGTGTAGTTATGTTTGAGTATATGTATGTATGTTTCTGTGTGTCTGTGTATGTGTGTCTCCTGTGTCTGTGAACATGCACATATGTGTGTACATAAATGTGAAAACTATAGGACAACCTCTAGTGTTCTTCCTCAAGTACCATCTACTTTATTTTATGAGTCAGGGTCTCTCAGTGGCTCAGAGCTTGCCAAGTAGGCTAGCTTGGATAGCCAGTAAGCCACAGGGATAGGCCTTTCTCCACACCCCAAGGCACATGCCAACATCCTGGCTTTGTTACATGGGTGATGGCTAACAAACTCAGGTTCTCCTGCTTGTGTGTTATAGAGCCTGCTAGCTCCTCGGCAACACTGAGACACTAGCACCCTGGGACACTGAGAAAGCAGACGTTCTCAGCAGAGAATCCTGATGGTCTGCCAAGAAAGCTGCAGGCCTGAGGAAGTGGCCTTCATGATCTTCTCATGAGAAAAATCTTTTCTTTTACTTAAACTAAGCAACACTTGAAAGAGTTAGACCACAGACATATTTCTCAGTCTACAAGGAGGTTTGGATCACCTTAAACCTAGATAAACTACTGTTTGAGAAACAGAAGCTGATGAGAATTAGAAGCTGTGAGAGATTTTTATTCTGCTTGCCTATAAAAGATGCTGGAGAATTCAATGAAGTGTGCAGTGGTTCCCAGTTCCTCTGCACCCCCTGTGTCCTGATTACTGCGATCCTACCCAGGGACCCCAATGCACTAGATGCTGACTGTGTGTCAATCACATCACTGTCATCCGTATTTTCTTCATAAGTTACAGATCACTAAAAAGGGCATTTAAAAAGATATGAAATGAATTACCTGCAATTGGAAAAGAATTTTTTTATGTTTTTCTATTTCTGATGTTTGTGACTGTTGTTGTTTGGCGACTTGCTCTACAACATCAGTTAATGCAGATGTGTCTTTGACCGCAGCTAGAAGAAAAGAAAAGCTATTTAATAAAAATTAAATGAAGACATTTTAAGAAAGTCATGTTTCTTTCTATAAATTCATTAAAAACTTGAATTTTTATAATAAGTAAATTTAGGACTGACAGTATCCCCTTTAAGCTCTAAAGAAAATCAAGCACAAGGCAGTAGTAATGGCACTGCGAGGTTGGTCACCTCAGTGCTACCAGTTCTTTACAGGACAGGGAATGTGATTGTCTGAATTTCTTAATCTAGACCTCTTGCACATATATTATAACTACAGTGCTACCATAGTAAGTGAAAACCACTTATAGTTTATTATTTTTCAGTATGGTTGGTCCTGACTTTTAAAATCATTCACTTTTTAAAATTACAACTCAAACTTAATCCAAGTCCTCCCTTGTTCCCCTCTTGCTCTTTTTTCCAAATTTATAGCCTTTTCCTATTAATTTTTGTTACACACACATATAGACACATACATATATGCATATACATGCATCACACACACATATTACTAAACATATATAAATGTATAAGTACAACCTTCTCAGTTTACATGATGTAACTTACCCATATGTTTTCAAGGCTGATTACTTAGCACTGGATAACCAACTGATTCCCCTACACACACACACACACACACACACACACACACACACACACACACACTATCAGTATTCCTTAGTTGTGTAGTCCTATGTTTTAAGTGTTGTGTAAATTATATGAGCCCTCTGTGTGCTTATTCTGATGAACTATGATTGTGCCCTCCTATCACTTGCTACTGGTTTTATCCCAGGATGCTTTCATTCCTTTCCATCACTGCTCCTGAGCATCCAGCAGTTTAGCTAAGATTGTTTCCTCATCTATTCAGCTAGGATGCCTCCTTACCTTTTGTAGGAATGACTTCATTCTTCCCTTCTGTGTCTCCTGACATTCTTTGTCTGTTAATTCTTTTCCCTGGATTGGGTTGCTTTCCTTTCTCCTAGAAAACAACATATCTATATTGGTAATGTTTCAATTTTTCTTTTTTAATGTCACATATTCATAATCCTGGCAATTGTTAAATACATTACAAGGATACTTAAGGAGTGTTCACCATTACTATCAACAATGAAGTAAAATTTAGGAAGGAAAGGAAAACGATATTTAACAATTGGCTTTGCTTTTCAGCCGTTAGGATCTTGAGGAAGTTTTTTCATTTATCTTCAGTGTTTTTACTTGTGAAATCCCACAGGGCCAAGGTAATAATTAAAGATATTATAACATAATCTTAAATTTGATGTATGTGCATGTGTATAAATGTGTGTATTACACACACACACACACACAGATACACACACACACACACACACACATATAAAATAGACATATGTTGGGTAGTTACTATGGACTAGCAGTAGGAATGTTGAGTATTGTGTTGAAATAGATTTAACCAGCACATTCCAAGAACATCTAAAATTTATGTCCAGTGTTATTTTGACTATGGCAGGTCTTGGTCCTAAGCAGGTTTGGAAGCCTACTTGTCTATCTTTTATTTAGGAGCAACTGATAAGATGAAGTCAGAGGCTTTATTCCATCAAAAAGGAAGAGAAAGAATCACACTAACACACGAATGGCAAGGTCACAGGACAGGAATTTTGCAAGTCTCAGGAAAACATCATCAGAATTTGTCTGCTCAGAGCAAATGATGCAAGTTCTTATGATGAAATAAATGATTCCATGTTGACAAATTCCACTGAGATTGGACGTTATCACCTTCTATTTAACAAATGTACATGAAGAATTTTCTAGTCAGTTTACTATATGTTAGCAAAAGCCCAAGATTTTTATAGATGTTGTAAATCTTATCTATATTAAAGTGATTCCAAACTTTACATGACAAAACAAAAACAACAACAACAAAAACCTAAGAAACTTTATTCTTGCAATGTGACTTGACTGTTATTCTAAGTATACTTCGTAGACTAGCCCTGAGATTTCTAGCTCTTTTCCAGTAAATTGTAATGCCTGATTTCTTTCACTGTCTACACTAGAGCCATTTCATCTGAATGAGTAGCATTCTTACTAAAATCAAAGCCCAAGGTTGGCTCAATGATTCTATTGGAACATTGGTGGGGGCTAATCTAACTTAGCTATATGTCAAAAATCATTCCTTAGAGGCACTTATAATAAAACAATATTGAAGGAAAGCACACGGATCCATTCATCCACTGATGTAGGGAAAAGTTTGGAGCATTAGTGCTACAGGATGCCAAGACTCCAGAAGACTAAGTTTCTGTGAAACTTTTTGCCTCAGAACCGCATCCAAGCTTTTGGGCCTGTCACGCGGTTTTCACTGGAGTTGGTGTGGCATAGCAGATTGTCAGCCTCTGGATATTTTCTTGTCTTAAAGTCATTTCCTTCAAATCTCACTTGGAACTTCCTTTCTTCCTACAGTCTTCCTGACTCTGAGTCCATTCCATTGTCATGCCTCTGCTCTATATCCTTCCATCACTGCACACAGAACAGCCTCAGATTAACATTGGTGGGTCCGATCACATTCTTTAGCTGGCTAGTTAGGTTTTGTGGTCAGAGACTTTAAAGTTCACCTACCTGACTTGAAAGCACATACTTTCTGCTTATCCCAGCACTTTCATTGACTATAGTCCTGAGCTTCTTTTATGCCTACTTGTGCTAGACACTAAGTACTTTAGACTTTTAAGTATTAATATAATATTTATTCTGCTCTTGGTAGTGTTCTAAGTATTTTATCTATATGAACTCATCTAACTCTATGAGGTAGATATTTATAGAAAAGCCCACTGAGGCACAAATAGATCAAGGAATTTATATAGTCAGGTAGCTATAGTAATGTTACTTGAATTCATTTATTTTGGTACCAAAGTTCATATTCTTAATGTTGTGTTAGAGTATTACTTTTGAGAGGGTAGAATCTTCACTTCAGAATCAAATTAGATTGTTAATCTTTTCTTCTTAGTGCTGGGGGTTTGAACCCAGGCATAATGTCTTTGTGTACACACATCCTACCACAGAGCATCTTCTTTCCCATTCCTAGTACCATCACCACTTTTCTGTTTGAGGAACTATTTCAAGATAGTGGCTTCAGCACCCCAATTTGCATGTTTGAATAGGGAACCCAATTTCATGCTATAATTTCCTGTTAGGTGAGTTATCTTCCTAGTAACTTCAATCTCCCGCCTCCAAACCAGTGCCACTGGCACAATCTGCCTAAATCTGGATATTATACTTAATATCTATCTTAACTCAGTCTTTAGGAAAAGCCTTCAGGCCTTCAAATCATTCCTTACTATAAAAAATGTATCTCCACTGAGCTTGATACATCCCTCAAATGGATGCAAGTATATGCCCTAACTTATCCTTTGTGCTCCCTGAAACTCAAGCTCCACCTTCAGCAGAATCTCCAACCTTGCTTTACCTTTATGCTTTAAGTGAAACCCAGAAACACTGCCCCTCCATCAGGTCACTAGGTAGAGTAGTGTCCTCAAAGACCTTAGTATCCAACTACTTTCCTTCTTTATCTGGTTATGCACATTACCCCAAACCTAACCAACAGGAATGCCACCAGAGTCACATGATGATCTCTTTCAGCTATCAATCCCTTTCTTTAATCCCTTTATAGCCAAGATACTTGCTAACCTCTTTCTTTCATTCTTCTTGAGCCTACTCAAGTATCTACCACACCGCCTTTAAAGCACTTCTGTATAGTGTCTATGTCCTCCATGTTTCTACATTCAAAGGGCCAGTTCAAGCTTCTTTTTATTTGACCTATTGACAGCATTTGACACATTTGATCATGAGTTCCTCCTCTGAAACACAATACCTTGCCTCTTTTGCTGGCTCTTTTCATCTTCCTCACTTTTTAAAAAAGAATTAATTTATTTTATGTTTTATGAATACACTGTAGCTGTCTTCAGACACATCAGAAGAGGGTATCAGATCCCATTACAGATCATTGTGAGCCAACATGTGGTTGCTGGGAATTGAACTCAGGACCTCTGGAAGAGCAGTGGTACTCGTCTTCACCTACCTCCTTTCTGGTCCTCCTGATACATTATGCCCTCCAGTTCAATGCTTTATGATCATCTAGTCTGAGGCTGAGCATTCCTAAATCTATATCTCTACACTGAACATCTTTTTTGACCTACAGACTCAGATCAGATTTCCTACTTCATATCTCCACTGGAATCTTGAACAGGCATTTCTATTTTTAAACTCCTAATCTCTTTGTCCCCATACAGCATTCCGTAGTTCAATAAATTATAAGTTCATTGTTGTTGTTCTGGATACAAATACTAGGTTATTATCTCAGAAGTCTCCAAAAGATGGATATCTCAGGGCAATTTAACTGGATTTGGAAAGATAAAGTGAGTTCATTGCCCTTTTGGGAAGTCGTTAAAGATACACCACAAGTAGAATGTCCAAGGCCAGAGCTGTCCTTGTCTCACCCAAGGGACAAACTAGATTCTGGTTATTTTTATTCCTTTAGATAATACAATTCTTTCTTTTAAACTTATTACTTGGAGTTGGAGAGATAGCTCAGTGATTAAAAGCTCTAGCTGTTCTTCCAAAGGAGAGGCTCTGACTTCAATTCCCAGCAACCACATGATAACTCACAACCATCTATAATGGGATCCAATGCCCTCTTCTGTTTTATCTAAAGACAGATACAGTGTATATATATATATATATATATATATATATATATATATATATATATATATATAAACCTTTTTAAAAACAAAACAAACAAACAACAACAACAAAACCTTACTGGTCACCTTTAAGTTACATTGGAATCCAATTTCCCTTAACTAACAGCTCTCCCTAAAGCATGGCCTTATTCACTTGTTTTCTCCTCCTCCTCCTCTTCCTCCTCCTCCTCTTCCTCCTCCTTCTCCTCTTCCTTCTCCTCCTCCTCCTCTTCTTCCTCTTCTCTCTCTCTCTCTCTCTCTCTCTCTCTTTCTCTTCCTCACCCATATGTGTGTACATGTAGGTGAAGATAAAGGTAGGCAGACCTTGAGTGAATGTCTTTCCCAATGACTTTCTGCATCTTTTGTTTTGTTTGTTTGTTTGTTTGTTTGTTTAGAAATAAACTCTCCCACTGAACCTAACTCACTAGTTAGGTTAGACTGGCTGGCCAGCATGTTCCAGGACTGTCCTATCTCTGCCTTCCTAGTGTCATATTACAGGAGTGTACTACTCTGCCTGGCTTTCCTATGTGGGCTTTGGAGGAACTGACTTAGGTCTTTGTGTATGTAAACACTTTGACTGAGCAATGTTTCCAACTCTATTGTTTTTAATAGCATTGATCATCACTGGCATCTTTTATACCTGGTTTTTATATCCTTCAGCCAATGCAAACTTTAAAAGCATAGATACCAAGAAATGCCTGGCACATAATATGTGCAGACCCATAATCAATCAATCAGTCTGTCTGTCTATATATATATATCTCTACCTCATCATATTATGACATAATGTTTCTTGAGATAGTTCTGATCATGTCCACATTACAGTCAACCTTTCAATTCAACTCTAATTTAGATACCATCTTCTTCAAACAGAAAGCATATCTTAGGCAGACATGACTCTCTTTTTAGTATATTGTTTCTCTACATACTGATAGATAACATTTTAGGCTCTACAGTGAGACTCTCTCACTTCAAATCTAGGTAGTACCATTTACTACCTTATTAGGTAAAGCATTCAACAAGTTCCCAACTATTCAAAAAACCCTTTGTTCTTATACTTTTCATCATTTTCTTCTATTCCCCGTTAGACTATACTCTATGAAGGTAAATAGAATCCTACTCTTTTTGCACTCCCTCAAATATTTGGTGACATATAAAGAATGAAGAAAACTAGATTCATATAAGAAAATAACTGACATTTCTAGATCTTTATTTCCAAATCAACATCAGTTGAAGAACTCTTACATAACATTTAATAACCAACTATTCTTTTAAAAAATTAAAAAAGATTGAGTTGGATTCTTTTTTTGTTGTTTTCTTAGTTGTTTTTCTCCTAGATCTCTATGGTGGAACATATAAAAAAAAAAAAAAAGAAAGAAAAGGAAAAAGAAAAAGAAAAGAAAAGCAATCTACTGCCATCTACTGATATTTTATTAGAATTACATAAATCTTTACAAAGAATCATAGTAAGCTAGAATCTAACCAAAAGAAATCCATAAATCATATTTATTAAAAAATGTATTATAGTGGGAGCTGAGAATATGAATAAACACTTGACCTAGACTGATAATAAGATGGAAGGACAAATTTTCACTCTCCTTCCTGTCTTCCATTTTGATCTCTCCAGTCTCAGTCAGTCCTGTAGCAGATAGCTTGCAGAGGTTACTCTTCCCATACTACCTCACTCCCTGGGGAGTCCACTCGTGTTGGGAGACAACTCAGTCTCCCCTGACTCCAGGCTTCCCTTCTAGCTCATCTCCAATCCTTTGTGTCAGCAGGCAATACCCAGAAACACTTGCTACCTTGGACCAACTACTTTTTCACTTTTAATTTTTAAGTTGGGTAGATGTGAGGTCCATGGTAGAGAATGCTTCCACAAGTTGTTTGGTGACAGAAAGGAATGGGGATAGGATAAGGCAGACCACAGGGGCTTGGACTCAGGAAGGTAATTTTCACTACCTCTCTGGTTCTCATCATTCTCTGTCCAGCAGAAATGGGCTTTCAGGGGTTCCTCCTCCCATTTCAACATCATTCACTGAAGACCACAACTGTTGGTACAGATTCAAGATCTCTTTAGCTCTTTCATCCCTGTCTCTCCAGGTTTAATCTTCCTCTTGTTACGGCCTACTTGCAAATGCCCCACCTCTTACCACAATCCACTCGCTGGGTTTTCCATCTCTTAGTGTGAACCAGACTCCCTTAACTCTTTGCCATAGCTCCTCTCGGTCTTTCTTCCCTAACCTATCCCCATTCCTTTCTGTCACCAACCAACTTGTGGAAGCATTCTCTACCAGGGACCTCACAACTACCCAACTTGCCTAGGATCCAGAAAGGGCAACAGCAACCAAAGAATAGGACACCCATTCAACAAAGACAAGATCATATGTCAAAACTAGAAATACCTTAAGCATCATAACTCCAGATGCCTAGACTCGAGTATAAAAACACATTAACTACCAAAATAATATGCCTCTATCAGAAACTAATAACCTTGTTTCAGCTCAGCAGGCCTTAAGAAATGTAATAAAACTGAAACACAACCCAAGGAGTTCAAAATAGCAATTATGAACATATTCAAGGACCTTAAATGGGACATGAATAAATCCTTTAATGAAGACCATGAAAACATAAAGAAACAGTTTAATGAAATAATACAATATTAAAAGCGAAAGAATTTTACAAAGAAATACAATCACTAATTAACAAAAACCCAAACTGAAATAAAACTGGAAATAAAAAGTTTTGCAAGTCAAAAGCCTCAGAGTTAAATCTCAGGAAGATAGAATTTTTAGTTTTGAAGAGAAAGTAGAAGAATTAAATAGTTCAGTTAAAAAATGTTAAACATCCAGAAATTTGGAACACTATGACAAGACCAGAACTACAAATAATAGAGATAAAAAAGGAGGAGAAACCCAGGTTAAAGGCATAGAAAATACATTTTTAAACAAATTTTTAGATGAAAATTTTGCCAACCTAAAGAAGGTGCCAATCAAGGTATAAGGAGAATAGAGAACACAAGGTATACGGAGAATAGAGAACACAAGGTATAAGGAGAATAGAGAACTAAGGTATAAGGAGAATAGAGAACACAAAATAGACAGGACCAAAAAAGAAATTCCCATGACATATAATCAAAACACTAAACATATAGAACAAAGAATGTATATTAAAACCTACAAAAGACCAATCACATATAAGCAGGAAGGCCAATTAGAATAACACCAGACTTTTCAATAAAGAGTTACAGCACGGATAGATGTTTTACAAACTCCAAGAGACCACAGATGCTGTCCCAAACTACTACACCCAACAAAAATGTCAATAACAATCAACAGAGAAAAAAAATATTCCATGATAAAACAAAATTTAAGCAACTTCTACCAACCTAGCAAATAGGAGGCACTAGAAGGAAAACTTTAGTCCAAAGACGTTAATTACACCTAAAACCACACACAAAATACCCTACTAAGTTGAAGAGAGGAGAAAAACCCCACATCATAACAACAAAACAAACACAGTTTATTGATAACTCTATTAATAATATAAATTCTTCAATAAAAAGTCACAGGCTAACTGATTGGATCAGAAAGCAGGGATCTTTCTATTGTATTTAAGAAACACTCAGCCATCAAGGACAGATATTACCTTAGGATAGAAGGATGGAATGAGGTATTCCACACAAATGGACTGAAAAACAAGTAGGCATAGCCATTTTAATATCTGACAAAATAAACTTCAAACTCAAACTGATCAGGAGTGGGAAGGATACTACATACTCACCAATGGAAAAAACATAACTCAATACTGAATGAAAAAATGGGTAAAGACAGAAATCAAAAAGGAAATTAAAAGCACTTTAGAATTGAATGCTAATGAAAATACCACACATTCAAGCCTATGGAGCACAAGGAAGGCTAATGGAAGAGACAAGTTCATAGCCCTTAATGCTTACATCAAAAAAATTGAGGGGAGCCAGATGAGTAGCTTACCACACACCTGAAAGCTTTAGAAGGATAAGAGGAGACAACACCTCAAAAGAGCAGATAGACAGCAAGAGATCAACGAAACAGAAGCAAATAACCACCACAACAAAATCACAACCAATGAACAAAAAGTTAGCTCTTTGAGAAAATATGTAAAACTGGAAAACCCTTAGCCAAAATAACTAAACGACACAGATCAAAGATCCAAATTAGAGATGACATTACAACAAACACTGAGGAAACCCAGAGAATCAGAAGGATATACTTAAAAAAAAAAAAAAAAACCAGAGAATCAGAAGGATATACTTAAAAATAAAAACAAAAAACTTAGATGATTTTCTTGATATATACTTTGATTTTACACCAAAGTTAAATCAAGAAGCATTTTAAGCAGATACATATCTCCTATAGAAGTAGAAGCAGTAATTAAAAGCCTTTCAACCCAAAACAAAACACCCCCCCCCCCAAAAAAATGGACTCAGCTCAGAATTCTACCAGTACTTCAAAGAATTAACATTGGTGCTTCTCCTCGGAGTATTTCACAAAATAAAAACTGAAGGAACACTTCCTAATTTCATAAGACCACTATTACCCTGATAACTGACCACACAAAGAACTAACAAAAAGAAGAAAATTACATACCGATAGATCTTCTAAACATAGATGCAAAAATTCTAAATAAAATACTTGCCAATTGAATTCAGGAATACTTTAAAAAATTATCTACCATGATTATGTAGGTTTCATCACAATAATGCAGGGACAGTTCAACATACATAAATCTATAAACATAACCTACCACATAAACAAATTGAAAGACAAAACCACACAATCATCTCATTAGATGCAGAAAAGGCCTTTGGGAGGAAAAAAAAAATCTAACATCCTTTCATAATAAAAGTCCTAGGGAGAGACAAGGGATACAAGTGACATGCCTCAAAACCCACAGCCAACATCAACCTAATTGAAGAGAAAATCAAAACATTTCCAGTAAAATCAAGAACAAGGAAAGGATGCTCACTCTCTCCCTACCTGCTCAATATAGCACTTGAAGCCGTAACTAGAACAGAAGACTTAACTAGACAATTGAAGGAGATCTAGGTGCTACAAATAGGAAAAGAAGTATCTTTATTTGCAGAAGACAAAGTTTTATACACAAGGAAATCTCTAGGACTCATCAAAATGTTCAGCAAAGTAGTAGGAAACAAAAATAACACAAATAAATCAGAAGCTTTCCTATATACAAATGTCAAACATATTGAAAAAGAAATCAGGGAAGTAGTACTTTTTACAGTAGCCTCAAAAAAAATTGGGATAACTCTTACTACATGTCTTAGTCAGTGTTTTATTGCTATAAAGAGACACCATGAACACAGTAACTCTTATAAAGGAAAATATTTAATTGGGGGCTGGCTTATAGCTCAGAGGATTAGTTCATTATCATCATGGTAGGAAACATGGCAGCATACAGGCAGACATGATGACATGATGTTGAAGAGGTAGCTGAGAATTCTTTTTTTTTTTCTTTTTTATTGGATATTTTCTTTATTTACATTTCAAATGTTAACCCCTTTCCTGGTTCCCACCCCCTCCTGGAAACTCTCTATCCCATCCTCTCTCCCCCTGCTTCTATGATGGTGTTCCTCCACCCTCCCACCCACCCACTCCCACCTCCCTGCCCTCAATTCCCCTACACGGGGGCATCTATCCAGCCTTCATAGGACCAAGGACCTCTCCTTCCAGTGATGTATGACAAGACCATCCTCTGCTACATATGCAGCTGGAGCCATGTGTACTCCTTTGTTGATGGCTTAATCCCTGGGAGCTTGGGGAGGGGGGGTCCTGGTTGGTTGATATTGTTGTTCTTCCTATGGGGTTGCAAAACCTTCAACTCCTTCTTTAACTCCTCCACTGGGGACCCTGTACTCAGTCCAATGGTTCGATGGATGCGAGAATCCACCTCTGTATTTGTAAGGCTCTGGCAGGGCCTCTCAGGAGACAGCCATATCAGGCTTCTTTCAGCTTGCACTTCTTAGCATCTGCAATAGTGTTTGGTAATTATATATGGGATGAATCCCCCAGGTGGAACAGACTCTGGATGGCCTTTCCTTCAGTCTCTGCTCTACACTTTATCGCCATATTTGCTCTTGTGAGTATTTTGTTCTCCAGGAAGGACTGAATCACCCACATTTTGGTCTTCCTTCTTCATGAGCTTCATGTGGTCTGTGAATTGTATCTTGGTTATTTGGAGTTTTGGGCTAATATCCCAGTGAGTGCATACCATGTGTATTCTTTTGTGATTGGGTAACCTCACTCAGGATGATATTTTCTAGTTCTATCCACTTGTCTAAGAATTTCATGAATTCATTGTTTTTAATTGCTGAGTAGTACTCCATTGTGTAAATGTACCACATTTTCTGTATCCATTCCTCTGTTGAAGGACATCTGGGTTCTCTCCAGCTCCTGGCTATTATAAATAAGGCTGCTGTGAACATAATGGAGCATCTTCTGGGTATATGCCCAGGAGTGGTATAGCTGGGTCCCCAGGTAGAACTATGTCCAATTTTCTGAGGAACTGCCAAACTGATTCACCAGAGTGGTTGTACCAAGGTAGCTGAGAGTTCTACATCTGGATCCATAGGAAGCAGGAAGAAAGAGTTACACTGGGCCTTGTTGGAGCCCATCTGAAATCTCAAAGCTCACCCCCCCAGTGACAAACTTCCTCCAGCAAGGCCACATCTACCCCCCAAAAAGCCACACCTCCTAATAGTGCCACACCCTATGAGGGCCATTTTCACTCAAACAACCACACTAAGCAGTGAAAGACTTGTCGTTTAAGACACTGAAGAGAGAGACTGAAGAAGATGCCAAAAGATGGAAACATCTCCCATGGATTGGTAGGATTAATATTGTGAAGAATCCACCCTACCAAAAATAAAATACAGACTGACCAAAATTCCCATCTAAATTCCAACACTATTCTTTACATCAACTGAAAAAAAAATATTACCTCCTAATGGAGACACAAAAACCCTGGAGAGCTAAACAAAAATACTGAATAATATAAGGGCTGATAGTTGTATCACTATATCAGATTTTAAGTTGTACCAAAACTCTATAGCAATAAAAACAGCACACCACACCAGAAATGTTGGTCAATGGAATAGAATTGAAGACCCAAACATAAGAACATACATCTATGGCCACCCCAGTTTTTACAAAGGACCCAAAAATATAAACTGGAGAAAAACAGCATCTTCAACAAATGGTGTTGATCAAACTGGATGGTTGCATGTAGAATAGTTCTAATAGACCTGTATTTATCACCTGCACAAAACTCAAATTGACCAAGGACCTCAACATAAGACCTTGAATATTTTCGAGAAGAGAAAGCGGACAGTAGGTTTGAACTCATCAGCACAGGAAAGATTCTCTGAACTGAACTGAAAGTATGGGCAGTTGGAACAACAACTACTGAATGGAACCTCACAAAGATGAGAGCCTTCTCTAGACCAAAGACACCATCATTCTGGCAAAGCGCCAGGCCATGGAATGGAAACAGATTTTACCAGCCATATGTCTGATAGTGGGATAACATCTAAAATAGATAAAGAAATTAAAAAACTGAACATTAAGAAAACAAATAACCCAATTAAAAATGAGGTTCAGAACTAATCAGAAACTTCTCAAATGATAAAAGAGTTAAGAAACACTTAAACAAATGCTCAATATCCTTAGCCATCAGGAAAATGTAAATTAAAGCTACTTTGAGATTTCATCTTATACAAGTCAGAATGGCCAAGATCAATAAAGCAAAGGACAGCTCATGCTGGGAGGATGTGGGGCAAAGGGAACACTTACTCATTGTTTGTGGCAGTGAAAACTTGTACGGCCACTATGGAAATCAGCGTGGCTTTCTCAGGAAGCTGGAAATTAATCTGCTTCACTATCCAGCTACAGCACACTTGGGCATATGCCCAAAGGACTCTATATCTTACTACGCAAACACTTCCTCATCCACGTTCACTGCTGCTCTAGTCATAACAGCCAGAAACTGCAAACAGCCTAGAAGCCCATCAAATAATAAATGGATAGTGGAAATGTGGTTTAGTTACACAACGGGATATTAATAAGTTACTTTAAAAAGCAGAAAAACAAAATTAAGAAAATTTCAGGTCAATGGTTGGAGCTAAAAAAAAAAAACAACAAAACAACAACAACAACAACAAAAAACCCATCTTGACTAAGCTAACCCCTCCTCACCCCCAAAAAGCCAAATACCATTTCTATGTTTTCTCTTATATGTGGATGTTAGATTTAGCTTTTAAGCCTTCAATATGTGTTCTACAGTTAGTATAACCACAGAGGTTAATTACTAAGTAATGGGACTTGGGGGCTGGGGGAGGATCCCAAGGAAGGAGAAATAGAATTTATTACTGAGGACAGATGTAGAGGGGAGGCTGGAGTGGGAGGATTAAATGGGGAGAGGTATGGAAGAGATGGGTAACTGATGGAATATGGGGAGGGACAACTAACACTATGGACCCTCAAGTCCAAACACACTACTGAAGAAACTTACTATTTTAGGAATGTATGTATTATATAATATGCATATGTATTATACATATACATGTAATATGTATAGGTTTTATACACATATTAAAGAAATATAAATGGAGCCTTCAAATAATGAGGGCGATAATGCCCCAACTAGGTATCTTACTGAGTGAAATTTCTAATGCCATCAATTAGTTGAGTCACTGGCCAAAGGAACCCAAACATGTCAAGCTATTGCAGAAATGACTGGTTGGTTTCTACAAGCTGATGGTAAGAACCTATTGGTCAGACAACACTTTTGACCTCAGCAAACAGAGAAAAGTCAAGCTGGTGCCTAACTAAAGGTTTTACCTCTACTGACTAGTACTAGTTCCCAGTACTAGAAGGTAATCTGCATACTACCAGAGGACAAAGGAAATCATAACCCAGCATGAACTGTGCAACCTACAATAGTGACCTGCCTATGCGATATGCTGTTGCAATAGTGACAAAAGTGTGGCAGTAACCAATCATTCTGTGAGATGGAATTTATGCCTGACACAGCTAAGGTGGCCAAGAACCTGAGGTTGGCTAGGCCAAGGATCTAGGGGAAAGCCAAATACTACTGTTCACCTGAAGGATAATAGCAATAAAATGACTTCTAATAATGGTCTGCCATACCTATACATCTGTACTTAGCTATTACCAAAGAAGTTGCTTCTTGAAGTAAATGGGATCTAACACAGGGACCCACAGCTAGACAATGTGCAGAGTAAGAAATATTGGAACTCTCATTCCTAAATGGGATATCTTGATCATACTCTTCCCTCAATGCTCAGGGACCTATGTGGAAGAAGGGGCAGAGATTGTAAGCCAGAGGACATGAATGAGACTCAACAGGGATGATGTACATATGAACTCACAAAGACTCTGGCAGCACGCACAAGGTCTGCACAATTTCAAGCCAGCTGGGGGCTCAGCTCTGAGAAGGAAAAGTTGACATGGGATTCCATGTCTCACCAAGAACGATCTCACGTTGGTACCTGCTTGCAAAGGAAAAATTAGTCTTCTCCAATGGAGACTCACTGGGCATTTAAACCACACTTCAGGACAGGTGGCATGACCAGCAGAGGATGCCAACATAAAACAAACTCAATGTTACTTTGGTCTCATATAGCTTTGATGTGGCTTTTTTTCCTTACTGGTCTTTGGTTTTCAATTTTGAGTTTTTGTGAGGTGTGTGTGTGTGTGTGTGTGTGTGTGTGCTTGTTTTTTAAAGAGAGAAAGAAGGGATACGGGATTGAAGATGGGTGGGAGGGGAGGATCTAGGAGGAGTTAGGAAAGGGGAAAAGTATGATCAGAATATATCATACGAATTTCTTTTTCAACAAGAAATGACAGAAGAACAAAAACCTTCAAATGATACAAGGTCGGTCATGGCAACACTTCATTTACTATTTAGTCTCTATGATTGATGAAAATCAAGTTTCTGTTAAGTCATCCAGTTTATGGTCATTTGTTTTGGCAGCCCCAGCAAACTTAGCAAGGGCTATTAACATGGAAATTTGAAGAGGTTACATGGCCTATTCTGGAAAGACACAAAAACGTTCATTCAAATGGCTCAAAAGTAACTGTTTAGGCCAGTGAGGTGGCACAGTGGATAAAGATGCCTGAAGCTAACCCTGATAGCCTGAATTCAATCCCTGAGAGTCATACAGTGGAGACGAGAACTGACTCAAGGAAGATGTCACCTGACCTCCACATGTGTGAGCTTGCTCTCTGTCTCTGTCTCTCTCTATCTCTCTTTGTCACACACACACACACACACACACACACACAAATACTCATAAAATAAAAGTTATACACATTTTTAAAAATTGATCACAGCTTTCAAAATTTCTACCATCTCATAAGATTTACAATATAGTATAATGATATATAGCAATTTCCCAAGAGTTTTCCTCAATAATAAAGGCCCCTAAATACTGCCTCTAAGACATACCATCAAATAATTGAAATACAGAGCTAGTCTTAGCCTATCTACACTTGGCTTCTAACCACCTCCCTTTTCCTACTCCCTTTGTAATTTCTAGATAGTTCCCACAGCACGCCTAATGAGCATGGTTAGGAAACTGCTCTCAGGTGTGTTGTCCTGGTTTGGTTCTACCAGTTGAACTACACAACCCCATATCATAAATTATATGTTTGTTATCAAACATGTTCGTGCCAGCTATGCTTGATACTATGCTCTTATAACTTAAGTAAATATGATGAAAACCAATTATATGGTATAGAAATAAAGTTTTTGCTTCTCTATAGTCTGTTTAATGATTTCTATAGACACAGTAAAGGGTGTGAGATAACTATCAAAGATTCTAAAGTGTAAGCTTGCATTCTGATGGCTTCAAAGGTGCCTTTAAACTATTTTTCTCTTAAATAAACAGAATATTTGGGGATTCTTTTATGGTTAGAGATAGGTGTGTGCTTTATGCAAGAGATATAATACAGGAAAATGAGTTGATCGTGTACAAAAAGGCTCTGGACTTTCTCAGTTGATTGACACATGAGGATCAGCTAGATTAAAATAAGTTTACGATATTACGTTACACGTGTTGACAGCATTCTCACTTAGTTTTGTCTTCCTTTTAAAAGCTTTGCATAGACCAAACCTCCATAACCTATAAGAACTTTCGTTCCTATAAAGTGTGCGATTCAGGGTCTAGCCAGACTTTGCAGTGTACTGTTTGGCTATGAGTTCAGACTGTGTCTATCAGAGGGCTTCTTGTATATGAAAATCCCAAGGAAGCTCTTCTGTGAAGTGAGGCGATCAGGTCTCCAGGAAGGTTGTGTTTAAGCTTGAAGGTTATTGAGCAACTAAGAGCAGGTCAGCTCACAAGAGAAGTGTGCTCAAAGTAACAAGAAGCAAATGTAAAGAATGTAATAGAGGGCCGATGAAAGAACAGCCTTGACTTGCATGGCTTGAGAAGAAGGCAGTTTGTTGTTTGTTTTGTTTTGTTTTGTTTTTCCAAAATGAATTATGCTCCTGAATCATCTGCGAGGTGAAAATAAAAAAAGCAGAACAAAACAAGCCCAGGCCTGACTCCCATAGACTCTGAGTCAGTCTGCGGCCGGGGCGTGGAGTACCTACTCTACTATTAAGTTCTACTCGCTCCCATGTGCAACCAGGATTGAGAGGCTCTGGAGGAGCATGGGAAAGGGGAGAGAGTGTGTGAAGAAGTATGGCCCAGACAGACCAGATGCTGAAGGAAATGGTATGTAAATACATTATAACAACTTCCCTAACAACTTAGCTATTTTGAAAGTTTTGTTACTGCCAGAGCTGTTGCATGAAGGAATCTGAGCTCTCACCCTTGTACATGAAAACAAGCGTCTAAACCTGCTTCATAAGTTAAAAACAAAATTCCATCTTCCTTAACAGACAGCAAGTTTATGCCAAGGCATGCATGTCTGATCAGATCTCAGGGTTCCTGGAAGTGTCCAGTGAGCATACATGTGTGCCCTCTGAAAGTGATCACATGGACTGGAGTAGGTGTTATGTGGGCTGGTTACCTTGGTCTCTAGTCAAGTTGAGATGGGTGCACACTTAACAAGACTCTTCTCAACTCCCAGATTCCCTAGACTTCTCATTCAGGAAAAACTTGAGCACTTGGAGGAAGACCAAGGAAAACGAAGGCCCTCTCCTTCCTCCACAGCCAGTCCTCAGAAAATGCGCTTTCTCTTACCTTCTCATATATTTTGAAGAGTGGGTATTTTCCCATTTATAACAGTACTTGATTTTCATATTGTTGTTTTTTAATAAATAACATTAAACCCATGGGGGGGCCCAAAGGGTCCTTAATTTTTATCTTATTGCTGCTGTAAGAATGAATGCATTCCGTCCTGTGAGGGGACACACTTTTTGTTGTTGTTGTTTGTTTTTTTTCTTTTTGAGCTTAAGAGAAATAGATGTTGCCCAACACAAGTGAACAGACAGTCCAGGATGTTGGTCCCAAATGAAAGTACAGAATCAGCCGAAAGGGGGGGGGGGGGAAATGAAAGCTAACTTAAAAACTAAACAAAAAGTGGGAAAAAAAAAAAGCCACTCCCCCACAAAAGTCGCCAGAGTCCCCTTACTTGAGCCCGGATTGGAGGGCGCTAAGTGACAGGCTGGCCACACTGCTGGGTCAGCAGAACCTTCTGGAGTCGCCGCGACCCGCGGGGAGAGGGGACGCTTCTTCCCTTCCGGGCGCCTCACGGGACGCGCTCGCCCGCGGCTCTCCGCGCCTCAGCGCCTCAGCGCCTCAGCGCCTCAGCGCCTCCGGGCCTCAGGCAGCCTCCACAGTGGCCGCGGGCGCTGACCCGGAACTGCTGAGCGGCGCGGGAATCCCCCGCAAGGGGCTCGGCATTGAGTCTCCCGGGCGCCGCCCCGCGGCCGTGGCGGGAACACCCGAACCCGGGCGCACGCCCGCTGGAGCCCGAGGCCGCCTGGAGGCCCGTGAACGCGGTGAGACGGACCGGCGGGCGGGCCGGCGACTTCGGGAGCCGCTGGGGTTCGAGCGCCGAGCCTGCAGCTCACGCCCCAGCTCACAGCCGCTGAGGAGAGCGCGGGAAGCCGCCCGCCCCGCGGTGAGTCCGGGACGGAGGGGAGGTCGGCGCGGCGACAGGACGGACGGACGGACGGACGGACGGACGGACGGACGGACGCTGTGCAGTCCAGGCTCCTCCGAGGTCGCCTGCACGGCTGGCGGAAAGAAGGAATGATTGAAGGCGCCAGTGCCCTGCGGGGCGGAGGTTGGGGTGGGCGTCAGGGGTCAGAATTGGGGGCACAGGGTCGGCAGAGGGGAGCTCCAGCCGGGATTGGGAGGACAGAGAATCTGCAAGTGCTCAGAAATCGCTTTTGGTATTATCCCAAGTGTGGAGGACTGTGTAAATCTGGGGGGAAGCCCAGCCTATGGGTCAGCTTTTACCTTTAAAAAATGAGTTTGTTTGTTTATGGTGACATACACCTTTACTCCCAGCACTTGGGAGGCAGGGGCAGGGGCAGGGGCAGGGGCAGGGGTCTGAGTTCGAAGCCAGCCTGGTCTACAGAGCTAGTTCCAGGACTGCTGGGGCTGTTAGACAGAGAAACCCTGCCTCCAACTCCTGCCCAAACCGCAACCCCAAAATAAGATTTGCTGATACTGCTCAACTTAATATCCTAAACGTGAGACCTCAGTATTTCATATGAGATGTGATCTAATCTTATAGACATGATAGGGATAATGATATCACAGAGAGATTGACATCCTATAATTGAAAAGACTTGACCTCAGACAACAAGTAATTTTGTACTTTAAATCTACTATAAAGAAAAGAAAGCATAATCTCTTTTCTATAAAAATGTACCCAGCTTTTCACAAAATAAAAGATGGCTCTGCCCTTAATTGTCAGGATGAATGGTGCACTGGCTTTTCTGCTCTGCACGCTACATTTATTTTGGTTACTTTTCGTACTGATGCAATTTACTTCCTATTTTTATTTTTACTTATTTATTTTTTTTGTCCACCACAAATTTCGGTTGTATCTATAAGAATTTATTGTTATTTGTGATCACTTTTCTTTACAGCTGCCATGGCATAAAAGTCTTTGGGGCAAAAAGAGTGCCTGGTTGAAGAATGGCAGAAGCCGTCTTGATTGATCTCTCTGGTTTACAAATGAACGCTCAGAAAAACTGCCATGAGACGTTACTGGAGACGCTGGATGGTATTCACTACCACCATGCTTCCAAGGCCAAGTTCCTTTGCATAATATGTTGCAGTAATGCCGGCAAGGAGAAGGATGGGGAGTATGGCCTCTGTGAACTGGAAGCAGGAATGGGCTTTTCACATCTCGCTGGAAAATTCGAGACTGTTAGCCATCCCAGCCTGGCTGCTTCTTTGTATACAATTAAACAAAAAATTGATGAAGAAAATCTGAGCTGCATTAAGGTGATTGTCCCCGAGCACAGGAAACTGTTAGTGAAGGCTTATGTTGGCCAACTCTTCACCGAGGTATATGAGTTTGAGTTTGAAGATTTACAGGTAGCTTGGAGGGATAGCCTTTTGAAACCATCCACTGGAATAAACCTGACCACAACTCATGAACTAGAAGACATCCAGCGTGAAATAGAAACATACTTGAGAAGTCTGCCAGCGCTGAAAGGGGACCTAACTATTGTCACTTCTCCTCTGATCCCAGGTATCTTCCACGCTGTCCTCTGTATTGCAGTGAAAACCCAGACTTTCTTCAGAAGGTCCTCACTTCCCCTTTTCTTCTCTCTGTTGACTCTTGTGAACTGTTCATGTTTTGCAACATGGGGGATTTAGGATATGTGGGTCAGTGGCATCAAGGATGACTTCATCAGAGCTGTTCCTAAAAAACAAATCAGTACGATGCAAATTCAGCTCTAAGGCAAATCTTCCAACTCTTCTAAATCAATGTTTTTTTCTGACCTGGAAAATCTTTTATGTAGACATGCTGAAACCCCAATTCTTTGGGCATTTTAATAGAAGAGTAAATTTTCAAATAATCCTCCTTGAATAAGTAGGATTAATTGTGAGCTGTATGTTACTTCTATCAGATGAAATGAAAGTACCCTGGGAAGAGCAGCAGTCCCACGGGGAGGTAAAACACACAGTAGTGTGTGACATCACATAGAGGTACAAAGGGCAGCCCGAGTTAGAAACCAGATCAATTACTGCAGGCTAGAGTGATCAGGTGATGGAGAGGCTGTCTTTCCTATGCTGCTGTTTAGCCTTTTGTAGAACATCCTTTGACTTGTTCCCACGTATCCCCAGCAGACACCTTCCTGCATGGATTTACCACGCGGACAGGGGGCATATCTTCCGTACCCACTCTCAGCTCCCTCAATCTTTTCAGTAGTTCCAAACGGAGAGATCCCAAAGTCGTTGTTCAAGAAAATGTTCGTAGGTTGGCAGATGCTGCAGGATTTAACGCAGAGAAATTTTACCGAATAAAGGTAGATTTTTGTTATCTATTTTGGTCTTCTAAAATATTGGCATTTTTTCCTTCTCAGTATATTTATATAATCCATAAGCTATTTAACTTTAGCTTCTGGTGCTTTGTCTAACATTTTACGATGCTGAAATTATTTTTTCTCTATTTTATATGTGTGTGCTCACATGCATGTGTGTTTGTATTTCATCTAGACCTCCTCTATTCTAGAAGTATAGTTAACTTTTGAGAGACTGTAAAACCACTATGACCGTTTCAATATAGAAAAAAGGTCCCTAGTGATCAGGAAGAAATTTGGAGTCTCACTTCTTAAGTGAAAAGCAGGGAGGACTGGGGCCTAAGTGAGGAGAACTCTGTTAAATAAGAGCTCTAGATAGAATTGAGTCCAATAAAAAGGGGGAAAAATCACTCACTTGATACTTTCACATTTCTGCAAAGAAAGTGAAACTTGCCTTTTGGGAGAAGTGCTCAGAGTGAAGATTTACTTATCTTTGATGGGGGATGGTCAAGACTTCTGAGTCTGCTTCCCTAGGAGCCACATCTGCAGAGAGCTATATATTTGTCACTTTATCACTTATGGTAGCGAATGATCATACCCTGAGTGCCTAATTTTGTGACCAGTTCTTGTAGAAAAGCTCGCATGGTAAGATGTTTCGTTTTGCAGACATTTTGCCCTGTGTTTTGTGTTAGACTGATCACGCCAGTGAAGTGTGGGTTATGGGGAAGAAGGAGCCTGAATCTTATGATGGGATCGTCACAAATCAGAGAGGATTCACAATCACAGCTCTTGGCGCGGACTGTATACCCATCGTCTTTGCAGATCCTGTGAAAAAGGCGTGTGGGGTTGCTCACTCCGGTAGGTGTGTTAATCAATTGAGGTTTTCTAATTTTGCAATACAAGGTGATTTATAATTGGTTTTCTCATCTGCATAGATGTAAATTGCATTGCTTTGTGGTAGGATGATGCTTCCATAATCTTACTACAAAAACAGATACAAGGAGTATACAACTCAAATTAGACGGTTCAGACTAAAATTCCCTAAATAGGTGGTATCTTGTGATATTCAGCAATCTGTAGGTTTAAGATTGTCAGTATTTCTAAGCAAGGATATACTATTAACATCTAGGGCAAGACAATCCTGAAGTACAAATTAAATTATCTTTAGTCCTTGCAGTTTTTAATGTACACAATAACCATAGTTATTGTAATAACCAAAGAGCAACTCTTCAAGCTTTTCAAGATACTCTAGAGTGTGGCTGCCCCTGGCCAAGAATCCTTGAAGTCTGGGCACCAGGGAATAGGGAATGTTTGGCATGTTATAGAAAGGAGTTCACAGAGGTAAAACAGCATGAGTAAAGGCAGTCAGAGGAAAGCAAAACAAAACAAACAAAAAGAGAGACATGTTTGTCTATATCCATGAGTGGAGAAATAGAATAGAGAGCCCATGTGTTTCAGATAACTTCACCTGTGGTTGAAAGCTTTTCAACAAAGATGCCAAACCAGTTATTCCGTGAGGAAAGAATGGTCCATTCCAGCAGTGCAGCAGGAGAAGCAGGCATTCATGCGCAAGAGAAGGATCAGGCCCTTACCAGACCACTGTGTATCAAAAAATTAGGTCAGAATGGACCAAGGGCTTAGTTGTAAGAGGCAAAATTATAAAACCAACATTGTAAGTATTTGTGTCTTTGGATTAGGTAATAAAGTTTTTAGGTCTTGTTTTTAGGAAAAAACAAGACCAAACCAAAAAAAAAAAAAAAAAAGCATCAAAGGGGTCTAGAGACAGAAATTTTTTTGCAAATAAGGGGTTAATATCTAAACCAACACCAGAAATTACAGTAAAACAACGACTTGATTTTAAAGTGGGTAAAGGGGTTGGGGTGTAACTCCACTGGTCTAGAGCTCACTTGGCACACATGACACCGTCTGTTCAGTATCTTGCATCAATAGACTGGGTGTGGTGGCACATACCTATAATCCCAGCACTAAGAAGTTTGAAGCAGGAAGGTCAGAAGTTAAGGAATAGAATTTTCCCCTCAAAATGATTTGCAAATGGCTAAGAAGCATAAGAAAAGTTAATCAACGTCATTCATAATTAAAGAAATGTAAATCAAAACCACCATCTCATCATTCATCCTTTAGGGTGGTCTATAAGACAAAACACCTCTCTGGGGGTGAATGTGACCAAAGTGGAGAGTCACTATAGAGAAACATTCTGGGTACAGTGACACTTCAGTCTCAGCCTTTGGGGGGCAAGCAGATCTCTGAGTTTGAGGCTAGCCTGATCTACAGAGTGGATTCTGGCTACACAGTGAGACCCTGTCTCAACAACAACATCAACAACAAAAATGTCGATTCCTTAAAAAGTTCAAAATAGAATTGTCATTTGACCTAGGAATTCTAATTCTGGGTCTGTGTCCAAGAGAACTCATGTCTACGTGTACAGCACCCTGATTTATAAGGTCTGCAAAGTAGGAACAACTTGAATGCCCAGTGACAAATGAGTAAGTAGCAAAACGTGATGTGTTACATGGGATACAATGTTTTATCTTAAAAGGACAGTACATTTTGACACGCGCTGCAACACAGATGAACCTTCTAGTGTTCATACTTGGTGCAATAAGGCAGTCACAAGAAAGACAGATTCAATATGATACCCCTCCCATCATCAAATACAAAAACAACAACACAACATTTATAGGAAGGGAGAAATGATTTTGTGATATAGTTTCAAATTTTCGAGATGAAAGAATTGTAGAAATTGAACAGTGCAAATATTAATACTGAGTTGTGCACTTTCAGTAGTTTAAATGTTACATTTCATGTGTTTCATTACCCTAGTCAATAGGGAAAAGACTGAAAGGACATTATTCCTATAGAGACTAAACATAACTACCACTTTACAAAAGAAACTCCCATTAACTGTCCGTTCTGTAAGGTGCTCTGTATGGTTCATCTAATGGTAAAGTCAGTACTATAATGGAATCGTTATTTTTGTGGCTCATCTATTATACCTGGACTTTGAACACATAAACCACAGCTGTTGATTTTTCTCTGAGACATGAAAGCAGTTGAAATTCTACATTTTTCACTTCCCTTGTCTTTTCTTCCCATTTACCAGGCTGGAAAGGTACTTTGTTGGGTGTGGCTATGGCTACAGTCAATGCTATGATAGCAGAATATGGCTGTGATGTGGAAGACATTATTGTTGTTCTGGGACCTTCCGTGGGATCTTGCTGCTTCACTCTTCCCAAAGAATCAGCAGTCTCCTTTCACAGTCTTCATCCTTCATGCGTGAGACAGTTTGACTCACCGAGACCCTACGTTGACATCCGAAAAGCTACCAGGTGTGTTTGATTTCAATGTGCTGTTTATTGTTTGATTACTGCTTACTGTTTCTGAGGTGAAAATGACTGCAAGGAACAGTAAGTAACTTCCCACACAATTGAGGTAGCAAATATTTAAGGAGCTGACATGCACACATGGAAAAAAAATTAAATAAGGCTTCTATTCTCACATTTGTGTCACAGATAGCTTCATGACTGTTACAGCTTATTGAGGTAAATTCCAAGTTGATCTCTTCAGAAATCTACTTAAACTTTGTACAGAATAGCTTATATAAAATCTACTTCACAGTTATTGCTTAGGTCAACTCTCCTAAGTAATAGAAACAATATAAAAGTTGATATTTTGAAAGTATTCTTATTGTCTAATTAACTAAAAAACACTTCTTGTAAAATATTAGGAAGTATAAATATGTAACTACTTGTATTTGTGGTCCTGTGCTTTTGGATTTATGAATTTGCTCTTTAGTCTCTGTTGAAAATTGTCATTTGGATAAAAGGAAACAGGTGAATTGAGTTACGTTTCTATTCGAGTCAACAAAACCATAACCAGACCCTCATTTAACCCAACCAGACCCTGCCTCATTTAACCCATGAATAGGAAGGACTCAGTAAATGGGCATTGACTCTTAAATGTTATTTGTGGAAAAAGTATCACCTAATTTTTATTTCTATTTATATCAGAGTATTTATTAAGAAACTTTTCTGTGAAAACTGTTAAATAGGAGAAAAAAAGAAAGATGGGAAGATTGGATGATTAAAAATTATACCATGTCTGAACCAAAAGAGTTTTCTACACAAATGCTCTGTCACTTGAGAAATCTCTTCCAAACAGGTGTTCCATGTTCCTTACACTGTCCCAGAGCCAGCACGTGTCTGCACGGCAGTGTGGAACACTGCCAGCTTCACTAGAGCTGTGCTGATAAAAGCTACCATTTCCCAACTAGCCCCTGCAGTGGAATGAACAGCTGTTCCTGTTGTTCTGAGCTCTTTCAAGGAATGTGTCCACACAAATGCAAATACCTTTTTCATGTGCTTTCACCAGCTGTAAAATAAACTCTTGCTGTCTTTTGAAAAATCTTCCTTCTAAGGATTCTTCTAGAAAGAGGAGGAATTCTTCCGCAGAACATTCAAGACCAAAAGGAAGATCTTGACCTCTGCACATCCTGCCATCCTGAGAAGTTTTTCTCCCATGTCCGAGATGGCCTTAACTTCGGTACACAGATTGGCTTCATATCCCTTAGAGAATGAGGTACAGAACAGAATCTCTACTGTAGTGTCTCCTTCCTCTGCAGTCTCTCCAAAGCTCCTCCCACTCACCTCCCCCTCTCCTTCCTTTAGCCTTTCTCTGCCTTCACTGAAAAAGGAGTTTAGTAACATTCCTTCCTCCGTGTAAGAGTATCAAGTCTTCATTTTATCAGACTGATTGATTGATTGATTGATTGAGTTTTTGAAACAGGATTTCTCTGTGTAGTTGTAGCTGTTCTAGAACTCTGCTCTGTAGACCAGGCTGGCCTCAAACCCAGAGATTCACCTGCCTCTGCCTCCGGAGTGCTGGGACTAAAGGTGTGCGCCACAACACCCAGCTCAAATTTTAATTTTTAAGTGGAAAAATAGCATAGAAAAGTTTATTTTCAGCAACCTTCTCCATGGTGAGTAATGTTCATTTCTTTTACTAGTTTATGAAGAATAATTAGGCAGCTTTATCTTAAAGGTATAAGGTGATTTACTTTTTAAAAAGACCTCTATAAATAAATCTTTGTCTCTGCTGTAACCTGAGCTATGCATGTTCTAGTATAACATCTTTACACCTTTCATTATTTTTATTTTCTGAAAAAATGGACTAATACTGTAGAAATGGCGATCTTACCAAAAGCAACCTACATATTAGATGAAATCCCCATCAAAATTCTAACACAATTCTTCGCAGATCTTGAAAGGACAATGTTCAGCTTCATGTGGAAACACACACACACACACACACACACACACACACACACACGCGCACACACACCAAAACAGGAATGCTTAGCCAATCCTTTTTTTTTTTTGGTTTTTCGAGACAGGGTTTCTCTGTGTAGCCCTGGCTGTCCTGGAACTCACTTTGTAGACCAGGCTGGCCTCAAACTCAGAAATCCGTCGCCTGCCTCTGCCTCCCGAGTGCTGGGATTAAAGGCATGCACCACCACGCCCGGCTGCTTAGCCAATCCTGAATAATAAAAGAACACTGGAGGTGTCACCATTCTGGATTTCAATTTGTACTACAAAATTATAGTAATAAAAACCACATGGTCTTGGCATAAAAACAGACACCTTGATCAGTGGAATCAAATTGAAGACCCAGGCATACATCTACACGATTATGGACATCTGATTTTTGAAAAGAGGCCAGAAATACACACTGGGAAAAAAAAACCAAAATCTTCAACCAAAGGTACTGGTCAAACTGGGATACTGCATGTAGAAGAATCAAAATATATCCATACTTATCACCCCACACAAAACTTTACTGCAAATGGATCAAATACTTCAACATAAAATCAGGTACACTGGTAAAAGAGAAAGGTGGGATAGCCTTGAACTCATTGGCCCAGGAAAAGACTTTCTGAACAGAATGCCATTGGTACAGGCACCAAGATCAACAGTTTATAATGGACCCTCATGAAATTGAGAAACTTCTGCATGGCAAAGGACTTTGTCATTTAGACAAAATGGCAACCTACAGAATGAGAAAAGATTTCCCAACTCCACATCTGATAGAGGGCTAATATTCAAAATATATAAAGAACTCAAAAAATTGGTTACAAAAAAATAAATAGCCTAACTAAAATGGGGTACAGATATAAACAGAGAATTCTCAATAGAGGAAACTCAAATGGCTGATAAACACTTGAAGAAATGTTCAGCATCCTTAGCCACCAGGAAAATACAAATCAAAACTGCTTTAAGATTCTATCTTTGTCAGAAGGGCTAAGATCAATAATACAAGTGATAGGTCATGCTGGTGAGGACATGGAGCAAGGGGAAATCTCCATTGCTGGTGAGAATGTGAACTTGTACAAGCACTATGGAAATCAATAGAGTGGTTCCTCAGAGTGGGAGTCAATCCACCTGAAAATCCAGTATACCACCATTGGGCATAAATCCAAAGGATGCTTCCTTCTACCACAGGAATTCTTCCTCGGCCATAGTCACTGCTGTTCCATTCATAATAGCCAGAAAATTTAAACAACCTACATGTCTCTCAACAGAAGAATATATAAAGAAAATGTGGTACATTCGCATAATGGAGTATTACTCTGCTGTTAAAAAAAATAGCATCATTAAATTGATGATGTTACAAAAATCATCTTGAGTGGTATATCTCAAACTCAGAAAGACAAATATGGTGTGTATTTACTTAATATGTTTATATAGGCTGTAAAGACAATAATAAGCAAGCTAGAAATTATAAAACCATAGAGGGTAGGTATAGATTAAGGGACTAGAGAGAACAGATCTCGTTAGGAAAAGGGAAATAGACTAGATAGCTATGGATGGAGTGGGGATACAGAATGAAGATGAAGGGGGAAGGGGGAGAGAAGAAGGGGTTGTGGCAGGGAATACAGAAAGAGACCGCTAAAATAAAGGGGGACATTCGAGGGGTAGTATGGAAACCTAATACAGTAAAAACTTAATAAAATATGAACATGTGTGAATGCAATGTAAATGAAATCAAACAAGGGGAGAGGCAGAGCCCCAGTGGCCATCTCTTGTCACTAAATGAAGCTTCCAGTACTGGGATTGGGTTACATCTAATTGACTTGTTGGCTAAAGTAGCCCCACAGGAATCTCCCAAACAACCCCAGGCTGTTGCCAACTTTAGGTTTCTCTCCACAAGCTGACAGCAAAGCTCTAATGACACCCACACAACTCATTAAGAATGGAGATGTCAAACCAGTACCTATATATAGAGAGAGCCTTCACCCTTATGTTCCAGTGGTTTTTATTACAAGAACATACTCTCCATGCTCACACACAAAAAAAACATAAACACAAAGACAGCCACAAAACCTTTCTCTATAAAGATATATTGCCTGCAAAACACTAGAAAGCAATGGCAGCACAAAGCTGTTGTGAGGAGTAACCAACCAGTAATTGACTTGATGTAAGGCCCATTCCTCAAGATGGAACCAATATCTGACACTGCTTGGGTATACCACCATTGGGCATAAATCCAAAGGATGCTTCCTTCTACCACAGGAATTCTTCCTCGGCCATAGTCACTGCTGTTCCATTCATAATAGCCAGAAATAACCTGAGACTAGAGAGCCCAAGAACCTAGGACAAAAACCAAATAATACTGGTCCAAAGGAAAAAGATGGAATGATGGAATGACAACTTGTAATGATACTCGGTTATGCTCATAGACTAGTAACTTGCTCAGCCACCATCAGAGAAGCTTCCTCCTGCAGCAGATGGGGACAAATACAGAGACCCACGGACAGACATTATACAGAGAGAGAGACCTTGGAACTCTCAGCCCTGAATGGTATGTCTCCATTAAATTTCTCCCCTTGGAGTTTGGAGAACCTCAAGGAAGAGGAGATGGAAATTGTGTAAGAGCCATGAGATAGAGGACACCAAGAAAATAAGGTCCTCTAAATCAACATGAGCAAAGCTCATATGAACTCAGAGACTGAAGCAGCATGCTCAGGGCCTGTATAAGTCTGAACAGGACTTCTGCACATATGTATGATGGCTTCCAGTTTAGTGTTTTTATGGGATTCCTGAGCATATGAATGAGTGGGTCTCTGACTCTTGTGTCCTCTCTTGGGCTCCTTTTCTTCTGATGGTCTATCTTGTTTGGCTTTGATGTAATAGGTTTTGTCTTATTATATTTTATTTTGTTACAGTTTTTTAAATAAATGAGTGAATGAATGAAAGAGTGAGTGAGTGAATGAATGAAAACCTAGCCACTAGGGTAAAGGTTAACAACTGAATTGTCTCTTACACCTGCTGGGAGAGAGAAAAATCAGTTATCTCCAATGGAGTGACACTGAGTATATCAGCTATGCCAGAACAGGCCTCTTGTTCAGGAGTAGTTAGCAGACATATAATTGGACTTCATAGGTATTTTTATGTACTTTTATTTGGTTGCAATATGTTGGGTTTTGTTTGTTTTTCTTTTTTGTATCTAGTTGTTTTGTTTTCTTGTATTTGGGGAGTTTTGTTATATTTCTCTTTTATGAGAAAGAACTTAATTTTGGGTAGTTAAAGAGGGGAAGAATAACTTGTGTGAGGGGAATAATATCAAAATATATTTATAATTGTTTTAAATAATGAAAAACATAATAAAACTTTTATATTAAAATTCTAAATTATAGAATAAAAAATTACAAATATATAAACTAACTTTTCAATATGCTGAATAACTCCTGCCATATATGGTAAAGTTGGAATATTTTCTTTAAGGAGGCAGATAGTAAGTTATTTTGAAAATTGTATTTTGTACTGTGTGTGTTTGTGTGTGTGTGTGTGTGTGTGTGTGTGTGTGTGTATGCATGCACTCATACATACCCACGGTATGTACATATTTGAAGGTAGGTGACAAGTTTCAGGAGTCTGTTCTCTTCTATTACTGTAAGGCTTACAGAGATCCAACTCAGGTCATTAAGGTTGGGGGAAGAGCCTTTATTCACTGATTCTGCATCTTTTCGACTCAATAAATCTTTTATGTTGTGTAGAGCATGGAGTTTCTGTCTCATCTAGTCAGCTCTGCCTCTGGAGAGCAAAGGCCGATGCTGACAACAGAAATGAAGGCGTCCAAGCTCCCATTCAATGCTGTTTACAGAGAGAAAGTCCTTTAGATTTCTATAAAGCAATTTCATGGCAGTGACTTAGCACACACTCAGTTTTTCTACAGTTTAACTCAATTGGTGTATGTTTTTACTCTTTAGAATGGCTTTAGTTTGTAATGCACAAAAACATTTTAATGGACTTTATGATTCTTACCTTGATATTCTAAAAACACTATTTAGGAGCTAATGTTTTATTTCTGTGTGTATTTTACAGGTTCTTGGCTGGAATTTTGCATAAAAGTTTCCTGCATCCTTCCACACTGGCTGCAAAAGAAAATACTTAGCTTTTTGATTTGTATAAAACCATGAGGATTACAAAAGATAATTCATCTTTAGGGTATGCTCTCACTGTTACCCAAAGCCCAGTGATCTTGGTCTAATTCTTATGACAAGTGATGAAAAAAAAAACAATGTGATGTCATTCCTAAAGTTTTTTCTCTGTATTTGTCTATAAATCAAGGCCAGGGCTGTTCAGTTCAGTATTCCGTAGATGGCAGCTTTTGTTTAGGCATGGAGCCCAGCACCAGGGATTGAAATGAAGACAGCTTTCTCATTTGAAGCAGATGCAGCAGCGAGATAAGTGTTTCCTTTGGTTTCCTTATGGCATTCCCAAGCGCCATGTTTTTGCTGATCCTCCCCCTCCCTTTCCCTGGCCCCTTGTGTACCCTTCCACTCCCAGTAGCCCCTCTTTCCTGTCTCATGGGTTTTAACACTTCTCCCTTGCTCAATCCTCTTTTTATGTTCCCTTTCTGGTATCAACACTTATATCCACACTTATGACCACAAATTTACATATCCATATATATGTATGTTTACATAAACAGTAAAAATTAGAATTTATATTTATATATAAGAAAAAACATGCAGTGTTTGTTATTCACAGTCTGGATTATTTTGGTCACCATAAAATAATTCCAGATCTATCAATTTTCCTACAAGTTTGATAACTTCATTACAGCTAAATAAAATATTGTGTGTATGAACTGTATTTTTGTTATCCATTCCTTTGTTGATGATCAATGAGTCTAGTTCCAAATCCTTGCTATTGTGACAAGAATAGTTATAATTGTGCAGGGTTATCTGTCTTAGTGGCAGGATAGAGTCTTTTGGGTATATGCCCAGAAACAAACTAGCTGGGTCACAAAGCTGTTCTGGTTTTTGTTTCCTTTATGTATATTCTTTTGAGAATTTAATGCATGTTTAGAATGAAATATGATCATAACTATCCTTCACTCTGCCCTCCAACTCTTCCCCAGATTTTCCCAGTATGTCACTCTCCCAATGCCATGTCCTCACTGTTTAGTTTGTGTGAAACCTCCATGCTGATTTCTACAATGGTGGTCCATTATACACTCCCACCAACAGTGAATATGTGCTCAACTTTCCCCACACCCTCATTAGCACTCGTCATTTTTTCTATTTACTTATTTTTACATGTATAGGTATTTTATCTGCATGTATGTCTGCACCACATGTGTGCCATGACCAGAGAGGCCAGAAGATCCCCTGAGACTGGAGCCGTCCCGTGGGTGTAGGGAATCAAACTCAGACCATCAGAAAGAACAGCCAGTATCTAACCTGTGGAGCCATCTCTCCAGCTTTGTCTCTCCAGCTTTGCCATGCTTTTTTCTTGGTAGGAGACATCCTGACAAGGGTTATGTAGAATCTTAAAATAGTTTTAACTTTCATGTCTCTGCTGGCTAAAGATGTTGGATGTGTTTTCAGTATAGTTCTGGATATTTGTGATTCTTTTGAGAAGGATCTGTTCATTTCATGAGCTCATTTATTGACAGGCGGCTTTATTGTTTAGTTTTATGCCATGGATAAATGCTAAGCTCCGTTTGAAGTAGAGCTGGTGAAGGTTCTGTACCCTGTAACCTGCTTGTTCTCCTGATGACAGTTTCCTTTGCTATGCAAAAAAGCTTTTTTTTATTTTGTGTAATTCATTTGCAAATTCTTGTGCTATTAGAGTCCTATTTTAAGACTTCCAGTATCTGCTGGATTTTTGGAATATTTTACTCTAGCAGTATCAGAATTTCAGGTTAGGGTCTTTGATCCCTGGGCAGAGTTTATTAGTGTTCCTGTCCTTTCTACCTGGTGGAAAGGTTGTCAGTGTTGGTGCTAGATCTTCCTTAAAAGACTGGTAGATTTTAGCAGTGAATCCACATGGTCCTTGGGGGTTTTCCTTGGGGGGAACTTAATTAGCACTTCGATTTCTTGCTCATTATAGGTCTGTTTAAATATTTTCTATCTTCTGAATTTAATTTTGGTAAGTCATAAACATTATTCTTCAGAAGCCCTTGGCTGTATCCTAGAGGGTCTGGTTGACTGTGTTTCATTTTGCATTTGATCCTATAAATGTTTTTAAGTTCCTCTGTGATTTTCTTCCAGGACTCACTCTCCAAGCATTTGCATAGTTTCTGAATTTCTCTGGATGATTTTCAGTTTTATTCCACCGTAGTCTCATAAGATAGAAGGAATGATTCCTTCTTTCCTTTGTATTTTAACTTACAGTATCTGCTAAGGTTTGCTTTGTGGTCAGTATTAGAGATTATTCAATCCGTGTTCTGCTAAGCATATACTTACTGTCTGTTGGATGGACACCACTTAATTCCAGGTGATCTATGGTATAATTTAGCTTTTGAAGTTCCCAGTTTTAGATTGGGAGAGCCCGTGGCTACCTTCATGATTGTGTCGGACTCTGTGTCAAGTGGTTTTTCTACCTTTCAGTGTTTGTCTTATGAAATTTCTAATCCTAACATTTAGGGAGTGATTTTTGCAGTTGTTATATCTCTCTGATGAATTGTTTCTTTTGTTATATGTGGTGGCCCTCTTTATCTCTAGTTTCGGTTTGATATCTACCTTGATGGGTACAAGAATTGCTACCCTAGCATGGACACAGCTTCCATTTATGGTTCTCACCCTTCCTAATACTGCAGCCCTTTAATACAGTTCCTTGTGTTGTAGAGACCCCCACCCATAAAATTATTTTGTTGCTACTTCATAACTATAATTTTGCTACTGTCATTAATCCTAACATAAATATCTGGGTTTCCTGATAATCTTAGGTGACCCCTGTGAAAGGGTCCTTTGACGAACCCAAGGGGTCATAACCCACAGGTTGAGAACTGCTGCTCTAGTCCCATGTACAGATTTTTGACCAAGTACAGTCATAGCAGAGAGAGAGAGAGAGAGAGAGAGAGAGAGAGAGAGAGAGAGAGCACCATGAAGCAGGACATGAAACTGAACGTTTATAGCCTACCCAAGGCAGAGAAGAGTGTCAGGAGATGGACAGCTTAGAACTAGAACAGGGATCCCCGGTCACACAGCAGAAAAGGGGAGCTTACTCTTTTGGCAACAAATAGAGTAGGCATCAAATAGAGGATTCCCCCACCGCACAGCCTCTTACTTAAGGAGATGGATTTAGGGGGTGAGTGACCAAAGACGTAGAATGGAAACAGAATATTTTTTTTTTAAAAAACTAACACTCTCAGTTGAGGCTGTAGAATTTCATGTGGGTCTGAGGACAGATAAATTCAACATTTCAGAGGGGAGTTCAATAGATCTCTTACAAGACCATGGAAGTGTGAGGTGGAAAAGAATGGAGAAAGTACTTCTTTCTCTGAGTTTTGCTTAACCAACTACCGAGAGCTGACCACACAGCGTGGGAGGAGGTTTGGGATTAGAGGAGGGATAAAGAGTTTCACCTCATCCAGCATGAGTAGCATCCACGTGGAAACAGTCAACAGTTGCAAGTATCGACCTGGACCTTACAGAGGAGCCTGGGGCAAGACACGTTTGGAAGCTGGCTGTGAAGCAATGGCACTTGAGTCTCTTGCATCCGATTGGATTGTCTGCGTGACAACTGGAGTGAGTACTGAGGTCACACAACACGCATTTAAAGAACAAGAGATAAACCAGCAAAAATAATTCAGCCCTGGGATTTAAAAGCTATGACTGTTTAAGACCATCAACAAATGTGGGAAAGGTACTCAGAAAGCTTCAGGGGAAAAGTGAAAACTGAAGTGAGAGCAGGGAATTCAGTGTGGTAAAGTTGTTCTGCGAGCAGGGATGGGCGTGACCAATTTTTAAAATTTTTTATACAGTTCCTATTTGTGCACACAGACTATAGGGTTTTTTTTTTTGGTGATTGCAAAGGATTTTTCCTATATATTACCTTACTATGCCTTTATAGTTTCTATAAAACCAGTAGTTCAGGTATTGACCCTTTTGTCCAAAGGAGAAACTGAGCCTCGTTGAGGTAAAGGTTGGAATTGTATAATTTGTGATGACCTGTTTTACAACTTGTAATTTCCTTTCAGGTTTTATGCCTACTAAAAGATCTTTAAATTCTATTTTCCACTTTCTGTTAATATTCTTTTCATGCATTGGGTGCTTGGCAAGGTAAAAAACATCTGGGATGGTCTACCCAGTGTAGAGTAGCAGTCAGTAAGGCACTGCCACAGCTGGGGAGTGTAAGGGACTGCCACAGCTGGAGAGTGTAAGGGACTGCCACAGCTAGGAATCTTCTGGGAATCTCCACATTCAAGGAAGGCAATGAATAGAAAAAATAAGATAGAAATGTCAAATGCATATAAAGTATTCTTTTCTTTATGAAAACGTAAAGATTAAAGATTGTCTCACACCTTTGAAAAGACTGAATATTTCCAAGTCTTCACCATGAATTATTTTGTTTGAAGCTTATAAATTTAGGCAGCCATATTTTGCATTATATATGACATTGTAAAAATAAATAAAATTATATTTTATTACCTATGCTTTTGGATTCATTGCATATTCAATTTTTAACACAATTTTTATTGTTTTATATTTAGAAACTTTCAGCAAGATGCTAACTTTTTCAGGACCCCTCCATTTATAGTTAGTTGCCCTTTCGTCTGTTCCCACCCACTGGATGAGCTTAATAAAACAAATGGAATTATTGTACTACTGGGAGGCAGTAGTCAACGTTGTAGAAGTAGGTGTTTCTTAGAAAGATAAACAAGTGTTTTCTCTGTTATTTATTTGTGCAAAAAAGAAAGGTATTTAAAATGAAAGAAAATATTTGTATTCCTTTAGGCACAACATATTGTAGTTTAAATAGACTCACTTAGGAACTCCCAACAGCCTCTACACTAATGCTAGTAGTCGCCTTTCTCGAAGCAGATTGTGTGCATGCATGCAAGCTTGCATGCCTCTGTGTGTGTGTGTGTGTGTGTGTGTGTGTGTGTATTTAGCAGAGGGAAACTCAGACATTTAAATTGTGTCACATGACAAAAATTATACACACGGATTCAAAAGCTTTGATAAAAGGATAGTGACATATAAACTATGTGATATTGCATCTCATAGTGGGATTGGTTTTCATCTGATTGCCCTAAATTTTTACTAATAATGGATCCAATATCTTAACTTTTGTAGGAACTCTCAGAAAATTCAAGCACTTTAAAGAATCACTGGACAGCCATCAGTGTGCTGATGTGTGTATATGTATGACTTTATAGGGATTAGATATGAAACAGTAGTATATATGTTTCCAAGTGTGTCATTCAGCATCTTTCAATAATGCAAATTCATATACACAAGCACTGGATATATTATAATTAATTTTTTAAAAAAGCTTAATTGTAGTGATGAAGGGAAGTATGGTATGTATGCTTACTGGATGTGTTTTGGGGATCCTGAGCTGGGCTGGGTGCCTTTATATTACAGTGACTGTTTTAAAGTTTATGTATGTGTGTATTTATGTGTGTATATATACATATATACATATATACATGTATATATTCATATATACACATATATACATGTATATATTCATATATACGCATGTATATGTGTGTATATATTCACATATACACACATATATACACATATGTGTATATATTCATATATATGTATATATGTATATTCATAGCCTTTTAGGAGTGTATCAATTTGAAGTATGTGAAGAAAACTTGCCCCTGATAATGTTCAATCACTTATTGCACTTCTGTGGTTATTTCTTTCCTCCTTACCTTACATTTCTCTTCTAAATCTGTGGGCTGAAAGGATCATTGGAACATGGGGTCCCAGACCCACACATTTAAAATCTCATTGACCTTTTGCTTTTGACAAGTCTTGAATTTCCCAGCCCTGCTTTTCTCTGCCCATGCTAATACAATGCTTCTATTTATCCTTGACAGTGTTGACATCTAAATTCTATAATCAGTATGTTTAGTGATAGGAACCTATCACAGCACATGCACACGCACACCTTAAGTTATTTTACTAAGTAGTTTGCTGTAAGAGTTTATAGATCACAATTTCAGAGCTCCAACTATAAACCAAACAGACTAAAAATACAGCAAAAGAAAGAGTACTAATAACACTTCAAATCTCTGAAAATATGAGTGGGTGTAGCCTACTCACCCAGAACGGATGGGTGGGGCCAAATCACCAAGAGGAGCAGGACTTAGGATGAAGATAACTCTATTGTAAGAATCACCGAAATCACAAAACAAAGCGATGGAGAGATGACTCAGCACTTAAAGGTGCTGACTGCCCTTCCAGAGACCAGGGTTTGGGTCCCTGTATCCACATGGTGACTACTAACCACCTATCTCTCCCATTCCAGGGGAATTGATGCTCTCTCCTGACCTCCAAGAGTACTGCATGCATGTGTACACATACATACATACATGCAGGCAAAACACCCATTCACATAAAATAAGATTAATCTTAAAATTTCTAAATAAAACGAATCTGTAGTTTATAGAAAATAATAATAATGAGAAAATAGTAAAGTCCATGGATTCAGCTGAAGGAACACAAATTAAATACCTTTATTAATAAATGGCAATAATTAAATCAAATATTCAACTCAAAAGATTATAAAATGAAATTTTTTAACCTTAAAAAGGAAACATGGAGTAAATGACTGGATTAATACATAAAATAGAAGATTGGAGCAGGGTTTGGAGGCGCACGCCTTTAATCCCAACACTCAGGAGGCAGAGGCAGGCGAATTTCTGAGTTCGAGGCCAGCCTGGTCCACAAAGTGAGTTCCAGGACAGCCAGGGCTATAAAGAGAAACCCTGTCTCCCTGTCTCAAAAAAACCAAAAAAAAAATAATAAAAATAAAATAAAAAATAGAAGATTAGACCTGTGTTCTGTAGGAGATGAGCTATAAAGAAAATTTTCTAGGAAAAAAAGAGAAAACTGCTTTCACTCACACACACACACAGAGAAACAGGATGTGGACAGAGATCTCTTAGCAAACAAACAGAATTTAGACAGAGAAATCTCCAGAGAGTACGCAGAACATAGAAAGAACCAGACTGGAAAAGCTGTATCAAGCAGAACACAGGTCATCAGCTTGGATCTACAATCGTTCTTTTCGCTGCTGCCAGAAACCCCTTCTCCATGCTGAGGCTGGTCCTTGGCAGATACATTAGAGACTTTGGACAGAGAGCCATCTTGCTTGCCATTTATTACAAGAATACTAGATTCCAACTAGGACACAAAGGTACCATGGATCTATCTGTGTGTGTGTGTGTGTGTGTGTGTGTGTGTGTGTGTGTGTGTGTGTCTTTCAATGGTGCCTCCCTAGGACCTGGGGGACAAAGGGAACAATGTAATGTTCATGCAGCTGGTAACAGTGAACAAAGAAGTGTTCTGTCTCCATCCCAGGCATCTCATGCCTTCTACCAATATCCATAAAGTAGTGACAGGCTAATGTGTTAACCTGTAGGTAGTGTGAGACCAGGACATCCAGGACACGGTGAGGGAGAAGCGCAGTAGCATGGCTTCCCTATCTAGAGGTGTTCCAAAAGGACAGGTAAACCTCACTGAATAACAGCCATGAGACAACCTCTTAGCATTTGCTATTCAAATTGCACACATTTCATTATTTGATTTTAGAGAACACATATTCCATTATTTGATTTTAGAGAACACAGTAAATAGGTTTCAGCTTCCCTAGAGAATTCCAGAAGATTCCTGGATGGTTACTTCAAAAGAAGAATGATGCTGTACCTGAGTTTAACAGCCAGGGATTTCCTATATTAACCTGGCTTCGTATTAAAATGACCTGACTTCTATCTAGTGTCTTTATATATCCCCACACAGACTCTTTATTTACTTTTAGTCAAAGGAAATTCAAATTATATGTCAAGTATGTAATAAATACACCTTTACTATCATGTCAGAGCTCATAGCACCTCTCTAGTTGAGTCTCTCTATTGTTTGCCTTGGAAGCTTTCGCTTTTTGGGTTTTGTTTTGTTTTTTTGTTTGTATTTATTTTTGTTTTTTTGTTTTTGACTTGTGGTAAATAACACGCTCTTGGGTTGTTTTCCTAGACATTCATGGTCATCAGTTCCATTTGTATTAAAGAGATGTTATTCTTTACTGAGGTGGTAAGCACACATCCCACATATTTTTCTCTCACTGCTGAAAGGCCCGGCTGAGGTTTATCGGGCCGCTTTAAAAATAAATATATTAAAATCCACCCTAACGTCATGAATGAGTGCTGTCATTCAGAGTGTTACTAGGGATGGCAGACAGTCTTCTTTGAACACAAAGCTTGACAAGTAGCATCAGAGTCAGATCCTTAGACCCCCTTTGTTTTTGCCTTGGCCATTCTTCATGCATTGTGCATGTTCAGCCACTGGGTGGCAGTATGTGCTTAAGAATACTTACTGTTTGCCGCCTTGCTTTGACAGAATTTAAGAAGTCAGGGTTTCCTAGGATAGCAAAAACTATTCTCAACAATAAAAGAACCTCTGGGGGAATCACCATGCCTGACCTCAGGCTGTACTACAGAGCAATTGTGATAAAAATTGCATGATACTGGTACAGCGACAGACAGGTAGATCAATGGAATAGAAGTGAAGACCCAGAAATGAACCCATACACCTATGGTCACTTGATCTTTGACAAGGGAGCTAAAACCATCCAGTGGAAAAAAGACAGCATTTTCAACAAATGGTGCTGGCACAACTGGAGGTTATCATGTAGAAGTATGCGAATTGACACATTCTTATCTCTGTGTACAAAGCTCAAGTCTTAGTGGTTCAAAAACCCCCACATAAAACCAGAGACACTGAAACTTATAGAGGAGAAAGTGGGAAATGCCCTTGGAGATATGGGGACAGGGGAAAAATTCCTGAACAGAACAGCAATGGCTTGTGCTGCAAGATCAAGAATCGACAAATGGGACCTCATAAAATTACAAAGCTTCTGTAAAGCAAAAGATACTGTCAATAAGACAAAAAGGCCACCAACAGATTGGGAAAGGATTTTTACCAATCCTAAATCAGATAGGGGACTAACATCCAATATATACAAAGAGCTCAAGAAGCTGGACTCCAGAAATTCAAATAACCCCATTAAAAATGGGGTACAGAGCTAAACAAAGAATTCTCAACTGAGAAATACTGAAGGGCAGAGAAGCACTTGAAAAAATGTTCAACATCCTTAATCATCAGGGAAATGCAAATCAAAACAACCCTGAGATTCCACCTCACATCAGTCAGAATGGCTAAGATCAAAAATTCAGGTGACAGCAGATGCTGGAGAGGATGTGGAGAAAGAGGAACACTCCTCCATTACTGGTGGGATTGCAAGCTTGTTCAACCACTCTGGAAGTCAGTTTGACGGTTCCTCAGAAAACTGGACATAGTACTACCAGAAGATCCAGCAATACCTCTCTTGGGCATATATACCCAGAAGATGTTCCAACTGGTAACAAGGACAAATGCTCCACTGTGTTCATAGCAGCCTTGTTTATAATAGCCAGAAGCTGGAAAGAACCCAGATGTCCCTCAACGAAGGAATGGATACAGAAAATGTGGTACATTTACACAATGGAGTACTACTCAGCTATTAAAAACAATGAATTTGTGAAATTCTTAGGCAAATATGGATGTATCTGAAGGATATCATCCTGCGTGAGGTAACCCAATCACAAAAGAAGTCACTTGATATGCACTCACTGTTAAGTGAATATTAGCCCAGAAACTTAGAATACCCAAGATGCAATTTGTAAAACACAAGAAAATCAAGAAGAAGGAAGACCAATGTGTGGATACTTCATTTTTCCTTAGAATAGGGAACAAAATACCCATGGAAGGTGTTACATAGACAAATTTTGGAACTAAGACAAAAGGATGGACCATCCAGAGACTACCCCACCTGGGGATCCATCCCATAATCAGCCACCAAATGCAGACACTATTGAATATGCCAACAAGATTTTGCTGAAAGGACCTTGATAGAGCTGTCTTGTGTGAGTCTATGCCAGTGCCTGACAAATACAGAAGTGGATGCTCACAGTCATCTATATGATGGAACACAGGGCCCCCAATGGAGGAGCTAGAGAAAGTACCCAAGGAGCTGAAGGGGTCTGCAACCCTATAGGTGGAACACCAATATGAACTAACCAGTACCCCCAGAGCTCGTGTCTCTAGCTGCATATGAAGCAGAAGATGGCCTAGTTGGCCATTATTGGGTAGAGAGGCCCCTTGGTCTTGCAAACTTTATATGCCCCAGTACAGGGGAACGCCAGGGCCAAGAAATGGGAATAGGTGGGTAGGGGAGCATGACGGGGGGAGGGTATAGGGGACTTTTGGGATAGCATTTGAAATGTAAATGAAGAAAATATCTAATAAATATTGAAAAAAATTTAAAAAAGAAATCAGTGGTTTTTTTTGATCTTGTAAAATAACCATTGTATCAAATATAAGAAATACAAGTATTTTCTGAATGCAATGGCCTACTTATAAGTGACTGAAGAGACTTCTTTTAAAAATGTATTTAATTTGAGTTTTAACAGTTTCAGAGGATTGGATTCATGACCACCATGGTAGGAGACCATTAGGCAGAGAGAACTAACAGGGGATCAGGTGGGCTTGGACACACTTCCTTCAATGAAAACACACATCCTAATCCTTCCCAAACAGTTCCACCTACCGGGGACCAAACGTTTGAATGTATGTGCCTATGGAAGTCACTCTCATTCAAATCTCCACAGTAAGTTAAAACTGCATGGTGATACTCCACTTGGCTTTTATCAAAGATGTTGGAGCCCAGCTAAAACTGTAGTCCTTGTCTCTAAGAAGCTCCTATTGCAGACTTGTGAGTCTGTAAATAGGACTCTATCAGAACACCATATATCTTCTCCAACTCATGTGAGTGGTTTTCAGACACCAGGTCCTAGTACTGACAGGAGACACACACAAAAAAATACCCATCCCTAACTCAGACATGATGTTCACTGATAGCCAATCGCAAATGGAAAAATCAGTTCTTGCTAATGAATCTCAGTGGAATCACCCATAAGGCCAGCCACCATGCCCAGCTGTAGATGGCCAACACAAAACAGAGGAACTGGCATCGTTGGAGGTTCTTTGTCTCAGAAGGTTTTAACAAGGCTGGGACATTGTTTGTTTTATTACCTTGCAGGTCCTTTGCATATACATCACAGCTTCCTGTTTCCTGTGTGCATAAACATGTGTGTCTCTGCATCTACATGCTCTCTTTTGAGCTCTTTTCTTCTGTTTGTGTCTTTATTTTGTCCTGTATCTGCTTTTGTATATACATATATACAATTTTGTATACACACACACACACACACACACACACACGCAGAATGAATTCGGTTTGCCTATCTGGCCTCTGGTTCTTGGCCACTCAAGCAGTGTTAGGGATCAGCTCCATTGCATAGGCTTTAAGTTAAATCAGACATTGATTTTTTTTACTCAACAAGCTTTCTGCCACAATTGCACTGGTATACCTTGCAGGAGAATCAACATTGTAGATCACAGACTTGGTAGCTGGATTTGGATTTATCTGTCTCCTTTAGTGGCATGCAGGTAAGCCGCCAGCACCATGAACACTGGTCTATAAAGCTGAGAGCTCTGGGCAGGCACCAGTGCAACTTCTTTGTGCTTGATAAGCCATGTAGGTGTTGTCTTCAGCCCTGGTCCTCTTACCTCTCTGTCTGTTGCCTGATGATGGATTTTTCTCCCTCCACAATGTTCCCCAAATGTCAAAATACAGCCAAAGTGATATCAGGAGCTAAGTCATTAGTCTAGCACCACACTGAACTTCCTGATATTTTCTGCCTTACCCTAGGCATGATACATGGAGCAGATGTTGAATGTCCATGCACTTAAATTAATTCTATCCTCAAAGCAGAATGAGACCAATTAATTTGTTCTGAATAGAATTTCTCTTCAGTTAAGACAGTGCTTCCCGACCTTCCTCATGCTTCAACCCTTTAATACAGTTCCCCATGTTATGGTGACCTCCCCATTATAAAATTATTTCATTGCTACTTCATATCTGTAACTTTGCTAGTGTTATGAATCATAATATAAATATCTGATATGCAGGATATCTGATATACAATTTGCAAAGGGCTCACAACCCATAGTCTGAGAACAGCTTAACTCAACACACTATAAACATGGAATTATCAAAGTGCATATTTTTCTCTTTTGGTTGTTTGTGGATTTTTCCTATGTTTTACTTAATAAAAATAATATCTACTCTAAATCATGTTTTATCTTTCTCATTTCTCAAGTGAATTTCTCTTGTTTCTCCTGTATGGTTTGCTATCTAATTTCCCAAGAGTCATTTAATAATATTTTGGTGCTTCCTTGATTCACTACATGACACTGGTTACTGCTGGCTATAATGGGAGATCTGACTCATTTTCTTAAAGCATTATTTAGAAGAGCTTTCATGTTTACCGAAAATTGCAAAGATAATAGAACGAGTCATATTAACCCCACTCCTAGTGTCTCTGAACATCTTACATTAGTTTGATTTACTTCTTGAAATTAATGAACTGGTATTAATACACTATTATCAAATAAAATCCATACTTCAGTAAAATTAAATTTCTATTCACCTAATGTCTTTTTTTGATGACCTACTATTTCAGCCTTTTCTTTTGGGACCCCTTCTAGGATCCCTCATCACCTCTAATCAGAACACCTTGTGTTGTTCTTAGCTGTAGACGTTTTATGAGTTCATGATTTTGCATGATCACCGCAGCACTGAGCCGTGTTGGTCAGGTATTTTGTTGAGTATCTCACAATTTGGCTTCATCAACTCTTGCTCCATGATTGAATGTACAGTGCACTCAGTTGTTCTCAACCTCGGTGAGGGGTGTGGAATCTACACAAATCATGCGAAACCCTATCTGGGATGTTTATTATTTATTTCATCATTTATATAGCATGATCTTATGAGTATGTATTGTTTGGATTTATAGACATATTAGTTTATTTTTTGTTGTTCCAAAGAGCCATTTGGAGCTTCTGTAGATGGATTCCCATGCACCTTTGATATAATCCCGTCTTTATTCCTTTTGAACTACAGAGCTATAAATCATTTTATTTACTAGAATTACCTGATACTTTTTTAATGCATCACCACAGTTCAATTTTTAAAAAACGTCAAGTGTCTATTGAATGCAGGCCTTTGGATTAGAAATATATTTTTTTAATCTCTTGTGGTACTTCTTCAGATTTAAGAAAAAGTGTGTACTTTTCGGTGAAGAATCGTTTCAGTGTGACACCGAGGGCTCACACACAATTTACTCCAGCACGACTAAACTTGGGTGCTCTAATCACCAGGCTGTGTTCATAACCAGAGAATCTGCATGCAAATCTTAAGAACCCCTTCATTTTCTGCATGTCTAACAAAAGTCCAGAACTTTGGGAATTGGGAGGAGGGTGCCAGCGTGGGTCCAGCCCCAGTACTACTTAGTTTCATGACTGTAGTGACAAAATAACACAAATGACCTTTTTTTTAAAAAATGACACCTTGTAGATACTGGGTGCTGATTTTGGAAATGTGCCTCATTGAGGACCTAGGTGTCTCACACAGCCCTTAAAATGAACACAGAGATTTGACCCTCTTGGTTTGCATGATGTCATGGGGTGGGCGTGGGGAGGTGTTGAATGAGAATGAGCCATGTTTAGCAGTTGAATAAAACATTGGGTAGACTGCCACCAGGTGGCAGAAGCACTCGGATTGGCAAGGACACTCCTAAAGGACTTGCAGGTAATTATCCAGTTCTTCCTCTTAGTCACTGCTTCAAGTTCAGATGACAGGAACAGGTCTGAATGTACAGTTGAGCTTTATAATTTCCTATCAAGACACCAGCGCTCTTTCAGGTTCCCAAGCAGAAGTCTTTGAGTTATTTTTGTTACATCTGATCTTTTATTTATTGAGAGCGACTGCCTGTTCTGACCGGCTCCCCCCTACTTCTTTGCTCCTTTTGCAAAACCTCTGATTCAGATGTGCCAAGAAAACAAGACAAAACCTTAAACTGAATGCAAGTTCCCAAGTCTGAGTCACTGCTTGTGAGTTTTTCTTTCTCTGAGACCCTTCTTTCACTTCACCCATGCTCTGCAAATAGGACTTATTTGTATGGTTCAGGGTTGGAGGTATTGTATGCAATACACACACACACACACACACACACACACACACACACACACACACACCCCACTCTCACACCAGACTCTGTCTCTTCCCTCCTAGTAGAAAAAGCCTTGTCACAAAATGGAGCTCTGCTCTATTACAGGCAATGGCCAGGCCCAGTAGGGACTCATGTGCTTCTTGCAGAGGAAGTCATGAGAACATTGGTCCTGAAGTTGAGTCTGAAGGTTATTCAAACAGTTGAACTGACCATAGAGGTGGGTTGAGGGAAAATGGCGTGATCTTTCAAAGTCCGACACTGTTACTTAGGTGTATAGGGCAGTGGTTAGAAATGATGTTAAAATAAAGGGGCGAGAGACCACATTGTGGGGGTGGCTGAATGACATGCAAAGAAGTTAGGACTTTATCTTTTGGGCATTGTAAGATTTAGAAAGAATGATAAGAAAGATAGACTTGCATTTCAGAAAGATGCCCCCATGGTTTTATAAAGATTCATGAGAGAGAAGTAAGATCTACCACATGGCAACCGAGTTGGAAGTGACCATAGAGCCTGGATGGCTGGCAGGGATATTTAGACCTGAAACAAAGTAAGGAAAGGGCAGAATAGCACTCAGAATTTAGCAAACAATCAAGTGCGATTGAGGAAAATGGCTAGGTATCCACCGGGTTCCTGGCTAAGGTCACTGGATGAGTGGTGATCTCATTCATTAGGACAGAGGATACAGCAGCTGAGAAGATTATACAGGTGATATGAGAAGCTTACATTTATTTGGGGGGCATTTTTACCTTATTTATGCCAATCAACTTTACACATGAAAAATGTGTGTGTGTGTGTGTGTGTGTGTGTGTGTGTGTGTGTGTGTGTGTGTGTGTTAGGATGGAAGACATCAATAAATAATGCATTGCTGAGCATTCATCCTAAAAAGTCCCCAAGGCTGTTTCTTTCCCTTAGGTTTCTTCTTTCTTAACAAACATCATCTTCCCAACACGAAATTTCTGTGGCTTATTTTGTGTATCTTTTGAAGCTTTTCTCACAGGGGAGTTCCTCAGTCATTGTAAAGGTTTCAATATAAACTCTACAAGCAAAGGATCCGTACTTAGTCTAAAGGAGCTCGGTGTCCATGGCAGAACTGTAGACTGGTGAACTGCAGTGTTTTCATGGGACCCCTGGACAACGGGGATCCATCTCCTTTTGGGTAGGAGGAGCTGAAGAGAGCTGCTGAGAAGAAGCTAGGCCTGGGTAAAGCACTAAAGGATGACAATGCTGGAAACCTAAAGGATGCGCAGATGATCAGCATTAGGAAATGCACAGCTGAAGATGCCCTCTCTGTGTGTTTAGCTGCGGCCGGCCTTTACAGTCTTTTCTTTTGAGGCAGGGTCTAGAGAAACCTTTATAATCCTGGCTTGTAGATCATGAGTAGCTTTGAACTTGTGATCTTCCAGATTCAGCCTTCAAATTACTATATGCCATGGTGTCTAGCCAACCTTGAGCCATCCAGATTAGCCTTTGGGCTCGCCCTCAGAACGGCTGATCATTTGACAGGTCATATGACTCTTATTCCTGTCCTTCTATATCCACCCTGTACTCACAATCTATTTGGGGGTTGGTTTTAAATGCCGTAATGGAATTTTTCCAGCTTGCATTCCTTCATCCTTTCTCTGGCTTTTTTTTTTCAATTTTTATCTTATTCTCAGGTTAGCTCTTCTGGCCTTGCTCCTAAAAACTCTTTATAAATTTTACTACTTCTGAACCGCCCTAGCTTCCATTTTGGTCATGTCCCATTGGCCTGGGAGGTCCTCATACAACCTTGTGAGGCAGTATTCCTAGAAGAAACTAACTGTATAGGAACAAGATTATTTCTATAATATGTTCTGGGGAGTTGTTATAGATTAAATAAACTCCTGATACTGAAAATCCAGGAATAGTGAAATCAGAATGAGTAGCAATGCACCCAGCAAATAAACATCCAATAAATCTTATGGAATGAGGGAATTTTATATAATAGCCTGTGAATACTATTGGCTGCTGCGACTTGGTTGTCTGTCTTGCGCACACACTTCTTACTGCCAGAGCAAAGAGGACATCAGGAGTGGGTGACAGAGGGAGGCAGTCTGCTGGCTCCATGCTTCTACAGATGATTTCCTCTACTTCTTCTTTAGTCAAAACAAGTTCTGGTTCCCTGGGGCTCTGAGGTGAGCTGAGGGTCAGAGAGTTGGAAGAGCCAACCCTTCTCTTAGGGGCTCCCCAGCTCGGGATCTTACTTTGCGCTTTCTGAGTAGCTCCTGTTCACTTCTGCTGTCTGTTTAGAAGAACTCTGATGCTTTCAAAACAGTTTGTCCTTTAAAACACATAGGCATTCCCTCTATAATTTGTTTACACTGCTCATGAATAAATTACTAGTACCATAGACTCAAACTTAACTAGCCTTACTTTGGCAGTTGATCATAAATTAGCAGTGTCTACTTAATGTGATTTTATTATCTAGGTAGACATGTGTCTTCACGGTATATGCATATGAACTGAAAATCACTGCAATTTAGTGCTAAAAGGAAACAAAAACAATTCGGCATGCTGGTGTTAGAGCTTAGTTGGCAGAGTGTTTGTTTAGCATGCATGGAGCCTTGGCGTCAATCCCCTGCACCACATAAAATGAGCATTGATGATAATAAAAACATGCAATTCAGTGCTAGGGAAATGGAAGCAGAGGTCAAAAGTTCAAGGTCAGCCTGGGACACACAAGAAGACCCTGTCTCAACAAACAAAACAAAACAAAACAAAACAAAGAGTAATTCTGCATGAACCCTACACTGTGCAGGTGAAGCAACGGACAAGTGGAAAATCATTCTTTTTCTTCTACTCAAGGGACTAGCTCTATTAAACACAACTCCTAGACTCCTTTAGAGAGATGATTTGCTGCGATTCTATGCTCTGTTGAGCACGATGTTACCCAACGCTGCTGCTGTACCTCTTGGCTGTGTGTCTTCTCAGCTCACTTGAGTCAACAGACATCCTGAAGACAGCTGTGTTTTATTTATCTTTCCATTCCTCATGGAGCCTCCTCGGCTATAGAAACTAGACAGTACTGGATTGGGCTTGGGCATTAAGCTGCAGGAATCATATACTGAAGAGAAGGAAGCAGACACCAGATGCTAGGTCTCCACAGTCTTGAAAGCATCCTTCTGACATGGGACATCTATGTTTTCACTGGTTAGCCTTGCTTAGAGTCCTGGTGCTCCCTTTCTTTACCAGAGAGATAGAAAGATGAGTTACTGTGCCTCAGCCTTTCTCCTCTCTTGTTACCCTAACCCAAGCCACAACATCTTGAACTAGGCTGGATTTTTGCTGCCGTTGGCTTGCACACTTGACTTCATGTCCCTCAGTTCAGCCCTCTGGACTCCTGGTATTTTGTGGCACATAACTCAGAGAGCCTGCAGTAACAACACTGAGAGTTAAACTTCTTTCTTCCTTGATACATTTTACCTAAGTAAGCAGGGGTTAAATTATTACAAATTTGGACATCGCTGATTCATTTGGCAAATATTGATTGATTACTTAATGTGTATCATAGTAGAATCTGTTCTGTCTGGTGAAGATATGAATGAAGTAAGAAATAAAACCAAGTTGTGCTTTCATGGAGTATACATTCTGGTCAAGAATGGATGAGGTAAAGATGAGTGAACAGATATGCACTGTAAAGACACCAACAAAGAGCAAATGCTGTGAAGAAACAGAAAGGAAGAAAAGGACATAGAGAACCAAAGGATAAAACGGTAGTCTTGAGAGGAGGACTATAAAGGGCCTTGGTAGAGACATTTTGAAAAATCCTCTGCATCTACGCAGCTTCTAAAGTCATATAGCAAATGAGATCATCTGGACAATGATACAGTCATTACTGAGATGTATGATGACGGATTGGCTCCAGGGCATTTAGAGGCAGAAGATGCTGAGGAAGATTCAGAAGGTAGGTTGGTAAAGAACAGCCAATGATGGATAAGCAGGCATGTTAACCATTCAAAGGCAAAATTGAGAAAGTAATTCAAAATAGAGAACTCTCAAAGAAACCCGAAGAGAAAAGAAAACTGAGAGTCGAAACGCATCGTGTCTTTGGGCTACACTGCTGCAAAGAAATCAGAAAATGAGCAGCATCTACAGAGGGCTGTGCCACCAAGAAAGCCATTTCTTTCATTTCTTATTTAACTGTGCAAGTACGTGTGAGGTGTGAGGGTGTGGCAGGCTGTGTGTGCAGGCGCGAGCCCATGCACACAGACGCACATGTGTATCACAGAGGTCAGAGGTCAAGGTATCTTAGTGTTCCCCCAGTGCCACCTACCTTATTTCTTCCAAGACAGATTCACTCATTAGCATGGAACTTGCTGACCAGGCTATGCTGCCTGACCAGTGAACCTCAACATTACATTTATCTCTGCCAAGATGGGAAGCATGACACACCATGCCCAGCTCTTCCACCTCAGTTCTGGGAATACATTCAGGTCCTCACACTTCCAGAGCAGACACTTTATACACTGGGCTATCTTTCTCCCTGGCCTATTTGTTCTCAACCCTCCTAATGCTGAGACCCTTTAATGATCCCCATGGAGCTGACCCCCAACCACAAAATCACTTTCATTGCTACTTCCTAACTGTAATTTTGCTACTGTTATGAATCATAATGTAAATATCTGTGTTTTCCAACGCTCTTAGGCCTCCCCTGTGAAAGGGTCCTTGGTAGGGGGGGTCACAATCCATAAGCTGAGAACTGCTACCCTAGCCGCAGCTTTGATTTTTCTAAGAAAGGGGAAATCACTACATTTTTATGCACAGAGACCAAAGATTCAGTGAAGCGGAAAAGCTGGAAACACAAAAAAAGTAAGGCTTTGCCGGGCTCGGTGGCGCACACCTTTAATCCCAGCACTTGGGAGGCAGAGGCAGGTGGATTTCTGAGTTCGAGGCCAGCCTGGTCTACAAAGTGAGTTCCAGGACAACCAAGGCTACACAGAGAGACCTTGTCTTGAAAAATCAAAATACAAAAAAAGTAAGGGTTTATTATATGGAGAACAATAGACACGGACTATTTTCTGTACTGTAAAGATATCACAGACTCAGGACATTCAAAAGAAGACAGACAGATGGCTAACATACAGTAGCTGTTTGCTAGCACACATTCCATCTCCACTGTGCTTTTCTTTCTTGTCACTGTAAAGAGAAACTGCCCTGGTCATAAGTGTGTCATTCCACAGGAACTTAGACAGTGCTCCTCAGTGAAGTCAGCAATATCTTAATGAATTATTTGCAGTTTCTAATTCCAACACAATTTAAAATTCCTCATCCCCAATGTGTGATAGGTAATCTGTCCCATTATTGTAATTAGATCACCATATAATTAAAAGAACGACAGCCTTTTCTCTGTGTAGCGCTTCTGTTAAATGTAGCTTTTGTTCCCTGGATTAAAAAAAAAGTATTGGAAAACACAAATGAGAGAAAGGTATGTTCCCAGGAGCAGAGTTAGAAACTGACCTACTGTCATATCTACGTTTTGCTTTTTCTGTAACGATGAAAACTCCAGAGAACATACATAACAAACAAGAGTTTTAAGACACCAGAAAGCCAGCTGTGGTCATCAAGTGTTCCTGTTTCCTAAGCATCACTGGGATATTCTCTTACTAATGTAAAAACAGAGCTTTCCAGATCTAAAAGAAGAAGACATTAAGAGATTTCTCTTTCCAGCCATTTATTTTTCAAATGACCAAGCTCTTACATATAGTTCTTATACAGAAACAGGTATGCTAGAGGGATGGCTCAGTGGTTAAGAGCATTTCCTGCTCGTGATGAGGACTGAGTTTGGTTCCTAGCACCCACAGGGTGGCTCACAACCATCTGTAACTTCAGTTCGAGGGGTTGTGATGCCCTCTTTTGGCCTCTATGTGTATTGTACACACCTAGTACATATACATACATGCTTGCAAACACACACATAGAATAAAAATAAATAACTCTTTTAAAAATGATGCAGATGTGAGTTGGAACTGTGAAGGGTAGTTTTATTACAATTAAAAAAACATCATGATAATATTATTGTTTCTAGCTCCCAAGCATAGTGCTGGTCACTCAAAATTCATAATCTCATCTAAAATTTGAGGCACTGTGTGGTGCAAAGTGGACCTTACAACCAACAGCTATTGAACTGATTTAGAGAGTTCATTGATTGTCTCTACTTCCTTCTTTATACAACAAAATGGGTGGAGGCTGTATCATGCTGACACTCAGGCATGTTATCCGTCCACACACAGTCATGTCATCCATCCACATGCAGGCATGCTTTTGTGGTCATCAATATCACCTGAGAACTTAACAAGTGTACATTTTCACACCCAGGTAGTCCACAGAATCAGAAACTCTTGGAATGGAATTCACTCACACTCTTCATTTTAAAACCCACCCTCCCTCTGGGTGATTCTGATAAATGCCATGGGTTTTAAAGCACTGCTTTAGAACAAAATGTTTTTATAAGCACAAAGTAGAAGCTTCTAAACTTTCTACCTGGTCTTAAAAGAATAAACCAAAACCACACTGCACCATTTAATACTGACCATTGGAACCATTGTCATAGACCATAGGGACTATTGCCACCATCAATGACTTAGAGCCTATGTTTGTTTCAAAAAGTTGCTATGCTTTAGAAATATGTCATCCAAAAAGTATGCTTTAAATTTGATCCCCAATACACAGGTTAGAGAATCTGCCTCATGAGAAGTGTTACCCTCATGGATAGATTAACATAGACTAGAAAAGGGCTTAAAGCCTCAATTCCAGTCTCCTACTTTCTTATCCTCTCACCTTTTGCTATAGGATGACAGAGAAACCCAGCCTTGCTTGATGATGTTGGACTTCCTGGCCTCTTACTAAGATGTACGAATTTTTTAAAAGCTATTATCCAGCCTGTGGTATTTTCTTACAGCAGCACAGAACGAACTAAGATACAGTGATTCACCATCATGTTTTCCTGTAAGGTATCACTTCATGACGTTTTAGTGAGTGATAACGGTTTAGTAAAAGTCACTAAGTCACTTCAGCCGAAGCTGCTAATTTCTATATGATCTTCTATATTAAAGCAAACGGTTCCTGACATCTAGTCACTAAATTGGCCCTCTTACCATACTCAAAAAATGAACTTGGCCAAGGGTTACATAAACTCTGATTCTATGTCAAAACTACTCCCCAAAGGGCCTTAATTGTTTCAATAACCTCTCACAGGACAACATATTAGTATACCACACCTAAGATATCACGTTGGTAAAACCCACATAGTAAGAAATAACAAATACTCCAAATACTCATAAGCCTGTGTGTAGTAAGTACTCGGCAGATAAAATACATGAAAACGTAGGTATCTACTATCTCAGAAAGTTCTAGCGTCGTCTGCATCAAGTGTTGTTCTTCTTCCTAGAGGAAGTTGCTATGCTCTTCATTTTCTAGCACTAGGAAAGAAAAGCAACATTAGGACATATTTTGAATTCTTTTTTTTAAAGGGTAATATATTTTCTTGTTTGAAATTTATTTATTGATAATTTTATACGAGTATCTAAGGGATTTTGGTCATACTATTCTTCCCTCCCACCCCAACCACTTCTCTCAATATTCATACCAACTTCATGCCCTATTTTTATTTTATATTTAATAACCCACAGAGTTCAATTAGTACTGCCCATGTGTACAAAGGTGTTTGGTCACTCATTGGAGAGTGAGCAACCTGCCAGGGGCCACACCCCTGAAGAAAATGTACACTCCCTCGCGCAGCCGCCAACTGCTAATAACTCCTCGGCTAGTCATGAGCCCCTCCCTCACCCATGTTGCAACATTGACTGGCTCGATCTTCTTTAGGTCTTGTGAAGGCAACTGCAGCTATAGTGAGCCCTGTCATCTCCAGAAGACGATAGATCACAGTCGTCCCCCCTTGGCTTCTGATTCTGACAACCTTTCTACCTCCTCTTGGCAATGTTCCCTGAGCCTTGTGGAGAATGTGTAAGATACAGATGCCTCATTGAGGTCTTATTAGTCCACAATCAGTTCTTTGCAATACGTTGGCCCAGTGTTGGGCTCTGTGGTTAGCCTCCACACACTGCAAAAAGAAGCCTTACTGTTTAGAGGTGACAGCCTCATTAATCTATGGATGTACAAATAAGTCTGTAAGAGGAAGTTTAATAGGATGCCCACTTAGTAAATTCTCAGCAGTGGGTTTTTCCCCATGACTCATGGTCTACTCAGATATCAGTTTTTGGCCAGGTTTTCAGTTGCAGATATTTTGAGTTTCTTCCTGTGCAGTGGGCCTTAAATCCAGCTGGAATGTCACTGTCACCTCCCAACTTTCATGCTGCTATTACACCAATGGGTATACCTTGATGGGTTGGTCATTATTCTAGCTCACAGTATTTACAGCTGGGTAAAACTATTGAGGAGTTTTTCCCCTAAGCCATCTACATAGCTCCTTCCAGTACTATGGAAACTGGCTACTAAGGAAAATACTTCTAGGCCAGTTACAGTTTAATTTTTGTATGTCCTGTGAGCAAAGTGCACGGTGTTTTCAGTGATAAGGTCTTATCATTAAGTTCCGGTAGGCAACCAAGAGCAGTGACATGTGCCTATGTTGTTTTGGAGGGTCTCTGAATATCCCCTTTGACCAACAATAAAAAGAAGCAACTACATTTGTTGGTTTTGCTATGACTCATTCAGTCACTGCTGAAAGATACTTCCAGCCTTGAATAGAGCCTAGATCAAAACAGATAAACAACCCCAACAACAATAAAAACCATTCCATGGTCTGTCAGATACCAGTATAAGAGTTTCTGCAATTTAAGATTTTTTTTTAAATGAGTGGACATATGGTTGTTTTATTTATTTGGTTGGTTGGTTGGCTGGTTAGTTGGTCAGTTTTGTTTCTCTGGCCTGGAACTGGCTATGTATATCATCTAACCTTGAACTCACAGATATTTACTAGCCTTTCACTCATGGAGTGCTGGGATTACATGCACATGCCACCACACCTGGCAGAGTCTTTAAACATCTGGGGTAGATGAAGAATTTGAATGGACTCCATGGCAAGAAACAGACAAAAGAATCAAAACTATGAGCCTCAAGATACGCCTAGAGGTGCTCTGTAATCAAATGAAATGTTATATAGGCCATTAAGCCTAAGCAGAGTCTAAAAGCTGCCGTAAAATATTAACATGGCTCATTCCATGGACATTCACACACATTGCCTTCTGTCCTTCAACTTGTGCCCATGGCCCCATGGGGAGTTCATTCCCTGTATCTTATAGGACAAAGTATTTGTTTTGGCTTACAAAACAGGGGATACAGTCCATCATTGTGGAAAGGCACTGGGACAGGAGCAAGAGGTGGGTGGTCACATTGCATTTGTAGTCAGAAAGTAGACTGTAAACAAGAGGTAGGGCTAGGTTATGACATCTCAAAGCCCTCCCCAAAGGATACATTTCATATACTAAGGCTCTACCTCTTAAACATTTCTACAGCCTTCCCAAAGGGCCTCACCAGCTGAGGTCCAAGTGTTCAAATACTTGAGCATATTGAGGACATTTAACGCTCAAACTCAAACAAGTTCTAAACCAACCTGGACCAAAGGACTCTTAGACTGAGTAGACTGCAGATCCATCAGCAAAATAAGTGTTCTTGTTTTAAGTGTCTAGTTTTAGCATTGATTACTGTGCAGCCCTATATAAACAGTACAGTTTGTCACAAGATATTTTCAAGTAGACCAAGCATTAAATAGGACTGCTCCTTAATCCAGTATCAAGTTTGAAATCTAACAGAACAGATTGAGTTTAAAGGAGGCTATACTTTGCAGCACACATAATTTGAGTTTAGTGCTTTGCATTAGATTCAAATCAGTACCCTGGCACGCTTAAAATTAAAAAACGATGTCAACAGAAGCTAATCCTAGACTCAAATGATAATGTTCTTACTAACCATAGCTGTGTTAATGTTACCTTAGATGTATGAGCACAGAGGTGACCCAGACCATGTGAGTCTTTAAACTATACTTCTCTATATCCTTTCTCCAGTAGAAAAATGGAGTTGATGATACCTTATTTTTTGTCCCAAAATACTAGCATCGGGAAAGTGTTTTTTTGTTGTTGCTGTTGTTGCTATGACAATATAAACAATTTAAAAGGAAGGGTCATTTTGTATTATGGTTTTGGGGGTCATAGTTCAAGGTCAGCTTGCCTCACTGTTTCTTGGCCATTGGCTGAATAGCATCCTGGAGGAGAGTTGCCCCTTGTCTGGTAACCAGGAAACAGCAGACAAAGTTGGACCCTAGAACAAAATATTGCCTTCAAAGGAATATAGACCTTCTTCCTCCAACTGATCCCATCTCCCAACGTTTCCAACACTTTCCAACAATGCCATCAAATTATGTATTCACTGGGTTAGTCCATTCATGAAGTCAGAGCTTTCATGATCCATTTGCTTCTCAATGGTTAGGCTCACCAGCTGAGAAGCAAGTCCTTAACACATAAGCCTTTGGGCAGACATTTCATATCTAACTCATATGAAATTTGAGCAATAGTAGAAAGAGGAAACCCTCACATTGGCTAAAACATTTTAAAATAAATATTTATTACATGTGTGTGTGTGTGTGTATGTGTGTGTGTGTGTGTGTGTGTGTGTGTGTGTGTGTGTGTGTGAGTGTTTATGTGCACCATGTACATGAAGGAGCCTGTAAAAGTCAGAAGAGTCTTTTGGGTCTTTTGGATCGGGAATTACAGATGATTATGAACCATCATTTTGGGAATAGAATCTGAGTCCCACTAAAGAACAGTTAAATGCCATTAGCTGCTGAGTAATCTCTCCAATCCCCAAGCTAAAACTTTAGTTCAAGTCATGGCAAACTTGCTTGGGAGAAACATAATGTTTTTTGTTTTTTTAAAGATTTATTTATCTATCTATTTATCTATTTATCTATTTATTTATTTATCTATTTATCTATCTATCTATCATCTATCTATCATCTATCTATCTATCTATCTATCTATCTATTTATTTAATGGGTATGAGTGTTTTGCCCGAATGTTTGTCTGTGCTCCATATGTGTGCCTGGTGACAAAGGAGGACAGAAGAGGGTGCCATATCTTCTGGGACTGGAGTAACAGACATTTGTGAGCTGCCATGTGGGCACTGAGAATTGAACCCTAGACCTCTGAGAGAGCAACCAGTGATCTTCACCACAGGGCCATATCTCTAATCTCAGGAAAAAATGTCTCATTAGAGAGATTGGTCTTAAATCCTCAATTTTAACCAGTGCACTACTTGAATTACTAGGCACAAATGGTGCATTTACATCAGTAGATGACCCATTGAGTTCTATTTGAGAAATGGGCTGGTTAATGTGAAAATATATTCTACATTTACAACTTATTCCATAACAAGTGATGCGCATGCTCTGACAAAGCACGCTCTGTATTAATCAATGACCTGAAGTATAGTAGCATTCTCTAGCTCACCACTCAAAAAGAGTCGTGCAGGGTAATCAGCATTCTTGGTTGGCACTCACCATTCACTTCAGAATTGGCTGACCTAGACGGCCTTCAAGAAGAGTTCTGCATCCATTGCATCTCATTTCCCATGGCATACTCTTCTCAGGGTGAAAGACAGGGTTCAGGAAAGCAAGCCTAATTAAGCAAGGCCAGTTAACACATCTGTTCGTGGCCATTAACATTCCATTAGGCAAATTAAGACTCATAGGAAAATCTAAATTCATGGAAGAAGGAAATTCCCCATTGAGGGTGCCCAGAGAGTGAGCAATAATGTGGATTTAAGACTGGTACTTTTGGCTTGGCAAAAGTATTGTGAGTTCTATGTCAAAGAGCTGCCATGGTGTGAGAAGCTTGCTCAATACAGTCTAGTAAATGTTTCTACAGTGCTCTGTTTTATAGGGACTGTTTTAGGTACCAAAGACACAGAAATCAATCACATACAGGCACTCCCCTAAAAAAATCAGACATGAGACCATTATGGCTATAAACCAATTAAAATTTGATGTGAATGGCACCAAAGCATTTATAACTCTTAGTATCATGGTTACCATTTTATTTCTAAGTAGCCAAGTCTCAGAGTGACCAAATAATTTGCCCACTTTTAGTACAAAAGACAAAAACTAAAATTTATTCTCTTTGACGGTGAGAATGAAAATATCATACAATTCTCCTGTTGTTCCATATACTTTGCCCAGACAGTGAGCAGAGAGGTGATCCAGCCCAACCGCTCATTTGATGCTGAGAACTGTGGTGGCACACACCTTTAATCCCAGCACTCGGGAGGCAGAGGCAGGCGGATTTCTGAGTTCGAGGCCAGCCTGGTCTACAAAGTGAGTTCCAGGACAGCCAGGGCTGTACAGAGAAACCCTGTCTCGAAACAAAACAAAACAAAACTCTTCTCCTTAATACTGGTGAACTGGGCACCATGATAAGGGCTGCAGAATGAGTTATTTATGCTTTCCTCATAAATGTAAATCTGCTTTTTTTTCTACTGATGCTGCCTACTAAACTACTCTTTATCAAAAGTACCGGGTCAGATTTACAAACATAGGCTAATAGAGATATTCGATACTATCAGATATTTTTAGCCAATATTATGTTTAGCCAATATTTAAGTATGAAACTCATAGGCTTTCTCATTGGGATTTATGTTAATATAAACTATTTAGATAATAAAGAATCAACGAGTCACTGGGTCCTCTGCTCCTGAGAAATCAGACAAGTTATAGCCAGTTTTTAAAAAAGCATATGCATAAATATGACTTTCAACCTTGTTAGATACTATAAAACTATTACTGTAATCTTTTATTTAACTATTTTATGACTGTATTATACCAGTGTCAATGTGAGACAACTCTTCATATTTGTTTGGAAGAGTTATCTATGAGCTTGAATATATGCCACAACTGTCATTGTTATGATAAATCAAAGATGTTATACTATCACTCCTCCAAGAATAAACAAAAACTGGAAAGAGAAAAAGCAATGAGAAACAGTATTGATTAAAACAAGTGACGAGTCACTAGGGAAGCCAGAGTTAGGCCAGACATTAATGGTTGCTTTCCTGGGCAACAGAATTTGGCTATTTGGAAAATGAAACAAAACAAAACAATAGCAAACAAAACAAAACAACAACATACTCTTAGGGACTAAGGACAACAAAATGAATCCAAGAACTAAGGGGTTAATTTTATGTGGCCTGTCAGAGAGATTTAATGAATGTGTTTAAGGCTGGGATGAGAACCTGGATAATTATGAGTATTGCAAAGGGCTCAGTCTTGATGAATAGCAGTCAATAACTGTCTCCCTGTGCCATCATTTTCTATTAAAGGATGTTTTTGCACTTGGTTTTCACAAAGAGTTTCATGTTGCTTGTTGGAGTCCGGATTTTGGCTCTTTCCACATACAGTTAGGGTAAGACTACTGCATGCCAGTATCAAGTCACTTTTACTTTCCCTCTCCCTGGAAGGACTATGCCCAAGTTGGCTCAGTATTGGCTGCCTGCCTTGGTGTAGTGAATTTCAGAAGACCAGGCTAGACTGTGGACATTGCTTCCCTTCCTTGAACCTGAACCCTGCAGTTGGGTTGGACCTGATTTCCCAGTTGCTTTCACCATAAAAGCTGTTATAAACATTTCAGTAGATCACTGATAGAATAAGACTAGGAAAAAAAAATGTGCATGGCTCAAGTTCTGCTTCCATAATGGCTCAGAGAGTGATTTACATACTCTATAGGAGATGAGCATCTTTGGAGAATGTTGTCTTCTTCCTACTTTTAATTTTTATTTTGTTTTAACTATTTACTTATGTATTTTTGAAGCAAGGTCTTGCTTTGTAGTCCTGGCCTATCTGGAACTTGACATGTAGTCCAGGCTGGCTTCAAGGAGGAGGTAATCCTCCTGCCTTTGCCTCTGAAGTGCTGGGATTGAAGGTATGCACCACCAGACCTGGGTTCTTAATACTGACATATGGTCAAACATATTTATGGATTGTAGTTTGCTATTGCAGGTATGTGTAGAATGTATAATAATCAAATGAAAGTAGTGACTACTCTCCCCTCTTATCATTTCCTAAGGCTTTTGAACTTGTCATTTCTAGTTCTTCATAGTACATATTGAAGGGATGTCTAGCCTTTTGATGTTATGTCACGAATGATGTCATCTATAAAGTTCACGACTGAAAACCATTAAATAAAATTACAAAAGAAGAAAAGCAACTTCTCATAAGGTTTGAAGTAAGTTTTCATGCTGAACAACATTCATAGTTACCCTGAAGCAAGTGTAGTCTGCAGGCTTTAGGTTGGGCACAATGTAAAACAAAATTGCTTCCTGGTACTGTAAAACATTGCGGATTATTCTTCCCATCTAACTGCTTGTGTCTGGTATCTAACCTCTTCTATTCCTGCTCCCTTTCCTAGGCTCTAGTAACCACCATCTATTCTTCTTGAAGCCCAACTTTCTTTCATTCAAGATATACAGTATTTGTCTTTCTGTGCCTGATTTATTTATGTCATTAAGTATAAAGTCTTTTGGTTTGATCCATTTTGTTGCAAATGACACAATTTCCTTCTTTTTTTTTGTAGCTGAATAAGATCCGGTTGTGTATAAGTCTTTCAATATATGCTGGTGGATATATCTGTGTTGATTTCCTATCTTGGCTATTTGTAGTAATGTTACAGTAAACATGGGGGAGGGGTGGTGGCTGTCAGTTACACCCTTTGCATATTTATCCAGGAGTGGGATAGTTGAATCCTATGAAAATAAGAAACGGAGTCTCAGGTTTGTCTGGCTTCTGAGAATGCCATCATTTTCACAATAGGAAGCAAGGCATAGAATATTTTAAAATAGCATATCCATAAATACACAAGTAGGCCATAGATGTATGCTACCTGGTCTAGCAAGGATTGAAACACTTGAAGCTCAGCACAGTGGCATGTGTCTATAATCCTAGGCATTGCAAGGCTGTGGCAGGAAGATGGCTTTAGAGTCAAGGCCATCTTGGGCTAGCTCAGTACGGTGGCATGTGTCTATAATCCTAGGCACTGCAAGGCTGTGGCAGGAAGATGGCTTTAAAGTCAAGGCTATCTTGGGCTACATAGTGAGTTCTGGGATAACCTTGGCTATAAAGAAAAAGCTCCTAGTGTTTGTAAACTGAAGACCACCCACACTCCAGAACCAGCCTGCCTTCTGCAGCTCAGCCAGCAGCTGCATTAGCACCAGCCACCAAACACCACGCATTTCACTGTCCTTGTGAGGTGCACGCCCTTCATGAAGCCCTGCTGCACAGCCTGCCCTCCTCTTTTCCATCCTCACTCTGAGGCAGCCATTCATTCTCTCCACCACCCACCCCAGTAAATCTCCTGCACTGCGTCTGTTCTGTGCTGTGATCTTTGCGACACTCCTTGGCCCGCTGATTACCTGCAAATCCCTAATACCTAGTTCAAAGAAAACTATGTATCCATTAGCTATGCATATAAATAAATGCACATATGTGTATATATGCATGTGTACATGTTTTACTGTTCTATATATTCTTTGAAAGAGATAAATAAATGGAAGTTTTTATTGGCCTTGTTCCTTTGGATCAAAAGATATTTTTTTATCATGGCATAAATCACTTGATACAGATAAAGAACCAGAGTAATTTCAGAGGAGAATGTTCAGCCTACTTCTATGCTAATAATGGATCCTACCTCATGGCTATTTTTGAAAAGTTCCTCAGCCTGTTTGAAAAGGCTGGAATTTATTAATTTGAATATTTCTATGACACCAGCTTTATATTTCTCTATCTGAACTTCACATACTTGCTCTTGACTAGAAGATAGGTAATTTGCCTTGCTTCTTTATATAAAAAAACAAAAAACAAACAAACAAACAAACAAAAAAGCAAGGCAAAATGTGGAGGGTTTCTAAGATTATTTCTATTCTTTACTTTGTTAAAGCTAAACTACTTAAATAGCCCATTCCAACTAATATCTATTCTCTTAACTATTCTGAGAGTTTGTAGGATTATAGTTTTTTTTTTTTAATTGAGACCTACAGAAAACTTGTGTAAATTACTCTACCTTCTCTTAGAAGTTGTATCCTCTAACTCAGCCATGTCTCTCCCATAGAGACTGAATTGTTTTGCAGGTTTCCTGCTTTGGAGTACTCTATCCAGTTTCCTTCAAGCTGTTGATTCAATCACTGCACCCTACATGGTAAGTATGAGTCAACTAAACGTATCATAATGTCTTTCGTCCCTTTATTTGGGGGAATAGAGTTGGCATGCTAATGAATTTCTTTTCTGTGAGTCAGCCTTATTATTTTTTATGGTGAAAGTTCCTGCTTTGTTTGGACATCTCTGGATTTAATTTCATTGATGAATGGTGGTTGAACTTTTCTTTCCCTTGCATGAGTTCCTTTGTTTTGTCCTTCCCTTTTCTCTTTCTTCCTCCGCATTAGTCCCATGCGGTTGCTCATCTATGAAAGACAGTTCACACACTGCTCGGGTATAATTGCAACTTCCTTTGTCCTACAGTATGAAAAAAAAAATAAAAGAAAAACAATCAGATTAAAAGTCTATGAAAATGAATGCCAGAGGTTGAGAGAAATAACCTGAATTTTCTAAGAAGTTTCACTATGCCAGCATCAGGCCCAGACCCCAAAAGCTTTCCCTCTGATCACAGGTTCTTTTGTTGTGGATTCTGTTGTCTCTAGGTTGAAGGAGAACAATGGTTGGGAGACAAAAGGCAAAGGAAGATCTTCCAGTATAGATATTGCCTTTCCCTTGGGTTACTGAGAGAGTCCATTGGTATTCTAAAGGAATGACAGTCATCCATTAATTACATATGCTGCTATGGGCATGTAGGGAAGCAGATATCAACTGATATTTACTGAACAAACCCTTGTCCAGGAATTTGCCATATCTTCTAATTTCTCACTACTATCTTTTAAGAGAATAACTGCTAATCTCTTTTTACAAACAAGCAAAGAAAGAGACACAGAAATAAAATGACTTAAAGCCATAAAGCTAGTAGTAAATATGTAAGTTCACGAACTCAGATGACCCTAAATTCATTTAATTTTTATTATATAACAGAGCCTGTTTATTAACTCCTTTACATGTACCCAAAATGTCACATATTATCTGAATCAATTTCTATGAAGCACTTAGAGTAAATATATCTGTAGACCTAGAAAGTAGCTTAACAGTGCTTCAACCCAGGGTAGAGAGAAAGGTCATGTCTGAGAATGGGCACATTTCCTTTTTGTAAGCAATGACACAGTGAAACCCCAAAAGTAAACTGCTCTATGGGTTGGTTGAGAGAAATGTTTATTGGTGATCAAGCAGCCAACGCTATCTCATAGGAGGGAGAGGCACAGGAAAAAAGCAAAATGGAAGGAAGAAAGAAAAAAGAGAGAAGAGAAGAGAAGAGAAGAGAAGAGAAGAGAAGAGAAGAGAAGAGAAGAGAAGAGAAGAGAAGAGAAGAGAAGAGAAGAGAAGAGAAGAGAGCAGATTTCATTTGGTTCAGTGGGAGTCTGAGCTGATACAGGATGTTTGAATAGACCAGGAACTCCATGCCCTTGCCTGACTGAGGTAGTTGACCTTTGTGAGGAGGTAGTGATTTCTCTGGTCATCAGAAAGCTGCAGTTTGAATTCTGTTTAACCAACAACTTAAGTCATTATTTTATGGCACTGTCAACAGCACTGCCATTTTGGAGTCTGATTTGGACCTAACACTTTTAGGGTAATAAAAAGCTACAGTTATAACAGTGGCAGCACAGCTCTGTAACTAAATCAATTGCAAAATCGTAAAAGTTGTAAAAATACCACCTAGTTGCATATTTTAAAAGGATGAGTCATATGGTTTATGTATTACATGTCAATAAATCTGTTTTTCAGACATCTTTTATGTGTCAAGGTTAACAGAGTACTAAGGAAGACAACTTTATAAACAGCTACACAATAGTAAATGATGTGCCTGGTGATTTGAATGAGAAATGTCCCTCCGATGTTCAGTACCAACCACTAGACTTCCAACTGGGGATGCTGTTTGGGAGGTTTATGGAACCTTTAGAAGGTACAGCCTTGCTGGAGGAAGTCTGTCTGTGGGGGAGGGGGAGCTCTGAGGGTTTCTTGCCTCATCCTATTTCCTATTCACTCTCTCTGCCTCCTGTGTGGGGATGAAATGGGATCAGTTGGCCTCTTGCTCCTCCTACCCCACCTCCGCCTATCTAGCTGGAAGCATAAGCCCAAAGAAACTCCTTATTCCTTAAGTTAGTAGTGGTCATGGACTAAGTAATTGATAGGATGTGAAGACAGATACACAAATATGAGCGCTGCACTCTGGAAACTCCGTGAGGAAGTAGGCAGGGCAGTTAGGTCCAGGGACCGGGAGATCGATTTGGAACTGAGGCTGAAAGGAAAATGGGAGTGCATCTGAGTGGAAGATGAGAAGACAGCACTATAAAGGTCACAGGAACAAAACGTGAGTCTTTCTGGTAGAACAGCAGGTCACACAATTGAAGTGTTTAAAGGGGAACTTGGGGGTGGTGGTGGGGCTAAGAAATGTTGGGAATGCTACCATGCTGAGGAAGTAGAATTTAAATGGAACACCCTTTTCGTGTGTTCCCACCTTTAAAGCATTTTAAAGGTTTTTATTGATGTTTCGTGAATTTCACATCATGCACGCCAATCCCACTCATCTCCTCATCCCTCCTTCCACCCTTGCAAAGAAAATAAAGACAGAAATCATCTTGCCGCCGTGGAAATGGTGGTGTGTCACTGTGTGTCACTTTTGTCCACACAGCTTTACTTGCAATGAGTCATGGGTCTGGTTCAAGAACTGGCTTCCATCAACACTGGATCCTCACTGGGACTCCTCTTCGACATGGTACTACCGTGGCCCTGTGTCATGCAGATCTTGCAGCTTTGGTTCTGCAGAACTCACCCCAGCAGTTCATAGATGGGGTAGATGTTGAGGTGGGTAACTCAAAGCCCTGGACCTGGGCCTGGGTGGTAGCTGAGTTGGTTAGCTCACCAGCTCTCCTGGACCCACTCTACCAGGTACAACTCTGGTTGCAACTTTCTTTTGGTTTCATAACTGTGCATGTGTTTGGAGTATAAGGTATTTAGGCATACTTGTAGCTTTATTTGAACAAGATGTAGTATAATGAGATTAAGCATTCTCTCTAAGGGGAGCTGATAAATAACTGAAGTGAGAAGCATTTGTTCAGGAAAGATTATTAATCAGTGTTGCTGTCAGTCCTGCTAACCCCACTTTGTTAGGGGTGCTCTGGATGTCTTATTCAACAGAATTATGAATCAGAACCTTTGATCTCAGCACCATAATCATATTTTAGTCGATTTTTATGCAACAATGAAATGACTTAGTCCATGAGAATATTTGGCCAAGCAATTGAATTTTAAGTAGCGAGAGCATTTGAAGGATACACATGATCTTGAAGTAGGATAGAACTTTGACTATGGATTTCATTTGATCATTTCAAATCTGCAGAGTAAGATTGCTTTGGTCATTTCAGTGGGTGGGATAGGCTACACTGTTCAGCAACTCTCTCTAGTTCCACTCATTTAATATTTTATAGAAACCGATGAGCTTTCACTGACCATTTTACAGTTTCATCCTCTCTCTACAAAAAGAAAGACCTTTACTATATTTACCTGCAAGCCCCGAAAAAGACTAGTCATTTCCTTCTTCTTTGTTTCCAGAGCAACAACTTATGCACCCTTAAATATAAGCTAAAGACTCATTTTCTACTGAGATAAACCTTTCATACCGAGCAAAGTGTTTGTCCCCCAAACCCACCTCTATCTAGATTTTGAGCCTGAAAACCATTCTGTCATGAAGCCCATGGTAATTTGAATAAGGATGGCCCCCATAGGCTCACATGTGTGGGTGCATGGTTATTAGGGAGCAGGAGGTGTGGCCCTGTTGGAAGAAGTGCATCACTGGGGGTGAGCTTTGGGGTTTCAAATGTTCAATCCAGGCCCAGTATCTCTCCCTCTCTCTTCCTGCTGCCTCCCAACATGCAGACAGAGTTCTCAGCTCTCCCTCCTGCATCATGTCTGTCTGAGCCGACCTGCTGCCATGCTTCCTGTCATGATGATAATGGACCGAACCTCTGAACTGTAAACCAGACCTAATTAAATGTTGTCCTTCATAAGAGTTGCTGCAGCCATGGCGTTTCTTCATAGCAATAGAACATCAACTGAAACAAAGTCTTTCAAAATGTGCAAGTAGTAGCAAGTGTATTTTGTTAAACAAGGCTTTGTTAGAATCTAAACTTTCTGAAAGACCATATTGTTAAACTTCAACCAGAATACTACAGAAAATTAAGATGTTTATATGTTCAACATTTAAAGTTAAAAGTCATTACTGATTCAATTCTTGTAGCTAGAGTTAATATTGCTGTGATGAAACACCATGACTATAAGCAACTTGGGGAAAAAAAGGTTTTATTTGGTTTATACTTTCACACTATAGTCCACCACTGAAGGGAGTCAGGGCAGGAAGCTGGAGGCAGGCATTGGAACTGACTCAGAGCCCATGGAAGGGTAGTGCTTATTGGCGTGCTCCTTATGGCTTATTCAGCCTGCTATTTTATGGAACCCAAACCCAAGCCCAGGGATGGCACCACCCACAATAGGCTGGACCTCCCTCACGAATCACTAGTAAAGAAAATGCTCTGTATCTTGCCTATTACCCCATCTTATGATCATATGAAGGTGTTTCCTCTTTTGAGGCTTCCTCCTCTTCTCTGACTGAAGCTTGTGGCAATTGACATAAAACTAACCAGTACACAATACAGAAGCAACTAGTGATTTTTAAAGTTATGTTTTTATTGTATGGGGGTCTGGCTGACTGCTGGAGGACAATCGTGGAGTCAATTTTCTTCCTTTCACTCTGTAGGTCTTGGGACCAAATTCAGTTACCAGGCTCAGCAACAGCTGCCTTCATCCACTGAGCCTCCATGGGTATGGAAAAAATAATAAAGATACTAGAAATACAGAAAAAAAAATCAGGTTGAAAGTTTTAAAATGAAAAACTCACTTATTAAAAACCCCAGTGGAAAGCTTCACCCACAGAATGTATCAAGTAGAAGACAGGGAACCTAGGCTTGAAGGCAAAGTATATTAGGTAGAATGCTCAGAAACAACAAAGATGAGTTCCAAGTGTGATCAGGACATGTAAATACCCATCACTAAAGGACCAAAAAGTATGAATCATGGGCTCAGAAAGAAGAAGTACAATGTAAAGATATAGCATAAAAGATAATAATCTAAATCTACGGCAAGATAACCATTCAGATATAGAGTATCTGATACTTTGGGTAACAAAAACACAACGCCAGAAAAGAAGCCCTTCATGTTATTTTATGGTTAAAATGCTTTATGTATAGAGCAGAGAAGGAATATTGGCAGACGTGAGAGAGAGGCACTGGGTTACATATAAAACCACACCCATAAGAGTACATAAGAGTAAGTATGGAATTCTCAGTAGAAACTCTTAAAAAGCCAGGAGGCTCACAATCTATGAAAGGTAATGCCAACCAAGATTATTTTACCCTGCAAAACTATCCTTCGTAGTTGAAAGAGAAAGAAATAAATTTCCACAATAAACATACAACAAATAAATTTATGATTGCCATACCAGCAGGATACCTGGAGGAACGTATACACTGAAGTTAAAGACATCTATGAGCTTACAAGGCAGAACAAACTCTACAAGAAGACTAAATATAAAAAATGCTGTGTAGGAAAATTTCAAATACTAAAAAAAATGGATCACTGGTGACAACTTCACAATACACCTGACCATTAGTGATTTCAATTATTCAATAAAAAGATACAGACTAACAGGTTGCATTAAATTTGAAGATCCAGCAATTTCTTGCCTGCAATAGGTGTTTGTTTTCCCTCGCTGGTGAAAATGAACAGAGCCTTACAGTAAAAGGATGGAAGAAGGCATTCCATGAACAGAGAACCAGGAAGCAAGCAGCTATCAGTGATAGCTGATACCATACAAAGCAATCTTCGAGTCAACAGCAGTGAGGAGAGAGAACAGCTACTTCATATTGATCAACAAACATTTCATTAAGATGATACAGCAGCTCAGTACGTGTTTACTGGATTTCAGCAATCAAATTTCATAAAATAAACAAGACTGCATGTTAAGACACAGATTGGCCTGAATATAGCTGTAGTGGGTGACTTCAGTACCCCATTCGCTCCAACATATAAGCTATCAAGACAACAAACTTCAACAGCTAAGCATTAGAGTTAAAGACCATTCTAGATTAAACGGACCTAAAAAACATCTACAGAACCTAAAAAAAAATACTCTAGGATGCTCATTCTCACCAATGCATGGGATCTTTCTTTCTCTAAAATAGGCCGTATTTTAGGTCATAAATCAAATCTTAGCAAATACAGGAACATTGAAATGATTTTTGGCATTCTATCTACTCACAGTGGAACAAAACTAGACATCAACAGCGAAAGAAACCACAGAACTTGTGCAAACACATGGAGATTGAACAGCACATTATTAAATGAGGAACTGGTGAGCAAAAAAAATGGGGAAACCTCAGGGAATCTTACATCTTCCACTGGCCTCAACAGGCACCCACACTCATGTAGACACACCCTCACAATGCACAAAATTAATAAGAAAATATCTTTTAAAAGAGAGAGAGAGAGAGAGAGAGAGAGAGAGAAAACCCTGAAAATCCCCATAGAAAAACAAAGACCCCAAGTGGGCAAAGCAATCCCAATAAAAAGCAGCAAAGCTGGAATCATCACAGTATCTAATGTCAAATTACGCTACAGAGCCATAATGACCAAAACACAGCTGAGACAACAGGGAAAAAAAGACACAGAGCTACAGCCACTTGGTTTCTGATGAAGACACAATAAAACCTACATGGGAGAATAGACAGATTCTTCGATAAATGATGCTGCAAAACTTTAGTCCTGTCACTCAACAAATAACAAATCAATAATAAATAGATCAAATGACTTCATGTACAATCTGAAACTCCAAAAGTGTCAGAGAAAAGCACATCAGGTGTTAAACACCAGCCAAGGACCAAGAGAGGGCATTCAGTAGATCCAGAAGTAAAACCAAGGATTGACCAACGGAATTGCATGAGATTAGGAAGCTTCTGCAAAGCAAAGAAATGAGAGAGTGAGGAGGCAGTCTACAGAATGGAAGGATATCTCTCCGCTCTGCATCTGACAGAGGATTGCTATATAGAATGCACAGAGTACTAAAATGCTACAAACCCAAACCCCCAACAACCCAAATAACAAATGGGCTAAAGAAACAAGCAGCTCTGAAATGATAAAACACACACACACACACACACACACACACACACACACACACACCTTATTTATTGGGGAAATAAAACTACCTTTTTATTTCATCTCAGCCTAGCCTAGTCAGAATGGTTACCACTAAAAGGCCCATAGGGACTCACAGAGACTCAGCTGACAACCAAGATAGCATGTCTGGGATAGACCTAGGCCCTCTGCACAGATGTGACAGTTGTGCAGTTGGGTCTGGGTCTCCATGTGGGACTCAGAAAGCCAGAGCTGGGGCTGTTGCTGTTTCTATTGCTTTATATCCCTTTTCCCTACCTGGGCTGCCTCATCTACCTCAAAAGAAGATGTGCCTATTCTTACTGCAATTTCATGTACCAAGGCTGGTTGATAGCTGTGTGAGACCTGCCCTTTGCTGAGGAGCACGGAAGGAGGAGTGAATGGGTGGTGGTGGGGACTAGGAGGAGAGGAAGGACTGGAAGCTGCAATCAGGGAGTAGAGTAAATAAATAAAAATGCAAACAAACAAAAAATAACAACTCAACTCTTGAAAAAGCTAGCCGGTATCTACTGCTGACTGGATTGTAAATTAGCCTGTCTGGTATGGAATCAGTGTGGAGGGTCCTTAAGCACCATGCTAGAATTACCACAATAATAGTACTATTGGGTTATCTAAACAGGTAATGATTTTCTGGCAGTTACTGAGAGATGGGTGCTGAAATCCCCGGCTCTCAAGAACTTAATGCTTCTTTCCCCAGTATTTATTATCAGGCTGTGCTTAATGGTTTTGAATCTCTGTGTTATTAGATTAAAAAAATAAATAAAATTGTTATGGCCTATTGATGAATTGTATCTCTGGTATTATAAGATGACTTTATGTTAATTACTTTCTTTGAAATATACTTTGTCAGACTTATTTTCATATTTAAAGGGGGTTTCTCATAAACATCATGCAGTTGTTTTGTTTTTTTTTTTTTTTGAGTTCTCTGAATTGAAAGGCTTGGCTTTATACTCAATATAGCTAAAGCAGTAACTATAATATGGCATTATTAAGTTTAAGTAGTGTTTATGTTTTAAAATTTTAATATTATAAGAAATATTATATAGAAATAACATATATTATAGAAAATTGACTAGTACTGTACATATCAAGAAATTCAGGAAAACTAAATTTCCAAATAAAATAATTACTTACAATGGTTAATCTTCATTATCTCTTGATGGGAGTTAGAATCGCCAAGAAACTGCACTTTTGGGTGTGTCCCGAGGGTGTTTTTAGGAAGTGTTAACTGAGAAGGGACGTCCCATCATGAATGCGAGCAGCACCACCCATGGGCTGGGGGCCTGGAATCCATAGCCAGAACAAGCGCGCCAGGCAAGCTTTCACCTCTCTCTGCTACTTGACCGTGGAAACAATGTAACTGCTTACACTCCAACCACCAGGCTTTCCCTCCAGGACTGACTTCACTCAGGAGCTATGAGCCCAAATAAACCATTCTTTCTTTACTTTGCTCTGGGCATTTTCTCACAGTAATAAGAGAAGTAATGGACCCACCGCCTGAACATACCTTTAGCAGTCCATTCTTTACCCCTTTCATATAACAACCACTATTGTATTATTGTCTACAGAAATGACTTTAAAATCCTGCATATCTTTTAATGTGATTAATAAAATTGCATCCATGCAACGGAGAAACGGGTCAGCAGTTAAGAGCACTTGCTATTCTTGCAGAAGGCCCATGTTCTGTTCCCAGTACATATATCAGGAAGTTTGTAACCACCTATAACTCCAATTCCAGGGTATTCAATACCCTTTTCTGGACTTGCAGGCACTTGGGCATACGTACAAATATTGACAAGTAGGCACATATACACATATATGAAAGTAAATAAAATTAATTTACAAATTCTTATCCAACTTCCTTTTGTAGCCTTTCTTTCTAGCACATGCCTGATCCTTTGTAACTCCACTGGTCTGCTGAACCTCTTTCTATAGCTGATTCCAAGCTGCCATACCAGGCTGGGACATGGTAGAACTTCATCCTCTTTCTTGTCCTCTATTTTGGTCTCTTCAGACTTGCTCTTAGTCCAGCTGTGGCCTGCTTAGATGAGAGAACCACAAAGACAGGTTGCAAACCTCTATGATGGGTACTTCCTCTGCAAGAACACCCTTAACCACTGAACTATCTCTCTCCCTCCACCCCCAGGTCATTTTTAAACAATATGTTTATAATTCCTTGAGAATTTTGCACAATGTATTTTGAACATATTTATCCCTTCCCCAACTCCTCCCATAATTACCTTCTCTATCCTTCTACCCCTTCCCTGTCAACTTTCAGATCTCTCTCTCTCTCTCTGTGTGTGTGTGTGTGTGTGTGTGTGTGTTTCTGTCTCTGTCTCTTTCTCTCTCTGTCTCTCTCTCTCTTTTTTTTTCTTTTTCTCTTCCTAAGCAGTCCAGTTGACAGTGCCCAGCTAGTCTTGGGAGCAAGGTCTACCCTGGAGTGTAGTCAAGTCCACTAGTGATTACATCATTAAAAAACAATAAGATAAGACATCAACTCTCCCTTTCCCATGAGCTATCAAACGCCCCAGGAAGCACCTAAGCTATGGTGAGATTTTTGTCTCTAAGTCTTTCCTTCTTGTCTTTGTGGTTCTCTCCTTCCACAGTCACTATTCTGCTCTTCAGTCTAGCTCTTCCTGATCCTATCTTATTCTTATCCATCTTATATCTATCCCGCCAGCAGAGTGTATTGTCGAACCAAACGTTTCAGTAACTCAGCAATGGCATGTATTCTCTCTAATCTTTAGGTTCAAAATGAAATGACTTTGCTAGGCAGGTGTCAGGCTCCCTGAACTGGCTCCTGCACCATGCGTCTCTAGGTTTGTTTGCAAACCACCTGCCAGACAGGACTCTTACAGCTCTCTAAACAGTGGGCACATCTGTCTGCTTCTGAGTTTCAGCATAAGCTGGGTTGTCTGCCTGGACCATCTTCTGTGGCTGTTTCTCATCCCTCTGCTCATCTGTCACCAGCCTGCTCAGTGTCATTAGCGCTGGTTTCATTAAGACATCTTCTGTTATTGACACTGTCACTGTCACACATTTAATTCCAGCCACACCATTGACATTGTCACCTTCACACATTTAACTCCAGCCATACCACACACTTCCTTTTTTAAAAAAACAAACAAACAAACAAACAAACAAACATGTTTGGATTTTCTATGATGGTCATTATCTTTACATTTTAATAAAAAGGTTTTAATAGAATTGGCATATATCCAGAAGAGTTTCCATCTGGTTATAAGGACACATGTTCGACTATGTTCATAGCAGCCTTATTCATAATAGCCAGAAGCTGGAAAGAACCCAGATGTCCCTCAACAGAGGAATGGATACAAAAAATTTGGTACATTTACACAATGGAGTACTACTCAGCTATTAGAAACAATGAATATATGAAATTCCNCTATTAGAAGAGGGAGTTCCTTTCTGGGGTGTTAGGGCTGAGGGTCCACTGAGGTCTCTTCCACTCTTTGGGTTTCATTATTATTTTGTGAAATGAGATAGTGACTGCACATTTATCCCTTGAAAACAGTCTGGCACAGTGCTCTTCAGAGGTGACTATGGAAGCCAGAGGAGTACAAGCCCCTTCCAGAACGCAGATGTAGCCTCTGTTCTCGTGAGGGGTGCTTGACAGGGGGCTTTTTCCCTCTTCCTGCCTTTTCTTCTTCTCAGCGGGATCCTACCCCTGGCGTTGCACATGCAACTATATAGTGTAAGTGAACAAGTTTTGTGGATCCTGCATCTCTCTTTCCATATTCTGCAACACATTCCTTTCTGCAGTTAACTTACTGGTGGAAGGAGGATGATGGATGCGCAATTACATTTTATGTCACCTTTGCAGCCTTAGTATGAATTGCATGGATGATTGTTAAACTAAATTAAATTTAGGCAATAGATAAACAGACACACGCAATCCAATTTATTCCCAAAACCTACTAGAAGGATTAGAACAAACAACATAAACATGGAACCTCAGTATACTCTGGCACACACAAAACCAGTTTCTAAAGTGTGGCCGATTGGCAGCACTGGCCAGTCTTGAAGGCAGGTAAGCCAATCACAGGGTGGGAAGGTCAAGAGTGCTCTGAGATGCAGCCTCAGCTTCACAGGCTGAACCCCTATGTCCTTCCTGAGTTATGCTCAAATGGTCCTGAGAGGGATCAGTCAGCCAGCCCAGTTTGATATCAGGGAATATTGGAAACCCAAAGAATTCAGCTCATTTTCAAGGCTGTCCAAAATCACACATAGGTCGAGCTGGAAAACAGAATTCACAGGGCAAGAATGTCTTTGTCCACTTGGTAAGCATCTGACAATAAAGAATAGCAAGTAGGCTCATCAGCAGGATCAGGTTTTGGCATCTTGGCTTTCCAGATTTTTCTTCTCCTTTGGTTTGTACAGTAAGCATCTCAGAGTATCTACTGAGAAGCTATTTATCTGGAAGGCCCCTAAAGGGGCTGGGTTATATCTGAAGACAGCAACAATTGCTTTTCTTTTTGAAGACAGAGAGAGGTCTGAGAGATGACGTGGTAGAGATAGAGATTAGTGGATGAAGGTAACAGTGGTTGGGATGCGGAGAGACATTACTTGTAAGTGGAGGCAGATCAGTTGGTAATGGTCAGAAATCCAGTGGAAACCCTAACAGCACTGCCGCAGCCGCAGAGATGGACAATCAGGAGAAGCTTCATGAACACTGGATCAAAGAAAGACACCCTGCCTTCTAGTTGACAACATTGCAAGTGTTCCGTGTTCCAGAAAGTTTCCAGTCAAGGCTGCAGCTGAGAGACATTCCTAACAGGGAATGGCAACATATATGCCTCTGTTTGCCTTCCTTGTTCCAAGAGAAACAAAGTCACTTCTCTATATGACATCAAAATCCCAAGGATATCTTTCTTTCTCATTCTTTCATATACACGACTGTAATTCCTCCTCCAGTCCTGCTCATGCATACATATACATATTTACATACACATACATATACATATACACACACACATATACACATACATGAATGAAATCAGGTCTAGTAGACACAGAAATCTCTTTGTACCTTTTCCTTTAATATTTTCTGGACTAATACTTAACTCCCCCTTTGTCCCCAAATTTTATATTTAAAATTCGGGGTTTTTTGTTGTTTATTCCTAACTGCCACTGGTCCAAAACGACATGCCAACCAGGCATTCCAAACAATCTTTGGGACCAGAGATTTTATAAGCGAAGTGACTTCCAGTTGCTCACAGTGGTAACATCTAAGGGAACAAAAGGCACCTGGAAGTGCAGAGCTTGCTAAAAGCAAAACCAGCCTCGTTGCTTTTTAATTGCAGCTTGTGTTAGCTTTCTTCCTAACGTGGAGGTGTTGCCAAGGCAATAGTTTAGCAATCTTCTGCATGGCTGCTTTCCGCAGTCATCCATACACTTTACAGACATTAATCTGCTCAATACACCTTTGCAATCCAAAAGGATGGCTTTTGTTTTTGCTTGGTTTTAAAGTATATATGGTAGGAAAAATATTAGAAAAACCATCTTTCTTGGTTTTCTCTGCATCCCTGGGCACAATGCCAGCACCCATCATGGATTCTGGCATGGCCTCAAGATCCTAGCTCAGTACCAAGGAAAAGGCTGGGGAAGGGGGAGCAAGAGAACAGGACACCTGAAGGGGATGTATATAGTAACTCAGATCAGGGACACAGCTTTTGGTCTTTGTGGGAAGTCCAACTATTGGGGCCAGCTGGAAGCCAGGAGGCAGAAGCCCCCAAAGGAGCCAGAGACAAAGGACGATAAGTTAGTAAAGCTCACAGCCAAAGCACAAGACTGGAACCTAAAGAGTGAACGTGACTGGGCATCACTGTGACAGCATCCAGAAGGGGCTCTAGGGAGCATTCTGCCCAGTCGTACCCACTCATCCCTACTATGGAGAAGTCCTTTGGAAAGTATTTTTTATACGTGGCTCTAGGGCTGGAGTCACAGGAAGCTGTTTAAAATCTTGCCAATCTTGCTCTAGAAGAAGACAGATTCATAAGAGGCCCGTGTATATATTTCTGGAGTTGTAATGCTTACCGAAGACATAATACTGAGATATCGAGGAAGAACCTATCCCAGAGCAGGCAAATGCAGGACTGGGCTTGCAGAGCTTTAGCGGGTGTTCCTTTTTAAGGACTAAAGATGCAGAGGCCTGGAGGCCTGGAGAGCAAAAAGGCCTGTGCCTGCTGAGGCAGCACTGGGCACAAACACAAGAGCACTTGGAGTTGGCAAATCTAAGCGGTTGGTAGAGCTCCTTGAAACCAATTGCCCATTAATATTTAGAGACTCTCTGGCATCTCCTACAATAGGATGGATAAAAATAACCATAACCAGATGAAACAAAAGTTTTGCTCAAAACCATAGTTAAGACATTTATTTTTATCCATTTCCTGGCCGGAACATTCTAAGCACCATCCCAAGAGGAGCCATTTCAAGAAGAGCTAAGAGGAAATTTCTGCAAGGACTCGTCGAAAAATAGATGGTGTCAGAACTGACAGTGGGGAGAAGGGACTAGCATGAACCTCATCATAGTACTTGTACTCTTTATTTTAGTTTCATCTAATAGAGGCAGTAACAAGTGTACAACGTATACTCTATGTATAAGTAACAATGCATACAACATATGCTTGTTTCCATGTCTTCTATACAATTTGTATATCTGACTTGAGTGCCTACAAGGCATCTTCTGGAGGCCAGCATTTAAGCCATTCTGCACAACTCTGTACTTAACTGGGTGACAGGACAAGGAAAACACATAAGCAAAAGGACCATGTACAACCATTTGATTCTGATTGAGACTGACAACAGAGCCAGGCTCACAATCTGCATTTTCAACCTAACCAAGAGCTCTCTGGCCTTTCAGACCTGGATGTAATTTTCTTTCTCTCGTTTTTCCCATGGGGCTCTACAGTTTGGGGTGTGTCCCTCTGTTTCTGGGGTTGTCATCTGTTATCCAGGCTGACAGTTGGCTGAAGACTTGCTTTAGTAGTTTGCAAGGACTAGAATTCTTTTGGGGGCTCTCCCTTTTCTTGGGCATCTCAGTGAGGCAGATAGATGACTGCATGGTTTTTGTCAGTGAAATAGGTCAAGAGGTCTGAGACACCTGAGCTACCCTAATACTGAAATACTTATATTTCCTTTCAATAGACAGTGAGCTAAAAAGTGATACAGGGCGGGCTCTGTGGTAAAGCCCTGGTTCTGGCAGGCTGAGTTCCAAAAGAAGAACTTCTCCCCAGCTCCTCCATCTTGATTTATGTGAGCTGCTGAATCTCTTGCCTTTCCAATTGCAAGGAAGAGAAAGCATCTAATGGATAAGATGAAATCTTAAGTGTATACAATGTACAAATGCATACAAAATGAAATCCTAAATCCATGTGTGTATAAAATGCTTACAGCATTTGTTGGTAATTATGATAACAACTACTGCGCATTATCTATGTAATTGCAGAACATGGTTCTTTTCCTTTCTAAGAATTATCAGTCAAAAGAAGAGGAAAGGGCCTCATGGGGACAGTTGTTGCTTTAGGATTCTTCAGCACTGACTGTAACAAGTTCTGTATCTGTGCGGGGCCCAAATCCCCAGTCTTCCTCGGTCCAGAAGCAGCCCTCATTAATTTTCAGACAGAGGAGGAAAGCGCCTCCTCCCGCAGCCTGTTCCTCTCCCTAAGCAAACAACACTGTGTCTCAAAGGTAAAGCAAACCACGAGGTCTACAGCCAACTTCAACGCGTGCTTCCTTCCTCTGAAGGCGGTAGCTGGGCCCGCTCCATGTGGTGGGCACACGCCTCTGGATAAACAGTATTTTCATTTAGGTGCACGCAGAAGCCAAAGAAACGAGAAAAGGGTTTACAAGAGAATCCTACTGGGGACCTTGCAAGTGACCCGGGGCCATGCCTGAGGCTGGCCGGCTGCTCCGCTGTATACCACCAGTGTTTACGCATGCCACTCTCCTAGACTCGGCACTCCTGGACTCGTCAGTGTGATTTTGGCACCAGCTATTTCCCCAGACCGTCCGTGCTTACATTTTCATACATTATTCTCAAAAGTAATCAGGTCTGGGGCCTTGTGATTCAATTCAACAACAATGATGCCTCTCTAGAATACTTTCCTCTCTGTATTTCAGACGTCCATATGTAAAGTGGCATCTGAAATGACTTTTTATTTTTAATTGCTTGTAATGGTGAGATCAAATCCAGGGCACTGGGTATACCAAGAAAGAGCTCCACTTACTGAGTTTCATCCCCAGACCTTTAAATCTTTTTGGTTGATTGTTTTTGTTTCTGTCTGTCTGTCGGGCTTGCCTGAAACTCAGTTCTCCTACCTCTGCCTCCTAAATACTGAGATCAGAGACCATGCCGACATGCCTGGCCTCTGCTATATTTCCAACTGCCTATATATGTAAATGATACATAGTTTTAAAACATAACATATTAACCATACTTACATGTGGCATTCTTTTAGGTAGTTAGAGAAAATTGGCCTCTGTTTCTCTTGGCTTTCAGTAATAACCTGGCATCTCACTTTTCATGTAAGCTAAAGGTGAGCTACAAGAGCATAGCTTTTCTTTGTTTTTGTGAAAATGTAATTTGAAATTGGAGTAAAACAGAGTAAATGTCAGAGGAGGCCAGAACTCAGACTCTTTCCTTAGTTTACCTTGTGCTAAGCACTGGGGAACTAAAGACACAGTCCCTTGCTGTGCTCCAGAAACTCCAGCCACCAAAATCATAGACTTTGCTCTTTATCCATCCATTGCATTTTATAAGTCTTAGAGAACCCAAAAGGGTTGTAGCTCATTCTCGAAACTTTCTCCAGGCTAAAGATAGAACGGATCCATAAGCACCTCCAAGGCTGACGCTGTTCCATGCTTTGTCTTACAAGGGTAGACTTCTTCCTGTCTAACCTATCTGGCTCCAAAGCAGGAGATGTGGTCTAGCCTACAGTGTAGGGGCTTCTGGAGAAGGTTGTGCCACTCAGATGTTCTAACCCATGGCATTCTCTCCCAAACCACTACTAGATGCTAGCAACCTACTCCTAAAGTTGAATCCTCTCCTCTCTCCCATTTTTACCCTTCTCCTTTTTTATTATTTATTATTATTATTATCTAGTCTAAATGTTGTCCAAAAAGTAAATAACAGAGATGCCGGAGCCTTCTTCAACCTGTGTACTCTGCTTTTTAGCCAGAAAGAGACAAATAAATTGACAGGAAGAAAGATGGACGTCACTGCGTTAAGCAACCCTGACTTGTTTCCCAGCCACTTATCGGTTGTGTAATAATGAACAAGTGCGCTTCTTCTTGGGCCTTTGTTTCCCATAAAGACAGTAATGCACCTACTTGTGAAGTCACCTGGAGAGGAGGGTGATCATGGGGTTCAGCAGCAAAATGCACACTTAGCATGTCACCCTACCCCTGACAGAGGTTCTTCGGAGAACTAACTGATGTCACAGCTCTTAAAACAAAGCGAATAACCCAGCTCCTTATTCAGACCACAGCTGTCCATTTTGTTCCCAGCCCCCCTTTCTCAAAAAATCCTCACATTTGCAGATTATATCAGGATCTCTAAAATGGGCCTTTAGAGCCTCATCATGTATGGTTTTGGTAACTTCTGAGCGATTCCAATGAGCCACGTGATAAGGTAGTTTGAATACTGTGCAGAAACACACTGAGAAATGGCTAGTTTGTAGGGTGAGTTACTTATCCACACTGGAGACTATTCAGCATCCCGAGTTCAGTTTGATTTCTTGGTTCTTAGCTCATCTTTCCTTTCTTGCACCTTTTGTGAAAAATAAACCATGTTTTATGCAAAATACTCCCTGCTAAGCAAAGGAACACATTGGAAAAAAAATACAGAAATCAGGCAGCAAATAGCACTAATGTAGAAAGAAAAAAGTTTTAAAAACCCAAGAAAAATACATCTATTTAGAAAAGTACAAGTTTGGGATAAATTATGAAGGTGGAACGCCACATCAGCAGGAGCTTGGATCTATGGTACAAACGCATTTACCACATGCTCAATAAGGAAAGGCGATTCACAAACTGTTTCAATAAAATTTCCAGACAGAATTTGTATTATTGGCTATATAAATGGGTCTGTTGCTCTATTTATAGAATTATAAAGGTCTTTAGGGGTCAATTAAAGCTTTAGTAATACTTGACTGCATTTTATGGGAGAAATTCTGCACTATAATGGTGTCTAGAATTTGGGGAATTTACAAATGTGTCAGGACCCATCTCTTAAGAATTCCAAGCTCTGTTGTAACACCACACAGTTCTACAGAACAGCAAATTATAAAATGTAGACTGCAAGACCATTGGACAAGTGTTCCTGTAAGGAGGGGGAAATTGCTTCTTTAATTTTTTTGTTTTACAGTGAGATTATAGCAATTGTCAGAATGTCAGCAGCAATGGGGCCTGGTCAAGGGGGCACGGGTCCTGCCTGCGTCAGCCTTTCTTTCATTTTGGGGACCTCTAACTCAGGTGAAACCAGGGTTCCTGACTTTGATGAAGAAAATGATTTCAGGATGAGTTAGTATAGAGCAAGTTGAGGTTTATAAAGAAAATATTTTAATGTAGGTTTAAGCATAGGCATTAACAAAAAGAGGCGTGCTTAGGAAATGTGTAGTCATGGGTTATTAAGTTTGGACTGCACTTAAATGTCTCATTAATAATCAGAGGTATGATTTTGATTATTGCTTCTGATGTTACATTGTTCAAAGCTTTCTAGATTTCAAGCTGAGTCCTGCATAGATAGATAGATAGATAGATAGATAGATAGATAGATAGATAGATAGATAGATAGATTTATTTATTTATTTAGTGGGTATTGGTGGTATTTAATGGTTGCTATAACTATATTCATTGTACATACATTATACATACCAGAAAATGAGCTTTACAAAGTTGCCATTGAGAGCAATGCCAGCCCCCTTACAAAGTTTTCATTGACAGCAATGCCAGCCCAGCATCAAAGGTGGAAGAGTAGAAGTCATTGTTAAAGTCTCAGGAGACAACCTGGTCCTCAGTGTAGCCCAGGATGCCCTTTAGTGGGCCCTCAGATGCCTGCTTCATCACCTTCTTGATGTCATCATACTTGGCAGGTTTCTCCAGGCAGCATGTCAGATCCATGACAGACACATTGGGGGTAGGAACAAGGAAGGCCATGCCAGTGAGCTTCCTGTTCAGTTATACGATGACCTTGCCCACAGCATTGGCAGCAAGCCTCAGTGGATGCAGGGATGATTTTCTGGGCAGCCCCACAGCCATCACACCACAGCTTTCCAGAGGGGTCATCCACAGTCTTCTTAGTGACAGTAGTAGCATAGATGGTGGTCATGAGTTCTCTGTGATGCCAAACTTGTCATGGACGACCTTGGCCAAGGGGGCTGAGTGGTTGGTGGAGCAGAAAACATTGCTGATAATCTTAAGTGAGTTTTGTCTTATTGCTTGTGGTTCACACCCATCACAAACATGGAGGCATTGGCAAAAAAAGGCAAGGATGATAATCCTTTTGGCCCCATCCTTCAAGTGGGGCCCAGGTTTCTCCATGGTGCTGAAGAGACTCCACAGCATACTCAGCACCAACATCAGCCCATCTGAGGTAAGTGAGATCTTGCTCCTGGAAGATGGTGATGGCTTTCCCGTTGATGACAAGTTTCCCATTCTCAGCCTTGACTGTGCTATGGAACCTGCTATACGGGAACATGTAGACCATGTAGTTGAGGTCAATGAAGGGGTCACTGATGGCAACAATCTCCACTTTGCCAGATGAGCTGGGAGCCCTGGTAACCAGGTGCCCAATACAGCTAAACCCAGTCACTCCAACCTTTTCCATCATGTCTAAGGGATGAGGCTGGCATTACATAAGAAGATAGAGCTGCTTCTATAGCAGAGATCCCTGCTTATCTTTATTAATAAATATATTTTATCTGTTTATTCTTTGTCAATTTTTTTTTTATTCTTTGGGGCATGAGACAACAAATTCAGAAGCCACTGGTTTGGAATGGCTTTGGTAGGTTTTTACAGAAACTGCTAGCACTGATTTAAGTACCAACAGCTGAGAAAGGGCCATTTTTCAACTAACTAACTAACTAACTAACTAACTAACTAAATAAATAAATAAATAGATAAATAGATAAATAGAAGTAAAATAAAACAACAGCAAAAGTCAGCCCTTTTGACTTTCTTTGTTCTATTACTATAAAAACATCATGAAACTGTTAGCATGCTGGGACTGAAATTTGGGATAACTTAAATCTGTCTTCTCCAGGCCAGGGTCACTCATATTTGCCTCCAAAAGAGACTGTCCCTTGATCCCCTTTGAGATAAGAGTTGTATTCCTTAAGCCAGTCGTGGTGGTGCACGCCTTTAATCCCAGCACTTGGGAGGCAGAGGCAGGTGGATTTCTGAGTTCGAGGCCAGCCTGGTCTACAAAGTGAGTTCCAGGACAGCCAGGGTTATACAGAGAAACCCTGTCTCGAAAAACCAAAAAAAAAAAAAAAAAAAGAGTTGTATTTCTTGTGTTGACATTGAAAACAAAACCCTGAGAATAGAGAGGGTAAATTCCCCTGAAGAAAGAATATTGTTAACTGTGGCTGTTAGAAGGTCCTGACGCTGGTCCATTTAAATGTCTATTTGTCCCCTTGTAGTCATCCAGTGAGACAAAAAGGATAGACCATTTATTTAAAACTAAAGCCCAAGGCTCACTGTGAAATACCTAACATATCCTAGACATGATCAACAAATCTCAACACTTTTGCTCAATGTGAAATATCTTAACTTTGATTAGATGCTCCCTATGGTAGGTAGGGCTAATATTACTAAAGATTTATTTCCAGGGAAAATTATTTTTACTCTTATCTATTAAAAAAAAAAAAGAAAAAAAAGCAGTCTTGTTTTCACAAAGCTCCAAGTAATCTTAACATTCATCCGTCCATTGAGGGTTATGGTCCTTACAGATCTCACATCCCACTGTGGGGTAAAGAACATGAATTCTAAGGACAAGGCTATGCCATGAGAAGGCTGGCACTTCCTGTGTTGTGGGGAGATTGGTATTTTCTGCAGAAGGTGAATGTGTGTGTGTGTGTGTGTGTGTGTGTGTGTACCTTTGGATTGATTAAAAATTGTCTTGATGCTAATTCTTCTGTGTCAGCATATAGAATCCCCATTTAAAATACAAATGCCCCTGAGAGCATTAAAGTACATTAATGACTAATGTCATCAGAGAGTAACAAGAGTTATTTTCATCCCATGTCTGATGACTATACAGATTGTCATTGACTCTTGAAAGGCCTTTCAAGACTTGTCAGGAATTCATTTGTAGTCTTGCAGTTTTCCCAATTCCTTAGGAAGAGCATGTCTGTCCCCTCATGGTACCCATTGGAGTTGGAAAGAGAGTGTAATGTGATAATTATGGAGTTTTAATCATAGGTGGACCATCACCTCTGTCCACCTTTTCCTGTGCTCCAGGCTCTGGTCAGCGTCTTTTGCACAGCATCACCCTTCAAGTCCTCCCTTCAAGTCCTTCATCTGTCCCTGCTATCACTAGCTTACTTGATGGGATAATGAGGTGATAGGATATAAATTGTACCAAAGCAGTTGCAAAGAAGTCACGAAAGAAAAAGATGCCATGTTCAAACTTGAGGTGCTCAGGGCAAGGCTCGTTAACCCAAGGAGAAGCAAGGACCTAGTATACAGGGCTCAGTGGAAGCATTTTGGTTCTCTTTTGCCCAGGTTTTCTTGATACAGACTTGCTAAAAGAATCCAGAGGGTTCTTCATGAGGAACATGTAAAGATTAAAACATTAGGAACTATGCGCCTTGCTAATGTCTGAAAGCCAAGTAACAACAGAATAAAGGCCATTTCCAGTATGTTCTTATCTTGAAGATGTGCCTCATTCCTTTATTTCAGCATGTGAAAAGATTATAATATGGCAAAATTAAACCCAGTCTTAACACGTGATGGAAAAATTGTGCCCCAGGTATTTAGTAAAATGAGTAAAAAACGTGGCCTTTTGAGAGCTTTCACACAAAGGTCTGATGAATATGCCACCCCACTCCCAATGGGGTCTTGACACAGGGTTCCTCTCAGCTAAGGGTGGTGAAGCAAGCACGACCTGGGCTTTGCTTCTTGTAGGTGAGCCTTCTCTACCCCTCTTGTGCCAGGACAGGGAGAGAAACCCTTATCACAGGAGACAGAGGGTTGGTGCCCAGACGAGTCTGCAGAAAGACTTTACTAAAGTAATTCTCACCTTCAATTATGTCTGCCACACATATTTACCTTTCCATAATTTACTGCTCCCGAAGCCAAACGCCTTCTTTTGTTTTGTCACAGTTAACACCACGTGTTAAAAGGTATGTAAGCCTCGGATTTAACTGTCTCCCTGGTTCTTTACTTAGTTTTCTTTCCTGTGAAGCCCTGTGTGCAGGCGAAACACTGCCCTTTGTTTACTTAACGTGCTCTGACTTAGAATGAGACATGTGTTGTTAGAGATGGAAAATGTAGGATGTTTCTAAGTTGGATGGATGTGTTCTCTCTTGCTTTGGGTGGGTTTTAATTAAGGAATTAAGAGTGCCCGATGCATGGTCACACTGAAGTCGGCGGCCTCAGAAATTTAAGGGATGAAACCCATGGACAATGGGAGAATGGGCTTAAAAGGGAGTTTACTGAGGATAGGACGAGAGGGTCCCCAAATGGGTGCCACTGAGCTGTCAATCTGTGGACTTTTTATAGGATTTATGGCAGAAACTGGTTATAAATTATAAATTTATGACATCAGAAGATTAACTGGTCAGTCCACTAGACCCAATATCAGGTGAGTAAACACTTGCTCTCTGTTTTGATTATGTTCTTAGGTGTAGATTCTGGGAAGGGCTGCTCATGTAGCAGAAGAGAAATTAAAAACAAAAAACAAAAAACAAAAAAAAAACAGACCTCCATTTTTGGAACCTCTACATAGTCTGGGCTAAGGCAGAATGAAAGACATTTGGATGAACATTACTTGTATGTCTGACATTCAACAAAGACAGGCCCAAGGATTTTTGGCTTTTAGCAAATAAAATACTGTTTTCTTTCAGAGTCCCCGCCCCTAACACTGCTGATCTCTATTTCCCGTTTGTGTCAGTACGACATCAGAAATCTTACTTCTGGGGGTGCCTGAAAGACCAGGCTGGCCACTCATCATCTTGAGATTCTACCCAGAGAGAGGAGTTGTGAAATAAGAAAGGCATTTATTCAGTTTGGTTATAGAAAGGAACTGGAAAAGGAGCATCTTTAGCCTTGGGGATATCCATGGGATTATAGAGGAGAACGATAAAGTGGGAGATAATGCAAGGCTTACACAGAGCAAAGAATCTAAGTCAGCTGCAGTCTGGTTAACTAGGCTCTCTGGTTCTTCCAGGTTCAGCTGCTCCCAGGTGAGATGATTTCCTGCAAGGTTCACTGTTGGTAAAATTTGAGGCTAACTGGGAAGGACAGGCTCAAGTACAGGGCAGAGGACAGGTGGAGTGGCTGCAGGCAGTTGAGGCAAGTGACTGCATCTTCCCCAGGCTTGAGAGAATTAATGGAGTCTTCCAAGTGCTGCTCTCAGTGGTCAGGAATAATATATGTTAAAAGCTGGTAGTTGATAATCTGTTATTTAGTGTCTGTATAAATCATGAGAATTCTTAGTTACTCTTATTTATTTTAGTGTATTAAGTCTTAAAGGGGAAGATTGTCTGCTTTAGATATGCACCTCTCTCTCTCTCTCTCTCTCTCTCTCTCTCTCTCTGTCTCTCTCTCTCTCTGTGTGTGTGTGTGTGTATGTGTGTGTGTGTTCATGTGTAAAAACAAGGGTGCACTATGGCTGAGTGCATGTGGAAGTTAGAATCTATCTCAGGGGTTCAATTCTTGCTTTTTCACACTATATGAGAGACAGAATCTCGTCTCTAATTCATAATATAGCTTGCTCCTAGCTTCTAGAAATTCTCCTGTCTCCATCTCCCATAGGCCTGCTGGCACTACAGACACTTGTGTTACTGTGTCTGGCTTTAATGTGGGTTCTGGAGATCCTAACTCAGCTCAGCAAGCCTGTGCAGCAAGCACTTTTACCTGCTGAGCCGTCTCCCCAGCCCTCAGTGAACACTGTTTAAGTGATTAGCATGTCTGTGTGCAGAACTGAATAGGAGTCTGACCCATAGATTGGAGTGAAAAAGGAGACAGCTGAAAACTGAAAGCAGAGATGCCAAGTTTGTACCTTGCTTTTAATTAAGCACTGGGACTCTGCAGGCCCAAGTGATGAGTAGTTATATCTGAGTGCCTGTTAACATTCAGTAGGAATCATAGTTTGAGTTCTGATCATTTCCCAGGCGAGGCACATGCAGTATGGCACTCTGTTGGTGCTGGGCCACAGTAGCGAGTTCCAGCTCCCAGTCAGATGTTCCTACGGCATGGCATTGTCCATGGGGTGATTTGAACTCAAGGCCTTAAACATTCTGCATGCTCACGGTACTTTCAATGGTGCACGTTAATGATGAAAAATCTTTATAGCGCTTCCATTTCCCCCTTTTATTACACAGTACCCAATAAGGTTGCATGTCACCAACAAATATGCTCTGTATCAGCTGACACTGCCCCACTATAGGCTAATATATAAGTGTTCTAAGCATGTTTAAGGTAAGCTGGACTTAGCTGTGATATTGATGTGAAATGCATTTCCAACCTATATTTTAACTCATAACATATTTAGATATAATCTGTCTTATACTGAGGAGCAACTTTTTCTTTTCTACTTCATCTTTTATTGTACTGTGCAGATAAGTCAAAGAACCTAAATGAAAGAGAACTTTTTTTCTATCTACATAATTTCATTCATGGATGTTTAAGATACCAGCAACCCAGATGTTTTTCAATAGACAATATATTATATATGGTATATATAAAATATATATGGTGTGGTATATCCAAACAATGAAATATTTATTGATAAAAGGAAATGAGCTATCAAGTTTTGGGAAAACTTAGTTTATATTGAAAGTAAAAGTCAGTGTATAGGGATATATACGATGGACTGACATTCTGAGAAGATTAGAATAGAACAATCTAAGGTCGCTAAGGGTTTGATATGAGCTGGAGAGGGAAAGAAAGCAGACAAGTAGTGTATGGGACATTTTTAGGGCAAGGAATCCAATTTTTTTTAAAACATAATTTTCAGATGGTGGACCAATGGTGTTACCTATATGTCAGACCCCACTAAACTGTATGGTACACAGTTTTTATTATCAACTATGGACATTACTAATAACAATAGTACATCAGTGTTAGCTCATCAATTGTGCCGTACAACAGGATATGCTAACAATAGGGAGACCAAATGCAGAAGAGAAAGGGAAAGAGAGAATGTAGCTATGCAAACGGTGTCCTTTCTGCTTGAGTTTTCTATAAACCTAAAATTCCTATAACAGTTTTATTGGAATAATCAGTTAAAGGGGAGGAAAGGTGGCACAGTGGTTAAGATCATTGGCTGCTCTCTTTTATAGATGATCTATCTAGGTCCGGTACCCAGTGTCCACATGGTAGCTCACAGCTAGCTGCAGCTCTGGTTACAGAGGATCTACTGTCCTCTTCTGGATTCCGCAGGTACTACACACATGTGGTGAGACATGCATACAGGCAAAATACCCATACACATAAAATAAAAGTAAACCTTTTTTTAAAAAAACATGGTTGACTCATTATTTGTCTTATTAAGTACAGCAGATATTGTTAGAGGGAAAAGAAATAAAAATAGTAAAAATAGCAATGCAAAGGGAAAACCAGGAAAAAAATCTATTAAAAAAAGGACAACCAGATAAAAATTTAAAGTTTATAAATTCATTCTTTCTTGGGTGATGAGGAGCTCTGTGAGAGAGGACTATAGCACAGATTTCTATAGGCTTTCCCCAAGAGCATGCATTCTTCAGGGGGCTTGTAAAGGCCACCATGACTGCCAAGTATGTCTGTCTGTCTGTCTGTCTGTCTGAGATGAGTAAGAGGAAACAGGTGGAGCACAGTTTCTGGGGCTCAGAGGAGGAGGTTTCATGTGACATTAGAGGTCTTTCATGGGCGAACATGTTTCCAGCCTGAGTTCTAAAGAGTATACAGGCCACACTAGGGTCTCAGAAGCCAGGAAGAATGTTAACACTCTCAGAGGGAGACAGGAGAATACAAAGGGGAAGAGAGGATGCTTCCAAGCATATTTTTACTTTTAGGTTCTTGAAAAAGTCAAAGTATTTTTATTTGCAGATGATATGATAGTATACATAGTGATGCTAAAAGCTCTACCAGGGAACTCCTGCCTCTGACTTTTATGACAGTACTGCAAAAATGATCAAACTCCTTATAAATCTTATATAAGTGAAAATACACACACACACACACACACACACACACACACACACACACACACACACACACACACACGAAGCGGGGAGTCTATAAAGTTCATCCAAGTTCTTTGGTATAATGGTGACTCATTCACTTTTTAATGGTACTGAGTATCTTACTGTGTGAAAAGACCATTGTTTGTTTCCACTTAATTGTTGGTATTTCCAATGTTTTGGCTTTAATTAATACATCTGCTACAAACATTCTGGCATACATCTTGGTTAACATTTGTATCAATTTCTCTTTTGTATTTTCCAAAGAGGAGAAATGCTGTGTAATAGCATAGGCTAATCATTTTCCCCCAATGTGGTCATACAATTAAATTGCTACAAACAACACAAGAGAGTTACAGCTGCTCCAGAGAGTTTAACTGCCTGTAGCATTGCACATCTTCTATTGTAGTCATTCTTCTGGGCACAGATTGCTGTCCTGCTGTTAATGTCCATCTAATGAGTAGTAAAATTGGAAAAATTTGTAAGATACTAAGTCAATCTGCTTGCAGGCTACCACACTGATCTCTATCCTTTCATGATATACAATCTAAATGTAAGACTTTTTTATTGTGACAAAACTTTTCACTATCTATATTTACCAATCCATCCATCCATCATCCATCCATCATCCATCCATCCATCCATCCATCCATCCATCCATCCATCCATTTATCCACCCATTCATTTGGGACTCCACAAGCACCACAGTGTGAGTGTGAATCAGTTCTATCCTTCTGCCACGTGAGTTCTGGGGATTGAACTCAGGTTCCTAAGCTTAGCAGCAAGCACCTTTATACACTGAGCCATCTTGTTAGCCCCTTTCACTTTCTTAATGGCATCCTTTGGTTGAGAGACATTCTGAATTCTGGAGAAATTTAATATGCTGCTTTTCTTTTATAATTAGTACTTTTGTTATACTGTGTAGACCTTTTCATGTACTAAACATATAAATAAATATATTACTTCTTTTCTAAGTTTTATATTTTACTTTTGGGTTATAATCTACATTTAATTCATTTTGGTTTATAGTATGAGGTAAGAGTCAAGGGTCATTTTTCTCTCCAAATACACAGTGAATCAATCCAGAAACATTTATTGAAATTTCTAATATTTTCTCTCCAAATTAAAATGATGTAATTCAGATGAACATTCATGTATGGATCTTTTCTTCATCACCCTTTGCCTCAGTATTGATTCTCTGTAATCCATGTCAGCACCATACTGTCTAAGTCACAATGCTTCCTAAAATCACTTAAGTTATACACTGATAATTCTAGATAGCTTGTGCTGTCATGGTCATTTCCAAAGCAGTGCCAGTTAAACTGGTTCACATCTATATAATTAAGTCATTGATAGAACATTAACTTTTAGACTTAATTGTACTTTATATTTACTGTTATTCGTGATTTTTATATGTTTGTATGAGTGTGTGCCAGTACCTTCAGAGGCCAGAGGTGTCAGGTTCCTTAGACAATGGAGTTATAGGTGCTGGTCATTCACCTGACATGGATACTGAAAATGGAATTTGGTCCTCTAGAGAAACAATATGTGCTCTCAACTCTTGAGTTATCTCTTCAGCCCTCTGTTCTACTTTCAATCGATGCTACATGCAAATACAGTTGTGAAAGTTGCAGGAAAAAGTGGAAGTGACATATAAAGGAAAATGTATTAGAACAACAGCCAACTTCTCAGTGGAAACTTTGGAAGCCAGAAGAGCCTGGAGCAGTTCATTCTAAATCTTAAAAGACTGGGGCAGCCAACGGAAAATAATGTATCCAGAAAAATATGCCACGATTGAAAGAGAGAGAAAAAATTTCCATTAAATAAGCAACCTAAAAAAATTAAACCAAAAAATAAACCAAAGCTAAAGGAAATAGAAGAAGCAATATTTAGGGCTAAAGAGAAGACAGAGCATAGTAGAAAAATACAAGTAACACATAAAGCAAATGTATAGAATAACAGCTGTCTTTGTGGTGATTTTGTACCATCTCCACAAAAACTGTGGAAGAAAATATGAAGCCATAATTATATTTTAAAAACAGGTAAAATACCAGTGAGAACATAAACACCACCACCAAAATCAACAACACAACGACCACAAGTAACACATACGTTTCAATAATAACTTTAAATATAAATAGCCTCAATTTTCCAATGAAAAGGCACAGACTGACTGACTAGAGCAAGACACAAAATCCATCTACCTTCTACCCACTGGCATACAAGTAGTATGTCTCAGATTTAAAGATAAGCACTGCCTTAGATGAACAAAATACTCCAGTCAAATGGGAGGAATCAGGAAGCAAGCAGGCATTGCTATTCTAGAATCCAGAAAAGTGGACTTTAAACTAAAACTAATCAGAAGAGATACAGAGAGACACTTCATTCTAACCAAGGGAACAGTTAATAGTTAAATGATGCTACTATGCTAACATACATGCATCAAACTCAGGGGTGCCCAATCCCATAAAAACTAGAGTACTAGAATTTAAGATTAACAACAATCCATTAATAGGTGATTTCAGTACCCCACTCTCTCCAATAGACAGGTCAGTCATGTGGGCAAAAATAAACTGAGAAGCATCAGAATTAGCTGACATTGTACATCAAATAGACTTAACAGATATCTACAGAATGCTCCAGTCAAAAGCCAAAGAATACATATTCTACTCAGCAGCCATGGAAACCTTTTCAAACTAGATCATATCCTGGAAACCAAAGAAACCTTTATAACTTCAAAAAGATTAAAATCATTCTGTGTATCCATCTGACCACAACACATAAAACTTAAGTAAGAATGTGAGAAAAGTTCAAGTTGTTTATCTTTTTTTCTTTTTTTTCTCTTTATTAGATATTTTCTTCATTTACATTTCAAGTGTTATCCAGAAATTTCCCCATACTCTCCCCCACCCCCGCCCTGCTCCCCTACCCACCCCCTCCCACATAATGGCCCTGGCATTCCCCTGTACTGGGGCATATAGAGTCTGTATGACCAAGGAGCCTCTCCTCCCAATGATGGCCAACTAGGCCATCTTCTTCCACATAAGCAGCTAGAGACATGAGCACAGGGGGAACTAGTTAGTTCATGTTATTCTTCCACCTATAGGGTTGAAGACCCCTTCAGCTCCTTGGGTACTTTCTCTAGCTCCTTCCTTGGGAGTCCTGTGTTCCAACTAATAGCTGACTGTGAGCATCCACTTCCATGTTTGCCAGGCACTGGTATAGCCTCCCATGAGACAGCTATATCAGGGCCCTTTCAGCATTATNGAGGTGGAATCTCAGGGTTGTTTTGATTTGCATTTCCCTGATGATTAAGAATGTTGAACATTTTTTCAGGTGCTTCTCAGCCATTCGGTATTCCTCAGTTGAGAATTCTTTGTTTAACTCTGTGCCCCACTTTTTAATGGGGATATTTGATTTTCTGGTGTCCACCTTCTTGAGTTCTTTATATATATTGGATATCAGTTCCCTGTCAGATTTAGGATTGGTAAAGATATTTATCTTAATGTAACAAAGGACAAATCCATTTCAATTTTATATTAAAAGATATTTTTCTAAACCCAGTTCCATAAAGTCATACATGATAAAAAACACACACACACACACAAAGATTTCTAAAAAGCTCACATCTAAAAACAGAGTTCTTACAAAGAAGAAGCCTTACTCTTGAGAAAACATGAAAAAGACTATGACTTGTTATAAAATCAAACTGGAAGAATAAACACCCAGTAAACATCTGCAATGTGCCAGGCTTTGCCTGCAATCTTTTAGGGAGAACAAAGATGTTCTTAAGATCTTGGAGATATAAATACATTTAGGAACTGAAAGTTGGGTTGTTGGGATGGTTCAGTGGATAAAGGTGCCTGTCCACATGCATGCTTGATGATCTGCGTTCAATTCCTGGGTCCCAACACACGCGCACACACACACACACACACACACACACACACACACACACACACACACACACCAACTTGCCTACATTTGGAATTAACAAAAATTCAAGTGGCTTGGCACACCTGTTAGGGATTTTTCTTAATTAAATCATTTGAGGTGGTAAGATTTACCTTTAATTCAGATCGTTTGAGGTGGGGAGATTCATCTTTGACCCTGATCTTTCAGGGTGGGAAGATCCACCTTAAATCTGGGCTACCCCTTCCGGTGCCAGATGCATAAGGGGCAAAGCAGAAGGTGGCTTTTCCTCTTTGCCTCCTTGCCTTCACCCTCCGCAGCTAGCTCATTCCTTCATGGAATCTGAGCCTACTTCTTTGGGATTCCAGTTATACTGGAGGCCTGCAGGGTTATCCAGTCTAATGGACTGAACAGCTCGTGCAGTCTTGGGCTTTCCTTTGGTGGACAGCCTTTGTTGTACTAGCTATAGCTGGCGCACAGCCTGTAAGGCACACACATGCATTCTATCCGTTCTTTCCTCTGAGAACCCCAACTAATACAGGAAATAAGTCATTTAACAAGTATAATAATTTTTAAAATAACCTAAATGTTTCACTGACACCATAAAATATAAGAAACAGGGTAGAGGCCGTGATGGGTGAGTCCCACCAACATTCTTGGGGAGCAGAGCGCCTGCGGGTTTTAAGGACGCAGGCTAAGGGACAGGGCTTTATAAAGAGTGGGAAGACCTGGAAAGATAAGCTGAGATAAGACTGTAGGCTTTGAAATTCGGTGTTTAAGAAGAGTCTTAATTCTCATCTTCAGCGGAGGATTCACAGTGAGAGGGACATGCATGTTGGTGAACACAGCTGTGCAGACAGGGTAGAGAAATGCCACCTTCAGCTGCGGTAGAGGCCACTGCCAGTATGAACAAGTAATACTTAAAAACAATACAGATAACAACATCTAAAAGGGGGATGGCTAGTCACGGTCGCTTTTCAGATGCATTAATCACCACATAGAATCCAAAGGGGAGCCAGACTACTGTAGTAAAGTACAGCGTTGGGGTCGGGGGTGTGGGGGGGTACACTGGTGTGAGAGGGGAGCAGTAAGTCCCGCCTTAAACCTCTGATTGACAGGAAACATTTCTGTCTAGAATAAGCTCAAAGATGTGGAATACTCAGGTTATAGGTCTGCAGGTTGAGGACCTTCGAAATGTCCAGGGCTTTGAAATAAACATTCCGACAACTCAGCCTTTGGTCGACTGCATTTCGTTTCAAGAAGATTCCAATATGTCGCTTATGTTTCATAGAAAGCTCCCGGAGAGATGCAGAGTTAAGTGGGAAGCAGCTCGTTTGGGAAGAGGATTGTAGGGTTTTTGTTTTTTGTGTTTTTTTTCCGTTCCTCCAGTCCATGTTTGGTTTTGAGAGGAAGTTCTGTGGGCTAAGAATCATGGAGGGAGACTGTTTTAAATGTCCATTCCTGTCCTCGAGCCCCAGATGTTCTGCTTGAGTAGACTTTGATGGAGCACAGGGACATGCGGCATGGCAGTTGTTCCCGAAGAGCGCTGTGATGCTGCCTTTCTAGGGGGAGCACAGCAGCAGGTGCCCCCAAGGCTTCCTGCAAAGTCTAACACAATCACAGTCACCGGGCAGCTTGACTGTGTGGCTGACTCCTTCCTGCTGAGTGGCTCTTTTAAATTCTGCACCCATGAAGGGTAAGGAAGCAAAACTAAGAACCTGAGAACTTTGGGGGCTTCTAGTTACTATGTGAATTTCTCAGCGCTTGCATGCTTGTTCCAAGAGGCTGCTTAACAGGTATCTTCTAACTTAAATGTCAGCATGGAATCACATTTACACCCTACAGAACTGAGGTTCAGAAAGACTCTGAGTTGCCTAAGCAGCAAGCCAGGAAACTGAAGCCAGGTTCCAAGCCCAGTGATATTTACAACAGACTTCTATGATTAACCATGACACTCTGTTTACTGCCAGGAGCACGAAGTTTGCCTTGGGATCTCACTTGAGTGGTTATGGCAGTCCTGTGGCACTCACAGGACAGAGAAATTAGGCAATCACCTACTTATCATATTTTGACAGTAGAATAACATGCTGACCTGCTGTCATTATGGCCCCTGTTTCCCACAATAGAACTTCTCTCATTGACAGATATGGCTGAATTTCCAGTAGCTCTCTGCAAGACCCTAGCTTTGGTAGGGGCTCCACTGGAAACAAACACAGGTGATTTCTCTCCTCTCCTCTCCTCTCCTCTCCTCTCCTCTCCTTTTCTCTCCTCTCCTCTCTCCCTTCTATCTTCTCTTTCTTTCTTACTTTTTCTTTTCTTTTTCTCTTTCTCCCCACAGCCCCCACAGGAGAAGCATGGCTAGCAGTCACATAGACAATGGCCCAAGCTTCTTGCCCTCAGCCTAAACTCCTCCCCAGTTACCTAGCAACAGTAAAGACCATAAGAGGGGCTGCTTGGGCTCACCTCCCTCTCTTACTCCTTACTCTCTCACTCCTCTCTCTTTGTCTTCTCCTCTCCTCTCTCCGCTCTCTTCTTCTCTCTCCCTCTTATTCTCTAGCCTTTCTTCTCTCTCTCTCCTTTCCCCCCTTCTCTCTTCTTGGCCATGGTCAGTCTCTCTCTCTCTCTCTCTCTCTCTCTCTCTCTCTCTCTCTCCCTCTCTCTTACCTTCTCTCTTTCCCCCTGCCTTTCTATAATAAAGCTCTAAAACCATAGACTGTCTCTGAGCTCTAATCAAGGCCTGCTGTGCAGATTATGTGGGAACCTCTCTCCCTAAGCCCTCTCTCCCATAACCCCGGAGTGACAGGGTGTTGCCCTGGGCCCCTGGTCTCAGGGGCTGCCCCTTGTCCACCCCCCATCGAGTGGGGTCAGAAGCTTAGATGCCCACCTGGGCAGAGTGGAAAGTGTCTGGCAGCCCTCCCACGTCCACCTGCCCAGAGCATAGGAGGAACTCTGTCTGGGCGCCGGTTATCCAGCGCCCCCCTGCCCCTGGCCTCTTTTTGTTCCCACAGTTAATTGATATTGTTGTTCTTCCTAAGGGGCTGCAAACCCCTTCAGATCCAACAGCAGGTATTTTCAGGACACTGACAGGAGTGGGGTGGCTGGAAGAACATGGGTGACAGAAAAGATGACCTTCCTTGGAGCTAGAGAGGTATAGAAAGCCCAGATCATACAGAGCTTTGAAAGCTGAAGTCAGAATTTAAGGGCATGGGAAGTTTGATTTTGACTACAGAACAGCAGTTTAGTTTAGGATAGTGAGAGATGAAAGGTTGAAGTACAAAGCAGAGTAAAAAGCTTAAATCATCTCTTCAGTATCTTAAGTTCCTCGAAGCTCCTAGAGAAAAGGAAACGGAAGTGTTATGGGATGAAAATCTTAACCCTACACACGGAGGCTGTGTCTGTGAGAAATGACCAGATGATGAGGGCGGACCCCCCAAGGACAGGTTTAGTGTCTTGTAAAGGACACCTCTTCATGCTCTTCAATCACATGAAGAAACCACTTAAAAATGGCCATTTGCCGACCGTAAGGCTGGTCCTCAGATCTTGCACCCGCTGGCCCTCTCATGGAGAACTCACTCTCCCAGAGCCATAAGAAATAAGTATTGGTTACTTAAGACACCCAGTTGATGGTAGAGTTATTGTTGCAGTCCAAACAGATTGAGGGATGAAAACATATTTTTAGGCTGCATGAAACAGAGACTCAGAAGATACTAGAAGTTCCCTCAAATCTTCCCCACACTATGAATAAATTTTCAGAGAAAGTAAGTAGTGAGAATATTATCAGCATTTTCTGATTTCATGTTCTTTGTTGATCCTTCTAAACTTTTAATACACAACCCTGCTATAACTTCAACCACGTTGACTTTGAAGTCTGTATGATTGGCAGATGTTTAAGAGTATGATGATGATGATTTTGTACAAGACTATCCACATACACACACACACACACACACACACACACACACACACAAATTTTTCTAGTCAAGCTGAAGGAATCCAATTCTTTCCTGGATTGTGGATGAGACCCTAGCTCTCTAAAGTCATATGCTACCACAAAAAGTATCTGGGGAATGATTTCAGTCTGGTGTATCAGAAGAGAAACCTAGTTGGGATAGAATAGCTCTGACTTCCTTGAGACCAGTATGGAGTGCTAGGTCCCAGAGGTCATGAGTTTCCTCCTACATTTTGTAGTATCCCTTAAACTACAACTAACAGAGTATCAGCTTGTACCACTATGCTAGAGTATCAGTAATGGGGACGAATGTGTGGTGTGGACACTAAGGTATTGAAAACAACTATTCTGGGACACCTGGAATTAAGTCCCCGAAGGCTCCCCTTCCCATCTTACACTCAATGAGCTTTACATATCATTCTTTCAACTTTGTCTATACAAACCATTGCTGCTACAATCTCTCAGAGTTCCAGATGCTAAGAAAGAAGTCAATCATTAGATTTCCTCTGTTCCAAGCCCCAAACTTCAAGGGAATGAGGTTTTCTGGCTACTTCCATTAGGGTCTTATTTTAGGGGGCCATTTGGATAAAAGAAAGGTAACACAGACTCAGAAGGAGAATGTGCTGATATTATTGGTATTATCTGTGGCTAACATGAGGTGTGCACCAGGAAAACTACTCAGACACAGGTTCAAGCCAATAGAAAGTCTTTAATAGTATCAGGTCAGTGCCTGCACTGGATGTTCAAGATCTGAGTGCAGTCCCAAGCCTTTCTCAGTGTGAGCTTTGAAATACCAAAAATACACCTTGGGTTGATAAACCTCAGCTAGCAAGAGCAGTTAACCAGAAGCAGAGGCCAAGACAGTAAGATTAGTACATTTAGGGACTTTCCCAGAGTTTGATGGCCTCTGTTTTGTCAGGTGGTACTGTCTACATGCTGAGTTCTATGGTGTGAACAGTGCTTTCATCAGGGCTTCAGCTGTGTTAAGGTCTGGGGACCTGTTATAATGTAAACCCTCCCAGTTTACTGTTGCAAAAGGTAGCAATCCAAGTTTCCAAGGTTCTCCCAAGAAATCAAAGCAGTGACAGGAAGGGGGACGGGCAGAGAGAAACAGGCAGAGACAGGATGAGATACTGATTCTAGTATTTGTTCTGGAGAGGAAAGCCAGGGAAGGATCAACTTAAATGCTAACCTTAACCCCCACACCCAAAACCAAAGAAGCATCTAGAACAAAACCCAAAGCTTAGGTGTCAGGATGCATCTAAGTGGACATATAGATTAACTGTCACAAAGGCGATGTAATAGATTGTGAGGCAAGGCAGAGAAGGGACTTAGAATGAAGAAACCCACAAGGACAGTTTTAAGTGGCCTGAGAAACAGAGATATTTGCAGTTGTATGGGAAGAAGGAAGGTGTGACAGGGAGACTGCTGATGAGAGAAGAGCTTGCTAGCAGCCATAGTAGTGACATTTCCCATGTGTCATTGGGCATCGGAGGTTTGGGAACAAAGTGACCATGGCATATATACTTGGAGAAACAGCAAAGATCTGAGTCACCTTCCTCCCTTCCCTGTGACAGAATGTCACTGACTTCTTACAGTGCCTCCCACAGATGTCCTATGCCTGAAAAACCAGGTCACTGGAGCAGAAGTACCCAAGTATATAGGATGACTGTCATAGGTCATGCAACCGTGTGCCAGGAGAGATTCCACGATTGTGACAGTGTAAGGATGGGGTTAGATGCACACACGCAGGCAGGGAACACATTAGTGTGCTTTCGAGCCAATTCTTGAATGAGTCTGGTGCCTAAATACTCTTGATTTTTTGCTATTGGTGTGGGATGGAAGTCTCTAATACAACCCGCATCATTCTGTGCACTTGTGCCTTGTCCTCACCCACTGAGATGAGCTGTTTGCTAAGACCCTTAAGTGATATGGTGCTCACCAAAGAGTTTTGATTAGAGAATCAAGGAACTATAGAGAAAGGTGCTTTCTCCTGCAGAAACAGGTCTTCTGTAGCCCAAGCTGGCCTCCAACTCATTAATTAATCAAGGACAACTACTTGTTCTCCTTGAGAGGTTAGGTTACAGGTGCATGGTACTACACTCACTTTGTGTGATGCTGGAGACTGAATGAACGCACGGTGTACAGCACACTGGCAAACACTATCAACTGAGCTGTACCCCACCCCAATTTCTTAGTAAATGTCACCACTATATCTGTTTCTTCTCTCAGGTCTGTGATCTTTATTGCTCTTTGTCCTCAGTGATTACCCTTTTGTCCCTTGCCTGACCTTTCCTGAATCTCCACGGCCCCTCTCTGCCCCTTGATGTCTCTCCTTCTTACAAAGAACAGCTTCACACCCTTCTAGCTATGCTCTGAACTACATTCTATGCAAGTGGTTTGGAGAATGTGCTAGACTCTAGGGTCCAATCCAAAACAATTTTTCCCCCTCTAGTACCATCTGCAAATACTCTGGTGCTACCCCTGCCTTTCCCTTTGGTGACAACCACAGATGAGTTACAAAGGAGTGGGAACACTAAATTCCCGTAGCAATAGAATAGATATATCATGACTGGAACCATTACGACGTGAACAGAGATGCTTAGATTTGAAGGCTGTTGGAAGTCACACAGGAATAAGCCCTGAGCGGGAACTGCAACAGACATCACTCCTTCTGCACACTGTGCTGATTCGTGACTCAGCCGAGATGTCTGGGAAACTGGGCACCAGCTGCGCAGCTCCAATTTCCACACTTATGATTCAAGAACACATGCTTCCCTTTTGAGTTTCGCTGGTACTCAGCCCAGGAGGGCATTGCTGGGCTCATGAGTTTAGGGGGAAATTTATTTAGTTGCTTACTGTGTGTGTTGGTCAGTCTTTGTTCCCAGTGACAAAAGATGTAAACAAAACAACCTATGGGAGGGAAGCTTTCTCTGGACTCATGGTGTCAGTCCATCCCAGCAGGGAGAGCTTGGCAGAGCGTGCATAGGAGCCAGGAAGGAGGAGGGAGGGAAAAAGGGAGGGAAGAAGACAAAGGGAGGTTGGGGAGGGAGGAGAGAGGGTATATCCTTGGATTGTAGCACTGGGATTTCTCCTTTTTGACTGCTATGCCTTCTGGGCACCCAGTCCATGCGATGGCCACCATATTCAGACACTGTCATACAACTGACGGTGTCTCTAACATCCTAATACTCCCATGTAGGCATGTGCTTTACCAAACTCCTAGGTGCTTCTCAATCCAAGCAGGTTGGCAATTAAAATTGTTCCAATCTTCATTGATTTTCATCTCCTCTCTCGGAAACATCTATGTCATGGATGGGTGTCAGGGCTCTTTCCAGAGATGACAAATGAAGACAAGAGCTTGTCATGAGCATGGTTGCCCGTGGATCCCACAGAAACCCCTCTCTGAATTGGATTCAGGAAAACAGGCCGAGCATGAGTCATGACAAGACTGTTTGAGTCAACAGAGAGAAAGAAGCATACACAGATCTGCCCCTCTCGACCTTTGCACGAACCCTCTCAGGAGGGCCATGTAGTGATAGAAGACCTTTGCTGGCTCCTGCTTCATGAGGAGGAGAGGTTTGGGGCGGCTCACAAATCCACCCTGTGCAATAGCAATGCCAGTCGAACAGTGTGATTTTGAAGAGTTAATAAAATGACTTTGTTAAATAAAATGTGTTATGTAAATGGCTGTCACTGGGAAGGCAGCAAAGGTGAGCTCTTTGGGGGAAGGTGGCTTGATGGTTTGGAGAGATAGTGAGGGTGGATACAAGCAAGCAAGGCATGAAGAAAATATATATATATGTATGTGTGTGTGTGTGTGTCTATCTATCTATCTATCTATCTATCTATCTATCTATCTATCTGGGAAACTGGGCACCAGCTGCACAGCTCAAATTTCCACACTTATGATTAGGAACATATATATATGTATATATATATATATATGTTATATATATACATATATATATGTATTTGTGTGTGTGTATGTGTGTATATATATATATATATATATATATATATATATATATATATGCAGTAGACTTAACCATTATTGCATGTACTAATCTCTAAAAAAATTTCAAACAGTTACTGGATTTAATTCTCTGAGCTGAGGGTAAATAAAGCTTAGGAGTATTAATGTAGTTAAGCATTCAACTATGCAATTAATTGTGTGTATATAATGACAACTTTAGGTCAACATTTAGAAATTATTGAGATGTATACTTCAGAAAAGTTATTCTGTATTTATAAAATCTGTCTCTTTCCTAAGTATAAGTAGATTCTACATTGTTTATTTATACACATAGTATGATATTGGACTCATTCCTGGTGAAAAACAGAGAAAGATTTCAAGTAAGAAGCTGAAATTACAAAGTTTTGAAAAGACTGGCTTCAAAAATCAAAATCCCTTTTAAATAAGCAGCACTGTTATTAAAACCACAGAGAACCAGAGATTTGGCCATGTAAGAGGACTCAGTCTGTCAGGTCTGCTTCAGAAATGCAGGAGAGAGGCCATGGCTAGGGAAGGAGGGTGGCCTTCAGGAACAGGACGAGACAAAGGTCAGGACCTGCAGGAAGGAGTGCAGTTCTGACACCTCCTTGACCACCTCAGGGTTTGTTTCCTGTGTGGGGCATCAGAGACCAGCCCAGTGTTTCCTGTGTGAGGCGTCAGACCCGCAGACTTGGAAACATAAAGGAATTGAGGACTAACGCATTTTGTCACAATGGTATTCACAGTTTAAAGCCACGGGAGCAGGCTCTATCTGTGCAAGTGGCTATTCTAAGAGTATCATGGTTTCACAGATCTGAGTGTGATGAGAGTCTGCTCAGGGCTTAGCTCTGGTCAGAAACAAAAGGCTTGGAAAGAAGTGGGACATAAACCAATCGTTTCATTATCGGTTTTACTCTTCCAAGGCTATGAACAATGGAGGGTACCAATGAAGGCTGCTGAGATGCTAGAACATAAAAGGAGGGCCAGGGAGGAGAGAACAAATAATGCCCACTTTGCCAAAGAAAGCATTGGGATTTATCCTAAAGACTGCGAGCATTCTGGAAGACCTTTAGCGTTTTTATAATTTCACTTTATGAAAACCTCTTTTCTCAGGGCTGGAGCACCACCCTGGCTCTCACCAGGACAGATCATGGCTCTGTTTGCATCCTTCCCTTGCTCCTTCCTTCCTTCCTTCCTTCCTTCCTTCCTTCCTTCCTTCCTTCCTTCCTCCCTCCCTCCCTCCTTCCCTCCCTCCCTCTTCCCCTCTTCCCCCATTTCCTTTGTCTCTCTTCACTCTGAAGACAAACACCACAGGTCCAGGGGAAGATCTCCACGCATGCATTTCTGATTTTCCTGTCACCTCTTGCAATCACCTCTCTCTCTCTCTGCCCAAGCTGCTACCCACCCTCACATGTGATAGACAGCTATTTGTCCTTCACCATGGAGAGTATTCTCTGCCCTCTCTGGTCCCCACAGGGAACCCCACTTCTCTTTGAGACTGCACTGTACTTTGTCTTTTTTACTCCTCGATCAGATCGCTATGTTGACATCAGTGTTCCCTCTTATGTCCTTGGTCTGCTGTTGGACTTCCTCGGGTGGCATCTTAAGTGGCTTTACCCTTATGTATGCCTGCCTAATAAAGGGTATTAACTCAAAGAATGAATGAAAAGATTTCTGAAATCTTCTGAGGTTGGTATGTTCCTACACGTGTAGTCCATCACATGAGCTGTAGCATGTAGTTCATCTACCCGGTGCAATGTGGTACTGTAAGCCCAGGGTTGGGAATCACCATGTCCAGACCTCAAGTGATATGAGACACATTAACCTCACTGCAACCTTTCCCAAATTCTGAGTTGGTAAAGATGAGAAGGTGGGATTAATCCATAGGAAGCACCAGAAGGATGAGGTGGGACAGTCAGCCCTCATAGGGACTGAGACTCCAAGCTATCAGTACATCACACAGACACACACAGATATATAGACACAGACATATAGACACATATATATGCCTACACCCACACATACACACACACACACACACACACACACACACACACACACACACACACTCTCAATATATAGTAACATGCATGCATGCACATATTCTCACCCCAACTTATTAAGCAAATAACATGAAGAGTTTTAAGTGGACAGCTGAAGAACATTAATTCCCTTATGCAGAGGCTGTAGGGATGTCCATGATTAATGCACGTGTTGCTCTCCCAGAGGACTCAGATTTATCTGTCAAGGCACAACTACCAGTAACTCTAACTCCAGGAAGTCGAATGCCCTCCTCTGACACCCAGTTATATATGCTCACACATAAGGAAAACTCATTGTTTACAAACAAGCTTTAAATCACTGGTGCATGCAGCCCTTGTGCACACGGCACACTGGGAGACTCTCCCGCTGCTGTATCTGTGCAGCTGGCCCTGTTTGGAAACGATCCACAGAAAGAACAAAATAAATGCACATTGATATGTTGAAAGAATGAAAATGCTGTTTTATTTTATCTGGACTGAGTTAAATTTTGTCACCACAATCCCCCGCCCATGCCCCTGCCTTTTTTTTTTTTTTTCATCAAAAGCACTATTGAATTCTCCAAGGGCTCTCTCCCAACAAACTAGTTTTTCATGTTTATTTTTAGTGTAAAATTAAGATGTTACAATGCCTAACAAGTCTGGGTCTGATAAATGAGAATATTGTACTTTGAAATTTGCCTTTAGAAAAATATATTTTGGAGCCTCAAAGTGGTATTTTTTTTGGAGGGGGCAGGGTTAGCTCATTATTTCTGATAAACACTGGAATCCAAAGTCAAATCATTACACTGAAAATGATCTGAGCTTGACTGATTGTCATGAAGTCCCACTTCTAGAAACAAGTATAGTTTTTTCATTTTGTTTTTTTACTTTCAGGCAAACCAGCATCTGACACGATCCCTTCCGTGGCATAGCTGTTGTACTTGGTTTTCTGGCTCCAAGGAAAACCATAATCTTAGCATGTGCCTAGTATGTGTTACAATGTGCTCTGTCTCATCTCCTGACTGCAGGTACCTTGTTGCTGCAATAAATTCAATATCTAACACACCGATGCTTCAGGGGGCTAAAGCTGGGGAGAGTGGAGTCTTAACAATACACAGCCTCAGTTTGTTTTCTTGTGTCCTGCCACCTTCAGCACAGCTGGATTGGGCATATTGTAGCATCTTACATAACACCAGAGGCAAAGAGGATGGTAGAAAGGGAATGAGACCCTGAGGTCAAGCCAGACAGAGGCAGCTTAGGTGAGTAGGACAGTTATCTGTGTACATAGACCGTTCTAGAATCATCCTTTGATGGTCTAACCTTTGTATGCTTAAACCTCTCAAAGAACACCTTGTTAGGAAGTCAGCGTGATGGGAAGGCAAACAGGTTTCTGAAGGTTGGCTGGTATGCTCAGATTCAATAGCAAGATGTAGAAGATTTCTATTGGCTGAAAAGAGAAGGTTATTACATATATTGGGAGCTTGAAATTGGCCATGGAAATTGGTATATGCTATAAATTAAATGTGTCTTATACCCTCACCCATTGCCTAATTCAAACATTTCCATAGAAATGCCCTCAGGCATCCTTTGATTTCCTGTCATATCTTTTCTGATGCTTAGGTAGTACTTTCTCTACTTATTATTGTTATTTATATACTTGCCTTGATACCTGACCATTGGGACTACAATGTTTAGCATGTGTTCAACAAATGTCTCTGGTACCAAGAATCATGCATTTTTTTCAAGCTTCTTTTAAAACTAAGAAAGCATCTGTCACCATCCATAGCAATCCCCCTCTCTCCTGCTTTCCCTTCAGTTGTGCAAATAGCATGCAGTGAGCTTCTACCACTCAAATGTACTATGCTCTGGGGATTTACCAAATAGCAAAGTATGCTGCTTTGCTTCAAGAGACTCCCAGTTTACTGGAATAATGCCTTTGTGTGTTCATGTGTGTGTGTGTGTGTGTGTGTTTCCATGTCATTAAAAAAGTATACATTTGTTGCTTGCAGCGTCATAATATACTCCAAGATACAACCATTTATATAGAGAGAACATTTTGAAAGGCCACATGTTCATCATGAACACTTTATTTCTGGTGGGAACGCGATGGGTGTACCCTAGAGGCAAATACTGTTTTCCCCTTGTGCCATTTACATAGTTTCAAGTATAAACTATTTTATACATAAATAAGGAGAATTAAGAAAAATTGGTGTGGTTAACAATCAAGGATGCATGGTAGGGAATGTTGTGTAAGGAGTGTTTTTGATTTTATGCCTTTTAAGCTGAAGAATGGCCTGATAACTACAGGCTGTCCTGGTGAGGTAGAGTGGGTTTGTGAGTTGGATATTTGGCCTCTGTTCATATAAAAAGACTCTGACTGTGACTAGCATCAGTTGAAAATAACCTGCAGAGCAAGCATCTTGGCAGTGGTACCCAAGACCTTCTATGGCTATGAAACAAGCTGTTCAGACACTTGGTCTGTCCTTTCAGCCCTGATGTCATCTCCCTCATGTGGCCTAGCGTCCATTAAGCTTCCAAGGTAGAAATTAAGTCGCTTCAGAGTCCTGAGCAAGCAACTGCACCAAGAGAAAAGGCAGATGCCTGTAGGGCCGGGCATGGCTGGCAGTGCCAGGGACAGGCTCCTTGATGTTTAGTTAGTGGCAGGATGTACTCTGGGAGTTGTTGTTTCAGGGTGGTTTTTATTGTCCTCAGTGGAACTGTCTTCCTGGCAACTGAACAGGGTCCTCTGAGTCATAAGGAAATCAATTTTTCCTTCCAGTCACCTTCAGGGAGAAATCTCCCTACTGGGTTCAGGTGGAAACGGCTTTGTGCCTGAATGTCACTCCATCCACGGAATATGAAGCAAATGATACAATACAAGATAGCTAAAGAGCTCCTGATGTTCCCCTGGTGAGAGAATAGGCAGGCAACACGGCTAAGTGCCATTTCTATATTGACTGGACTCCAGAATGTCGAGACTAGTTCTAATGCCAATGACTGCCTTAAAGTGAAGCAACCAGATCCTGAGTATAACCTACACCATTCTCAATGTCAAGTTCCACATTCCACCCTGACACCTGATACCATATTACACCCCAGCCACCAGAGCAGCAAGAAGCCCCCGTCTCTGCATTTCTGGTAAGACCCATTTTCTATTTCTAAATCAAACAGGAATAATCTACGGGTCCCATCTTTTTTCTGCCTTCATGGTAACTTTGTTCTGGACATCTTGTTATCTTCTCTGCTTTGGCACCTTTATTGAGATTCCTCTAAAGATAACGAGCTAAGTCAGTCACCTTCTCAACAGGAAGTGAAATTATTGATTACTAACGATGATCAAACATTATATGAAGCATGAGAAAAAAATAACGATTAGCAAAAAAGCTCTTGGTCCTGTGTTGCCATGTAAGTTTAAATCGTTGAGTGGTGTTGGATAGTAAATGAAGAACCACAGTGTAAATGCAGAGCAGTAACTGTGATGGGGAGGTGGCAGAGAGGCACACAGTGAGATTACATCCACAGAGAGACATCTGGGAAGAAAGCCAGGAAGACTTCACAGGGAACACGAAAACTCAACAGAGCTGGGCTCTCAAGGTTGGAAGAACCTGGAGTTCTTGGCAGGTTGGTCTTTTCCATTATGAGGCCATAATGCAATACCTCCCAAGTCAGACTAGAACCTGAGAAAGCAAGGATCTTGTCAAACACGAGGCTCTTGTTCAACAGGCTCATCAATCCATGTTGGCACATAGGGCTTCTTCATTAGAGAATAAAAAGACAAGTTTCACTAGACTAAAAAGACTGAGACAGGCATCCTGCTATGGTTGCTGAAATGCTGCTTGATAATTATATAATATCACTGAGTCCTGTCCTGCCATAGAGAATTGTCAGTGACTTTCTTTAAACATTTTCTTCTGATGGCTTGTCTGTAGCTTCCCTACTAAAGCCTACTTGCAAGCACTTCTCCAAGAGTTCAAGGACACTTGGGGCTTTAAGGAGTAGCTATTTCCTTTCTCCTTACAAAGAAATCTGCTTTTAGCCCACAACTAGAATGGACTTAGCTATTTAATTCCAGTCCCAAAGGAACGATGATGTGTAAGTATAACTGTCAGGTGACAAATTCTGCTTTCTGGAACTCCCAGGATAGAGCTGACAGCCGTGAACAAGGGTACAGTTTGGCATTTGTGGTTGGAGAGTCTGATTAACAAGCTCCTTTCTAGGGAACAAGGAGTGCCAGCTGCCTGGCACTGGCTACTGAAGTTCTGTGAGGGACCTTGGCAAGGATGTGTCGCAAACCTCCCTGCAGAATTCCCCAAGCTAAGAGAAGCTCATGAGTCAGAAGTTAGACTGCTCCAGCAGGCTCCTCCTCTTCGAGGGAAACTTGTGAGGCCCAGGAGTTATAAAAAGGAAAATAAAAAGCAGCTATATATTGGGGAGGCAGCACAAGGATGTGTGAGTGTAGAACAGGGGTTCCCAACCTTCCTGATGCTGTGACCCTTTAATGCAGTCCCTCAGGTTGTGGTGACCCCCCAAACATGAAATTATTTTTGTTGCTAATTCATAACTATTTTTGCTATTTTATGAATTGTAATGTAAATATCTATGTTTTCCGATGACATTAGGTGAGCCATGTGAAAAGGTCATTCAACCCCCAAAAGGGTCTCAACCCACAAGTTGAGAACCACTGGAGTACAGAGATGGAAACGGATACAAATGTGTAGATGCTGAGTCCCTATTCCCAGGGAGAATGAATAAAGATAAAACTTTAGTTCAGACTGTTTAACATTTCTTGTACTTGATCAGTGAAGTCCAAGTTATACCCCAGTGCACTCACACATTAAACAGGGTTGATGGGTTGTCAAATAAATTAATATGTGAAGTAATCAACTTAAGAACTTCATATGTAGGAGGAATTCAAATCATTGCAAAAGCTAGTGGGGCTGGTTGACGTTGAAAAACAGGAAGAGAAAGTTTAGCTGTATTTACCTAAACACACACACACACACACACACACACACACATGCATACACACACACACACACACACATGCATACACACACATGCATACACACACACACACACACACATGCATACACACACACACATGCATACACACACACACACATACATACACACACACACACACACACACACACAAATGCTGAAATTTTTGTTTTTTTTTTTACATGTGCTGTTTCCTGTGACTTCACTGAGACTTTTCTTTGTCCACTCTGATGAATTTATTTAGTTTTTGATTTCTAGTGCAAACAAGACATGTTCATGAATAATTCAGAAGCTAGAAAGCAACAGAAAGGAAGAGAAAAGGTCACAGGGAAATTCTAACCCAGGTGAGTGTTCCTGAGAATGCTGTCCATGTCCTTGCAATAACCTCTGTGTGTCTCTAGAATAGACAGTGATTTTTAGCTCCGTATTTGTTACAAGGTAAAACTCTGTCATGTTCCTTTTCCAACATAGCAATGAATTCTTATTTATTTAGTACATCCTCAGTGTGCTTTATCTTTCAGATGATGGTTCAGTGAAGAATTTGCTCATGGAACGGGGAAGACGGAGGTCGGGGGGGGGGGAGGCAGAGAGGTCTGACTCTTCTGGAAATGATAGTGAAGTTTTTGGTTGACAGTAGAGAAGGATGCTGAGGAGAGACAACCTGTTATGATGTTGATACGAGAGAACACAGGCTCTGCAGAGGTGTGCTGCTGTGGGTTAGGAATCACACATCCCTGCTCTGGTGTTTCCTGAATGTTTGCTAACTTTTGATTATCAGGCTGTTTGTGTGATGCTACTAGATCGGACCACAGTGTCACCTGCAACTTCTCTGACTTACACATAAGTGGGAGTTTCTCAGTTTCACCGCTATGTCATTCCTTTGGTCCTACCTGTGTGATAGAATTTCTCTCAAGTCAACAAATACAAATGCACAAGGCCTGCTTCTGTAGACAAACTGAATCTCCTGTATGAATAACTCCTTTTAAAAAAATGAATCTCGTGCTAGTATGCATTTCGTTTGTTTTTAATTGTCCTGAACACCTTTGCCTTTTTTTTGACTCTGTATGTGATGAGCTCACTGAATAAATACATTCTAAATTTTAGTACATAATGCTAACAACAACAAAACCATGCTCTTCTCTTGCATAACCCTACCCCCACACAACCAGATTCTCATTGTCATTGATTGGTGTAATTCCTGTGATTTTGACAGCATACCCAAACATACATAGAAAGAAGATGAAATCCAGCAAGATGAAGAGACTCTGGCTTAGGGTGTGAGAACCGAGAATTCTGGCTGCTCTAGAAGAACTGTGGGCTGAAAAGCCAGATGACAACAGGTCTGCTAAGTCACACACAAACCAATGCAGCCCGAGAAATGAGTTCCAGCCGAATCCATCTGTGCAATACTGGCCTGCACGCCACAGCCATGCCATGACCCGAATAGAACTAGTTGGCACTAGAGAGGAAGCCCCCCCTTTCACCTGGATAATTAGGTTCTGTGTTTTAGGTAACAGAAGCGTGGGTGGAGGCAGGGGTACTTGAGAGCCATTTAATCATGCAGAACCTGATGGCCAAATTCCTCATAAATGCAATATTTATTACAAAAAGTGCTGACACTGGCAGTACTAATCAGGATCCCTTTCCCTCATTAAAAACAGAGCCCTGCAGATTAAAGGCCAGCACGTCCAACTCCAAGCTGCTTTCTCGCAGCAGATGTGCTTCACGGAAGGCTCTTCCCAAGTCTGTGTCCCTGGACTGCCTCTGACCTTGGCCCAGGAGGACTGCTGGCTCCATGCTCATCTGTGCTTGGTTTGTGTGTAGAAGCCCAAATCCAGACAGCCTTTTCTGAGTTTATTTTACTAGCTCAGGTCCTGCTGGACTCTTAAGGACTTCAGGCACCAGAACAGCTGTGTTTAACAGTGTAGATTAAGTCCCTGCCTAAGAGACCCATCTGACTTGGCAGTGTTTCTCAAAACACAAGTGGCATTGAATTATAAATGGAGAAAGCATCAGGCCTAAAATAAACTGTCACCAGACAGGAGATAGCTCCCCTCCATCTCCCTCTTTTCTGTTTAAAACAGGGGTTTACTGTCTTGTTTTAAATCTTCTTCTTAGGTGAAATGCATTGTTTTAGACTTTTTATAAAAAGTATTTGTATCATAATTTCTAAACACTCATAAGAAGGGATGGGTCTGTTAGCTCCTCATAGAGGACAGAGTCAGATGAGATGGCTACAGCTCTGCTTTTAGCGTTCTCGTTTTGAAAAAGCTCACCACAGTCAAAGAGGATAGAGGACTTCACAATTGGAGCATGACTTGCGTTGCCTGGTTACAAGGTCCTCTCTAGGGAATAGGTTATCAGGATATTTAGATGCACACAGAGCAAACAGGAAAAACTCATGCCACCTGTAATTCCCCTGGTAGGTTAGGGGCAGCTTACAAGACAAGAGGCCTAGGTGGGAAAAGAAAGTTTACACAGGGTAGTGATGAGCAGTTATTTCTGCTAGGTGGGATTCTCACCATCTGAGACCCCATGTTGAGTTTACATAGCTCTAATCTTTGGGACCGTCCATAACTGTGCATCTGCAAAAACTTCCTGTAAAAGGGGCAAAAAGGGCCTTCTGGTTTTGAAAGAAGTTTTTTCAAATAAGGAGGCCGTTAGGTATAACTAAGGAGGGCACTATAGGGTTCTTGTTGGACCACAAGAAAGGAAACAGAAGCCTCAAGCCAGGCAGAATAAAATGGAACATACCCATAGGGCAAGTCCCATGCAAGCTTCAAATACCGATGCAGGTTTTGTGAGATACTGACTGCCCTGCGGGATAGGTTATCAGTGAAAGGAAGTCCGAGACATCACTCCCTGTGACTTGAAGAACAATACCTGGATACCACCTTGAGAGAGAAAGTAGGATTTGAAACCATTTAAGCCACCAGGTGGAGTGATAAAAATTTATAATCCTAATAATCATAAGAATGAGGCAGGGGGATTACCCATTAGAGGCCTGCTAGACTAACAGAGTAAGTTCAAGGTTAGCCTGGGAAACTTTCTAGGATTCTGCCTTAATATAAAAATCAGCAGTTCTCAACCTGTAGGTGTTGACCCCTTTGGGGGTCCCATATTAGACATCTAGATATTTCAATTATAATTCATAGTAGCAGCAAAGTTATAGTTATGAAGTAGAAATGAAATAATTTTATGGTTGGGGAGGGAGATCACCACAACATGAGAGACTGTATTAAAGGGTCACAACTTTAGGAAGGCTGAGAACCACTGATAAAAAGGCACAAGACAGGTGTGGATACAGTTCAGGGGTAACATGCTTGCCTGGCACGTGGAAAGCCCCAAGTTCAGTTCTCTATAAAACAACAATCCAAATCCAGAGGTCCTGAAAACCAGAAGCATTTGTAAGTCAAGGTGTGGTGGGGAAATGGATTCAATCACATCTTCAGGGTGTGAGAGCCACAGGACAGTTATGGAGAAGAGAGACCTGAAAACTGGCACCAAAGCTTGCAGTTAGCAAGGAGGTTCAGCTTAGGCCATTGAATGCACACATATGAGTTCCTACCCTCAGAGGCTGATCTCAGCAGAGAGGAATGTTGGGGTGTGGTAAGCCCAAACCCAAGGGCCACAAGAAGGTCAACCTCCAGGGCCACTTACATGCCTTGAGGCTCACAGTAGCTAAGACTCCGGAACACTGGGCACCCCGCACTGCGTCATTCTGGCACACTGATTAATGCTTGCTGGGATTTAAAAACTCAAACAGAATTCTACATGTTCAGGTCTCAATGCTGTTTCTTACTTGGACCATTTTCAACACATTTTGGAGAGTCTCCCTGCCCCAAGCTTGACCATTAGTCACTCCAGGGTGTCCATAAGTAGGGAATAATCAGAGAAAAGAAAAACCTTACCAGCCCACAGACTGCAAAACTGAGTGGCCAGCAGAGGCTTCTACAGAAGGGAAAGTATTTCAATAGAACACAGAGAGAACTCAGAATCTCAAACACCAAAACAATCTTCCAAACCATCCAATCAGTAAATGGGCAACTGAACCAATCAGACTTCTCAAGGGCAAAAGTATAAATGCTCAGTAAGTATCTGAAAAATTGCTCAACATCCTTAGCAGTCAGGAGAAAGTGACCCTGTTAGAATGGCTGTATCAAGAAGGTAAATTCTGTTCAGTAGAGGGAGAAACTATTATTGCTGGCAGGGATGTAAGCTGGGACAACCACTATAAAAAATCGTATTGAGGTTCCTCAGGAAACTAAAAAGAGAGCTGCCCTATAACCCACTGCGTCGTTTCTAGAGATGTGTCTTGAATCTATATTATATTAGAGACATGATTTGTTCACATCACCATTGTTTGGAAACAGCTTTGAGGACCATCAGCACATAAGCTGATGAAAATGTGTGTGTTCTATGTGTTCTATATGAAAACTAAAGGGGTACTAGTTGGGCATAGGAAGGGATGAAAGGTGAGAGAGAGGAGATATCGGGAGGGTGATATATCATAGCGCAATGATATACATATGTAAGAATATGTCACAACGAAACCCATTGTTTTCAATGCTAACTAAAACAATAATAAAACTAACAATAATAGGAGGAAGATGGCATCATTAAACAAGACGTTTAGCATTTAGAGCAGGAAGCTTAGAAGCTTCTTTGTCACGTCAGTGGCCACCGGACGTGTCTCTAAATCAAGCAACAAGACCAAGTTTATAACGTCACTAAGAAAGATGAATTGGGTACATGTCGGAAATGTATACTAAGGTTAACTGGGCAGTGTTCCAGGGCTTCAGCTATCAGTGAACCACCTACAGAGCTGCCCCATTAGGTCTTACAATTCTTCAGCGCTGTGCTGCCCCATGTCTGTGTTGCCTGCTGCTTTCCTGGTAGGACATGGTCTGGGCTGTGATTATCCTCCAAGTGAGCACAACACCACAGGGAATTCCACCAAAAGAGAGCTAATTCCCAAAGAAGGATACATTTTACACTCGGCAAAGAACAAGGAGCAAGATGCCCTCTACTGATGCATCCAGTTTCTCCTTGTTTTTTGCAAGGACCCAAAGTCTTAACACCCTACCCCCACTGCCAGGTGGCTTTGTACTAGATTATGCCATCCGTTTATAGGTCAGAGACAGTGTGATTTTAAGCTCTTTGGATCTTTCTGCATCTACATCCAGCACGACTCAGGAAAGCCTATGCTATGGTTTGCATGTGACTTGTCCCTACCACGAGTCCTGCCAAGGCTTGTGCAGTGTGAGACAGGGAGGCTCCATGAGCAGAAGCAGAGCCTTTGTGAATGAATGCATTACAGCCTTCTATAGTGACCTTGTATTTTGCCTTCATGGCACATGAAGCCCTTCCTCTTTTCACCATGACTTGAAGCAACAAAAGACCAAATAGATGCTGATGCTATGTTCTTGGATGTCCAATCTTCAGAACTCTGCTTCCAAATAAACCTCTTTTCTTATAAGTTACCTAGCCTCAGGTGATCTGTTGCCACAACAGAAAGCAGACTGAGCGGACAAACTTTTACCCATCCAACGAACATCTATTTTTTTAATTCCACTATGTGTTTGGAAGTGGGCAAAGTGCTGAGAATGTGTGATAAGTAAGATAACCTCTGTCCACCCAATGTCCACAACTGGTTACAAAACAGTCACACAAAATAATGGTTTGGTTTCAGGAATGAATTTTGGTACCATTGAAAGCATGTCATTTAAGGTCTAAGTACACGTTTTGAATTTTTTTTCTTGAAGGTCTCTACTGTTGTTGACCTTCCAATAGGAGCCTTACTGCTATTTTAGACAAAAGAGTCTGTTGAATGTTCACCCCGCTTGACTTTGTTTAGATATAGAAAGCTTGGGCATAGTTTGGGAGCATCCCAGTTTCTGATCATAAGAGTTGGCACTAGAATCCTGATGAGAGACTGTGGGGTAATTCTATAGCCATGGGTTCCTACAGTGAACTAAGTTTGAGGAAATTCGATGAGCCTTACTGCTGTTACGTTGAAAAGAAACACCAAGGATAACATTGAATGTATTCAACTTCCACATGCCTGTCATCTGACAATACTTCAAGGCAGACAGCTCAGAACGGGAAGTTATTGGCAGATTATCTGCTTTCTATTTCCTCCCAGAACAGGATAATTCTATCTCATATGAAGAAATATCTGCTTTTAATCATTCCTGACTTGTTGTCAGGAATAATTATCCACTAAATATGACCAGAGATTTGTACATGAACACATGATCAGTCCTTCCCAAGGTCTATGACCTAGGTTTTCTTGCTCATAGTTTTAAATGGAGTTGAGTGTGGTTAGAATCCGTGCCATGTGTGGGATTCCAAGGGACACTGAATAGACAAAACACACTTGAAAAAGAACAAAGCTGGAAGGCTTGTACTTTCTAGCTTTAGAATTTCCCACAAAGCTCAGGTAATCAAAACAGTATGGTGCTGACTAAATGAGGGTAATGAATAGCACAGTGGCTTGCAAAGAAATCTTGGACAAGAAATTCTGACAACGAGTCTAAGCTAATCTAGTAGAGGGGGGAAATTATATTTCAAAAAATTATACTAGGAAAACTTGACACATACATACACACAATAAAGAAGGGGAAAATATAGTTGGACTTTACAATCATGAATTCACTCAAAGTTGGTCAAAGACTTTGTTCAACCCAATGCAAGTCTTAGAGGAAAAAAAATAACATAGGCTCAAAACCTACACAGCACTGCCCTTGGCAGTGAATTTCTAAGCATGACACTAAAGGCATGGGTAACAAAAGGGGAGAAATCATACAAATTAGACATCTAAAGAAAATTTAAATTTGTGCACTAGAAGAAGCCATCAACAGAGTAAAAATGTGACCCACAGAGTAAGAAGACAGATTTGCAAATCATGTCTGAGAAGAGATGAATATGTAAGATATATAGGGAACTTGTTAAACTCAACAACAAAATAATTTTACAGTGTTCAGAGGACTTGAGTGGACATTTCTTCAAAGAATGCACATAAATGGACAAGTATCATTAGAGAAGAACAAATCAGATTTACTGTGAGTTACTAGGTCAAACATGTACACATAGATCTAAAGTAGGAAAGGCAAGATAGAAATGAGAGCCCTGTGCATAGCTGGTAGGAATATATGTGTATATTTGTTGCGGGAAAAAAAACTATAGCACTTACTTTAAAAGTTGGAAATAGCATTTATGTATGAATCAGTGACTCTACTTTTTCATTTATTTTCCAAAGAACTGAAAAGTGGGATCTTGAAGAGATAGTTATGCACATGTTCATCATGACATTATTTCTCAATAGCTAAAACACAGAAACAATCACAAAATGGATAAAAATGTGCTATATACATATGATGGAATATTGCTTTGCCTTAGGAAGGAAGAAAACGCTGCATCATGTTAGACATGGGTAGACACTATGATAAGAGAAACATACCAGTCACAAGAACATGGGTGCTGCATAATTTCACTCACATGAAGTACTTGGAACGTTAGAGATCATGGAGCCGTAGAATTGTGGGTTGAAGCTGGTTTAAAATCAGTTTAAAAGATGAAAGAGTTATGGAGGTGAATGCTCTGTGGTCGTTTATATTATAAACATATTTAATATCACCACACTGTATCCTTAAAGATGGCTAAAATAGCACATATTATGTGAGTATGATATATGTATTTTACCACAATAAAAATGGGGAAATGGAAAAAGGAATTAATAGATATTCCTTCAAAAAAGAGAGACACAGTTAGAGCTGAGGATGTAACTGGGTTGTGGAATGTTTACCTTACACGTACAAGACCCTGTGTTGGGTTCCCAATTCCGAAAAATAATCATTATTAAAGCTGCACCATGGGCTACATGTGAACAACAAGTTGACTGACATCACTAGTCACCATGGAAATGAAAACCTCAGGGAAGTTTTAGAATTCTAGCTCTATTAAGATGTCTAGAATAAAAATTCAGTTTGCCACATGTACTCATAAGGACGCAGCAAGACTGTTACTCTCTTCTCTGGGCGGTAGAACAGATGATGGTCTTCCTTACAACCATCAGTTTGCAAAACTAAGAACTGAGTCTGTTGCCTGGAGTTCCCACTGCCCACCACTGCAATAGGAAAACAAAACAAAACAAACAAATAAACAAAAATAAAATAAAACGGAGAAGAGACTGACACAAGAGGAAGACATAGTTTTCCTAAGTCTGGTCTTGGGAAAAAAGGAGCCAGAATTGTTTCAAAATTGGGTGTTCCCCAGTTTTCAAAAGGGAAGGATCTAGAGCATTCTGTGTGGCAGTGGATGGAGGATTCACACTCGGCAGGATTCTCTGCATGTGGACATTTTCTTGCTCTATCCTTCCCTTCCCATCTCCCACTTCCATGTAATTTTATAAGTAAGAACTGTGAAGGGTAAAAGGAGAGAGCATCTCAAACGCCCGACTTAAACCTAATGACACCAGGGAGAGGATTGCTGCACCTCAGACAAAAGGTGGGAGGTTCCAGTAGCGTGGCTTCACTGGGCCCATTAAGGAAAGTCCGTTTCCTCCTGCAGAGTGTGGCTATTTTATAAGCTCTTTTTAATTCTTTGATTAATTCTTTTTAGTCTGCTGTGGTATATAATTAGCATTCAAAAGAATAGACCTGTCAATCACCTGGAAAGGAAAAGACCTTCAGGGAAGCCGTCTGTTCTAGGGACTGTAAAAATAGTCTAAGTCCTGCTCAAGAATTTAGGTGGACTCCGTGGTCTTTCTGGCCAATGTCCACTCTCCCAGTGAGAATATTTTCTTCCCCCAATGGTCCCATTGGCCATCACCAGCTCTCACCTTGGACAGTGACCTGCTTTAGTTTGTAAGAAGCCTCGCCTGTTATGTCCTGTGTGACTGATAGAATCTTCTGGACAGTGATACTAAGGACGAGCAGCCGAGTAGAGTCCGGAGACAGAGCCCAGTAACAAAAGGATAACAAAGTCTTGTATGTCACTATATAAGGATAGTGTATGAACCTTGAAACCATCAAGTTAAGTGGAAGGAGCTAGTCACAACAGAGCACATGGTATATGTCACACATAGGCGATGTCCAGAGTAAGTCAGGTCATAGATAGAAAGTAGGTATGTGGCTGCTTAGGGCTGGAAGAATAAGGAATAAAAAGATGCTAGCCCAAAGGTAAGAGATTACTGATTTCTTAATGCTCAAATATATCTATAAATATCTATAAATTCATTGTACTGTACCCTTAAAAGGCATAAATTGTATGGCTTATGGCATCTCGGTAAAATTATTAACCACCCCCACCCCTCCCTGTTGTGGGACTCTCAGAACTCATGGACAAATCTGATGGTAAGTATCCAGAAGGCCAAGCACTTAGACAAAGTGACTTGAACTAGGTAGCAAGCATGAGTGGGACTGAATTGAAGCCAGTGTGTCCCCCGAATAAAGGAGCCATCCTGCTTAGCTCCCACTAACCCTGCACATAAGCTTATAGAGGATTATGAAACATCCTGTATACATGATGCAGCCCCAGGGATTCAAGATAACTGACTGACTTTTAAGAAAAGTTGGACGTCAACATATTCCCTTTCCCCCCCTAATATTTTGTTTTGTTTTCAATTAATTCAAAGGGTAAGAAGAAGGAAAGGAAACGGATTACCTTGTAGCTACAATTCAGAAGGGATATAAAAGCCCCTTATTCCTCTGGTAGCAAAAAGAAGCTGTCACACAGTACTTAAGTCATACTTTTCTATAGAGCTAGCAAAAAGCAATGGACTCCCTGAAGCCCTGAAGAGCTTACTTCACCTCCCCGCTTCAGAATTCAATTTTGGCTGAGGAGACACAGTGAGAGGACGGCAAGGAGACAGGAAATAGTCTAACAACCTTATTCTTAGAAATCCAATTCCAGGACTCTGAGTCGATCCAAAAAAAGCTGCCAGGAAACCAAATGTTCTTCCCTCAAATACTGACAAAATCAAGTAGGTAGCGACAATGAAGCTTAGGTGGTACTCAGCATCAATTTTCGAATTAAATTAAATTCAAGTTTAAGTCACACTGAGATGCCATTCCACAGGCACCAGAATGGTCAAAACTAAAAAAGAAAACGCCAGCACCAAACACAGGCAAGGATGTAAAACCCCTAGCACTTCTGTGCATGGTTGATGAAAAGAAGATCCCAGAAGCATTCCCTACCCAGCAACACACAGCCACCACACCCTCCTGAGAAACAGAGGGGGCCACAGAAACCTAGAGTGAGAATTTTGGTTTCTTTGAAAAACACAGAACTTGTATAAGAATATGTTTTCATTGTGATACCTGGTGTGGGATATGGGACTGTTTAGGACTATCCACAGCAGCTGACTGATTTGTCTTATATTCTGGCAGAGACATAATTTTTACCAGCAGCAGAGAGTTTCTGCAATTGTGTGATGTTTGGGATGCTGGAGACTTTTCAGAAGGTATATAAACACTAGAACCCCGAGAGGGGCTGTTGCTATTGTTGGGTTGTTGGTAGTGGTCTGTTGGTTGGTTGCTGGTTGGTTGCTGTTGGTTGTGGTTTCTTAAACAATTGTGCGCAAAGAAGAAACTAGGAGAAATTAGATACCCTAATAGCAAAGATCAAACTTGACTAAAAATTTTTCTCTCTCCTAATCTCCTAATCAGCAGGAAGTAATCTAATGATATTTATGCCACATTTCCCCCTCTATCCTCTCTCTCTCTCTCTCTCTCTCTCTCTCTCTCTCTCTCTCTCTCTCTCTCCTATCTAGTGTTAGAGGGTTGAAAGGGTGTAAAGGGGGTGGAGAGGGTTGGAAGAAAGAAGACCCACTAAGTAGACAAAAGTCCGATTACAGAAACAAAGAAAAAAACACCCACCCAACAAAGACAAGACCAGATATCAGAACCTAGAATTACAATCATCCCAAATCCAGGTGCCTACATGCTGGTATAAAACTACAATCACCACCAGACCGGACAATATGTTCTCACTAGAGCCCATCAATCTTACTACAGCTGGCCCCAGGGATTGCTGAAGGATAGTTGAAGCACAAGACAGTGTGGCACAGAGCTTGCAGGAGCAACCAACCAATATCTGATTTGACTTCAGGCCCCCTCTACAAGATGTAACCCATACCCAGTACTGCTTGGGTAAACAAGAACCTGAACCCACCAGCAATAGGGGAGTGTTGTTCTTTCTCCACATCCTCACCAGCATGTGCTGGCACTTGAGTTTTTGATCCTAGCCATTCTGCTTAGTGTGAGATAGAATCTCAGGGTTGTTTGGATTTGCATTTCTTTTCTCTGATGGCTAAGGACTTTGAACATTTCCTTAAGTGTTTCTCTCCATTCAAGTTTCTTCTGCTGTAAATTCTCTGTTTAGCTTTGTACCCCCACCCTTTTTGAATTGGGTTATTTGGTTTTTTGGAGGTTAACTTCTTGAGTTCTTTATATATTTTGGATGTTAGTCCTCTATCGAATGTGGGGTTAGGGAAGATTTTTTCCCCCAATCTGTAGGTTGCAATTTGTCTTATTGACGGTGTCTTTTGCCTTACAGAAGCTTTTCAGTTTCATCAGTGTATAAATGAGTGGGTCTCTGTTTCCTGTGCTGTTTTGGGGGGGGCTCTTTTCCTTCTGTTTGATTCGTCTGTCCTATTCCAGTTTGTTTTTGTTTTATCTTGTCATATTTTATTATCTTATTTTAATATTATCCCTTAGATCCTTGTCTGCTTTCTAATGAGAAACAGAAAAGGGTCAGGTCTAGATGGGAGAGGAGGTGGAGAGGAACTGAGAGGAGCAGAGGGAGGGGAACTGTAATGAGAATATATCATATAAGAAAAACGATTTTCATCAAGAAGGAAGATCCGGAAACTGTGTTTCTGTTTGTGTTTTTCATTGCAATGTCTGCTCTTGTGTGTGGGTTACACACTTTCTGAGGAGAACTCTGGCCTGGCTTTCTATTCTTGTTATAAAAAGTTGCTCAAGTTTTGGTGTCTTAAGACTACAATTTATGACTCTGCTTGTCAGTGGCCCCACATCCATGCAGATATGAGAAGCACTAACTGGGTCATTAAAAAAAAAGGATGAGGTTGGGAGTGGGTTTGGAGGTACTGAGGAATGTTGAGGTAGGAGGACGTGAATATAATAAAAATACATTGTATGTACATATAAGATTCTCAAAGGGTTTTAAAGTTTTTTTATATTAAAATTTTTTAAAGTAAAGTATCTTTTTTTTTGAGAGGGTCTCACTATACAGCCATGATTGTCCTAGATCTCACTGTGAAAATCAGGCTGACCTTGAACTCAAAAAATCTACCCACCTCTGCCTCCTAAGTGCTGGGATTAAAGATGTGGGCCACTTACTCTTGAGTCAGAAATCAGGAGGAGCTCTTACAGGGATAAGCCTAAGATGTCCACTGGACTATATTCTTTCGAAAAGCACCTTGGAGAACCTGCTTCCTTCTTCCATGTCTTTACAAAAATGCTTACATGAGGATTAGCCATGGCCAGGCACACACGTGTAGGCAGAAGACATGGTTCAGGAATCAGTTCTCGTCTCCAGCTTTAGAGATGCACAGACTCTCTTACTTTTGCTCATGGGCCTTCCAGTTCACTGTCCCGACAACCTCCCTGGATTCCCTTATTGCTGCCTCCCATGGAAGTTTTATTCTGTTCTCTACAAATTGCATTGGCTGCCTACAGGGTACAAAATTCAGAGCAGGATCCCCTACCAATACTGGGGTACACTGTGTTTGTCTGGTCCTGCCTTTCCTCCCAAATGATGCTGGCCTCAATCTAGACACCTTTCCAGCCAGATGCTGCACGAGCTTTGTAAGGGGCAGTCTGTTCCCCTGGAAATTTCTCTTCTGGCCAAGTCTTTCCGCAGACCTCAGCTCACTCCCATAGGACCTCTCCATTTGCCTGCCTGGTGACACAAGTCTCCTCAGCGTTTGCCTCCAGATTATTACCGGCAGCTGTTAATTTTGGCTTTGAGTCTGTTTGGATAGATGTTAGTGAACAGCACGGTGATCTGTATATTTAACAAGCACTGAACTTATTGTGACCATCAAAGGACCCCCTGGATGTGACAACTGAACTCTGCTAGAGACTACGTTCACTTTCTTAAGGGATCTTTGCTCCTAATGTGACAGGGTGTGGAGGGGTCACATTGTGACTTTGCTTCCATGGTTAACATCTGGGCAATACAAAAGGTACTTTTTCCCGTCACAACAGTCTCTTCCATAAGTGATAATGTTTGCCCCCTGACAATCAGTGGGGGGTCAGTTTGTTTTCTGTCTCATGGAACTAGAGTAAAAGCAGTTTAAAGTTATCCACAAAAAATGACTTCACTGAACATTACTTCTTTCAGCACATTATTACAATTTTTAATTGCACCTTAACTGCATTCTTCCAAACTGTATGATATAGAAGATTTTTATAGAAATAAAACTATGAAACCAAGAGCTGGTACAGGCAGCAATTGAGGCCTACCAGTTAGCTCTTATCTGTAGTGTCTTCTCTTACTCACTGAACTTAAATCTAGAGGGGAAAAATACATCGCTTTTTCAAACATTTCTCTTAACACCTTTTGTGGGAATGGAATGTACTCATCTTACAGAATCTGAGTCCAAAGGATAGATATCATTTCTGTGCTGGCAACTAAAGGAAGAAGGCATGTGGGGTGTCAGGGCGCTGTGCCATGTAAGGATGACAGAAGTCTCTCTGTTTTCTGAAGCCTTTTTCTTTTTCTTTCTTTTTTTTTTTTAATAAGAAAAATATAGGTCAGCAAGATGGCTTCAGAGGTAAATGCCATTGTCACCAATTGTGATGACCTGAGTTTGGTCACTCCACACGACCTCTGACTTCCAGATCCACATGGTGGAAGGAGAGAATAGATTTAAGTTTCTTCTACATGTGTACCTCCACCACACACACACACACACACACACACACACACACACACACACACATACACACACACACACACAACAATAAACAATGTTAAAAAGTTGTCAAAGATACATAAAATAAATTGTTTTTAAGTCTTTTTCATGTACACATGCCTGTGTATGGTGTGTGTGTGTGTGTGTGTGTGTGTGTGTGTGTGTGTGTATGTGTGTATGTGTGTGTGTGTGTGTGGCAGGTGGAAAGAGAGAGAGACAGACAGAGAGACAGAGACAGAGATAGACAGAGACACAGAGGGAGACAGAGAGAGGCAGAGAGGGGATGGAAGAAGAGAGGGGAGGGGGAGAGAGAGAGGGAGGAGGACGTTACACATAAGCCAAGTCAAGGTTAAGATCTTGTAGAGCGCCATGGCAGTCCTAGAGGGCTTCTTTTTTATTTGGCAAGAGTGTGCACATGTGTGCAGAGTAACACACATGTTATCCTGCCAAACTCTGTTGAAAAAACAACATGTGTTCTTTTCCTTGATATTGGTCTGGCTGGTGTGGTGCTTGGGTCCAGAGAGGCACTCCCATAGATACTGATGTGCTGCCTGTTAGACTGATGGGTGGGAATGAGTTACAAATGTCTGTCAGTCTTGCCTGCCTCTGAGAATCCCACCACCCAGAAGCTTCGTTGGGCTGACTTCACCAGAGAGGCTCAGCACCCCCCAGTGGAATGGCTGCTGAGGGAAGCAAAGCAACAGAGAACTTCAAGGCGTGTGGGTAGCAGTGGGTAGCAGTGGCTTTGCATGGGAAGAACATGATGGCATGGTAACTGATGAACAGTTGACGCAGTATTTCTTGATGTCATCATAATTACTTTCCCATGCAAATGAAAGAATAAGCAAGAGGCAACAATGAGCTTGCATGGTCCATTTTTTTTCTTTGTTCTAAAATCATCTCACACATAAAGCATATTAATATGATTTGTTGGGTTTATTCATTTCCATATCTTTAGAGATGTACAAACATTGCCCAAGAGGAGGGAATTGGTTCTCTCTCTCTCTCTCTCTCCCTCCCTCCCTACCGCCCTCCCTCCCTCTACCACACAGCAGGTAAGTTCTACATCTATTACTGTAAGCGGTTTTACTTTGGGTGGCACCAGAGCCTGTGTAGTGAGCATTCAAACTGTGTTGGTGTGGAGCTTGGATAAAGCAGCATGCCTTTGGAACCAAGTTTCAAAGAAGATCCATGTGGGGTTTTTGTTTGTTTGTTTTGTTTTTTCATTTAGCGCTGCCTTTTAAAGGGAACTATTTGTCTGTTCAGTTTTGACTTATTGTCTTAGAAAATGGAGAGAGTTGTGTATTATCCCTTTCTTTAAAAAAAAAAGACTGGAATCAGTGCGGGAAGAGGAGGGGGAATCTCTGGCACAAGCTAGAAACCTTGAACAATGGAAACTCCCAGGAATCTATGAGGGTGACCCTAGCTAAGACTCCCAGGAATGGGGGATATGGAGCATGAAATGATATATATATACCAATGGATATATATATATACACTCATATACATATATATATACACACACATGTACACATATGTACACACACACACACACACACACACACACACACACACATATATATATATATATATATATATATATATATATATATATATATATATATATATGTGGATGGATACAGTTGGAGGAGGAGCTATTCCTAGAGAAATCTCAGCTCTTGGTACCCAACTGTTTTCTGGATCAAGCTGTGTCTGAAGCAAGAAGACAATGGAAGACAACCAAAAGGGACTTGAAGCTGACTTCTCAGCTCCCCTCTCTGCCACCTAGTTTTTGATCTTCCTGTTCTCATTTGTTGGAATTAATGATCTCCAAGAGCAGGGTAAGAGGTAGAAGAATTACATAGTATCTAAGAAGGCAACCCCAGCTACCTGCAAGCCAACATGCCGCAATAAAACTAACAATTTCCTGCGAAGGGTAAAACTGGAGAGTACTCTTGGGGTTCATGAAAAATTTAATTAATTTATTGGTGTTGCTCTGTTTTTTGTCTGGGTGAAAGTGACCCAGGAGAACACACACATGAATTTACTGTTAATACATTCAAGCCAGCATTTTTATGGCCTAAGAAATAAGCAAGGTTATCTGAGATGAAGCTCTCTGGCAAAGCCCTGAAATAACACAGGCAACTTGTCATGAGAGAAGGATGCTCAAGGGAGCAGATTCCGGGAAAGGACGCTTCCTGGGACACCACTGTGGCTTTCTGTTCCGGTGGCTCAGAACTCCTTGGGCAGCAGGATAGTGGTGTCATAGGTAGCAAATCTGAAGAAATTCTAGTTCTGTTTAGACTTCAACTGACCTCATCCCCACCATGATCTTTAGAGCTTGCTGGGTAATGTGAATATAATGGTGAAAACTGTTTCATCTACCTGAGGATGTGGGCTGGCCCTCGTTTTGGAACTGCTGGCACCTCCAGAGGCAGGCACTGTAGTCATACAGTAGCACATAGCTCCTTGTCATCCTAACATGTCACATGTCACGTGTGGACTTTTTCTGACCTGCTGTTTTTGCTGACAGAGCTACCTGTAGGTATCTTCCACATCTGAAGTGGCTTCTTGCTCAGTAACAACTTCTACAATGTCACTTTTCTGGCTTCTCCCTCCTGTGAGAAATATAGAAACATCAATACACTGGTCTTTAGAGATTGGCAATGTAGAAATTCTATCTATTGTTATCAATCAAACCAAAGGGGCTGACTAAGGGTCTGTAAGGCAAACGGAATCAGTTCTTGCAAGGATAAACTTGCTCTTCGGCTTTCTGGAGAACCTTTGAGTAAAGCTCATACTTTGGACTTACTATGCCTTCTTCAGTCAAGCAAACAGTTGCATGCTCACGGGTCCTCTTGGTGGGATTATGCCACTCTGAGGAGCTTGCCCTACCCTTGGTAGCTAGCATCTCCACTCCTTCAAATTTTCCCATTGAAAACATCCCCTGATGTTTCTGGCTTCCCCGAAACCTTTGCAGATCACTCCTCTCTAAATCTCTGGATGTGGGTGAAGATAGCTCAGCAAGTAAATCCCTTGCCACCAAGCCTAATGACTTGAGTCTGATCCCAAGAACCACGTGGTGGAAGGAAAGAGCCACTACTTGCACATTATCTTCTGACCTCCACACTCCAGGTCTGTGGGCATGTGCACACCACACACACACACACACACACACACACACACACACTGTCTTCTGATCTCCATGCTCCAGGCCTGTGGACACACACAAAATAAATTCACATGGAGAAAAAAAATCCAAATCTTCTCATATTCAGTTGGCCTAGTCTAAGCTTGTTTGAAGCCATGTTAGAACAATTGATACATTCAATTTGATTTTTTGTTTGCACATTACTATGTTTTTTAGTTAAGCCATACATTGTACCCATTACAGGTGGGTAGAGAGTGTAGTTTTTGATGTCACCATAAAGTTGAGAAGCACAAGACCTGCACACAGTTTATGATATTCAGGGAAGCTGATGGGTACACTGGAGTGGGGGGGGGCATCAAATTTAAGTTGGCTGAGAAGACAGGAGACATGATTGCTGGAGAAACAGGGCCATAGGGATCCCTTTCCAAGTTGTATTCCATTGAAAGTGCCTGTTCAAAGCAAAGGAGAATCATTGTGGCTCAAAGCCCTGATAATAGCATGTGACAGATATTTGACCACTTCCTGCTTTGAGCTCTCAGTCCAGCTCCTTAAGAACATATGTCAAGCAGACCTCAAAACACACTCAAAGAGGAATTTCATCTATAAACAAAGTCTTCAATGCAGTAAAATCCCCTACTGAAGGCAGAAAGGCCACTCTCTTCAAGATTTGTTGTTCCCACGGCACAGGGAACATTCTGTTCAACTCTTTGATTGAAGATGGATGGGAAGAATGAAACCCAGTTCGGTTTGGGAACTCAGCTACAGTATCATTTTGTCAAATTCTGTAACACTTACATGTAGGATTCCATAGACCTCACCTGCTACTGGAGAACCAAGAGGCATCATGGGAGAGAGTCAAACAGTCTGTCTGCATGGACAGCGGAGAGCCTTTTGTTAGAAGCATTCAGGGTTAGAGAGAGAAAGACATGTCCTACATACTCATGCACATGAAGGCATAACCTGACCCAGATATATCCCAACTGTGAATGAAGAGATGCTTAAAACAGGGTTTAATTGTACTCCTTTGGAATTTCCCCCCTCCTTGCAGTTGTGGGATTTAATTAATCCTCACCCAGAGGCCAGTCTCTTCGAGGCAAATGCCATAGAAGGGCAAAGAGTTACCTCCATGTGGCTTATAGCTAGATTCAGCCAGTTTCAATTTTGTTACTATTCTCTATTGTTTAGAGAACCTCGCTGAATGATTGGATTGTATTTGTGCCTTGGGGCCCTTGAGAGCAGTTGGAAAATACATTATAGAATAAACCACAAGATTATTAAAATGACTTCAAGCAGTAGGAATCTAATTTTTAGAGGAGCCTGTAATGTCTGTATTCACATTCCATCCCTTAATTATTCATGCTCCATATTTTGAGAATAAAACGTATGTGTTCTAATATAATTATCTTATCCCCCTCTCCTGCGTAAGCCCTTCTTCATTTCTCATCTGTGAAGCAACTCTGCCCTCTGACAAGAGCTTTCAGGGGGACAAGTGATATAAATGACAACACCAGAATTCCTCTCTAGTCTGCTTACTTCCAGCAGGTAGTATCCTCCTAAAATGGATACTCTCTTAGCCAAGTAGAACGCGTCAGACCTCACTGTAGTAGGGAAAGGCTTAACCCAAGGATTCGTCCTATTGCTCTTTGTTTCTCTTGGTTCATATCCATCTCTGCCCCTTTCTTCTCTAAGGTTATGGTCATTGGGGTGTGCTACAATTTGATTCTAAAAGGACTCATGTGTTAAAGGCTTGGCTGCCAGATAACAGGTTTCTGAGTTGTGATTGAAACACAAAGGTTTCAACTTCTTTAATGGTTTGACTTATCGATGGGCTATAGGGGAATGGGCTGGCTGGGAGGTAGGTCCTTGTTGAAGCTGGTCCCTCAACACTGCCTAGGACCTTAGGCAGTGACTCTAGCTGCTCACTGAGCTATCTTGAGGCAAGAAGGTTTCTCTACAGTGTTTTTGTCTTACCATTTTGCTTCAACATGAGCAAGTAGTGAACAGGGCCAACTTACCTATGAAATCCCCAACCTCAATAAAAACAAGACAAAACAAAAACGAAAATCCAGGTTCTGACAATGGTAATTGCCACTGAACAAGACTGATAAGGAGGCCTAGGTGATGTCCTAATTTGGTTTCTGTTGCTAAGCAACTCAGAGATGGAAGAGTTTATTTGGCTTACAGGTTATATACAAGCCATCGCTGCAGGAAGTCAGGACGTGAACTGAAGGAGAGGACTTGTAGGAACGCTGCTCACTGGCTTGGTCCCAGGCTTATAATTAACGCTCTTCCTGCTACCACTCAGGCCTACCTTCCTGGGTCTGACACTCCACACAGTTTGCTGCTCCCTCCTGCATTCATCAGCAGAAAATGCCCCTTCAGACTTACCCACAGGGTAATCTGATGGAGGCAAGTCTTCACTTGAGAACCCTTTTCCTGTGTAAGTCAAGTTGAAAACCAAGATTAACTAACACAGGGGAGCAACAGCAAACAAAGAAAATTGTCTGTTTCCTTAACCTACCACTACAGGAGGGGACAGGAAAGTGATTCATCTCAAAGGTTGCATGTAAACCAGCCTAATGGTACATATTCATAATCACACCACTCCGGAAGTGGAGACAGTATGGTCAGAACTTCATGATCACTCTTGCCTAAACAGTCAGTTTGAGACCAGTTTAAGATGTAGGAAACTCTGTCTCAAAAAGAAGGGAGTGAAGAAAAGGAAGAATGGAGGGAGGAAATGGATGGAGAGGAAGGAGGGAGGGGAAAAACTGTCTGACAATTTATTTTAGACCAAACACACTTAAATATTAAGTATATATTAAGAAAAAAGTAGATATTATGAACTTGGAAGGAAAGATAATTAATCAATAAATCCTACCCTTTTTCATTAATTGATTAATTAATTTTTTTACTTTATATCCCACAGCTTCCCCTCTCTCCTCTCCTCCTGGGCCCTCCCTCCCACCTCACTTCCCTCTATCTCTGATCCCTTCCTCCTCAGAGAAGGGGGAACCTCCCAGAGCTGGTGGGAGCGCAAACTTGTACATCCTCTTTGGAAATCAATTTGGAAATTTCTCAGAAAATTGGGAATACTTTTACCTCAAGACCCAGCTATAAAACACCTGGGCATATATCCAAAATAGGCTCCATCATGCCACAAGGATACGTGCTCAGCTATGCTCATAGCAGTTTTATATGTAATAGCCAGAAACTGGAAACAACCTACAACGATGAATGTTCAACTGAAGAATGGACTTTATCCTTTTTCTTTAAAAAATGTTGTTCATTTACAGAATGGGATACTACTCAGCAATTCAAAGCAATGATATAACAAAATTTGCAGGCAAATGGATGAAAGTAGAAAAAATCATCCTGAGTGAGGTAACCCAGACCCAGAAAGACAAACATGGTACATATTCACTAATAAGTGGATATCAGCCATAAAGCCTACCTTTTAATCATATTCATATTTTTAATACATATATTATCATCTCTCGCTTTCCTAATTAAACTTGTTTTGTTTCTATTCCTACTTCTTCACTTTATATAACCTGTTATAGGTACATATTATAGTAAAAATATTTATCAAAATTGTTTTGTTTATAGTTAGATAACTGTTGGCTATAGAAAGATGTTTTGCCATGAAAACACAAAGTAATTTTCTTAAGTAAGGTTCTGAAGCATAATGAGTTTGGGACACACAAACTACCCAAGTTCAGGTCTGGCATTCCAATGAACTACAGGCCTTAACCTCACAGTACTCAGTACATACTATAGGAGGGCATAGTGTGTATCTTATACCAGCAGTGTTGACCTTGGCCTTGCCTTGGTGTTGTGTTTCTTCCAGAAATTATATCATGCAAATAATAACAGATAATACTTCTGCTTCTAGCATGGAGTCAGGTGTTCCATTCCAACTTCTTTCTGGACCAAGCTGTGTCTGAAGCAAGGAGGTGACAGGAAACAACACCAAAGGGGACTTGAAGCTGAATTTCCTCAACTCCCCTCTCTGCCATCTAGTTTTTGATCTTCCTGCTCTCATTCCCTAGAACCAATGATCCCCCAGAGCAGGGTAAGAGGTAGAAGAATTGCATAGGATCTAAGAAGGCAACTTCAGCTACCAGCAAGCTGGTCAGACATTGCCATTTTATTTGTTAGATATTTTAAATGTCCCTCTAGCCTGATTCATTAAACACAGTGAAAGTCTTACACTGACGAAGATGGTGGGGGAGCGGTGGGAATCTTGCTTGGTCAGGCCCTCCCCATGCTCTTCCCACATGGAGTTGCTTTATTGAGGTGACCATAGAGAGTCTGTATAGCTGTCTCTTTCCCCTAAAGCCCTTCTCATCTCACCCTGAAACAGGCGTCTTCCAGTAACCTGCTGAGTGTTCTTCTTCTACCTTCCTCGTGTGCTCTTCCATGAGTTTGCTCCAGGCTTAGAATTCTTTGCTGTGTGGCAACAGCAGTGATGTAATTGTATCCCCCAGATTCAACCAGTGACGCTGTTCTGAACGGGCATGAGGGCAATCACTCACCCAGAGACGCCCTTTTCTTCCCGAACAGAGACACTCCTCTGAGATGTCTCGCACCAGTGACTACATTCTCCCTCAGCCTCCCCTCTGCCATGCCTGGACTTATGACCTCCAAACAAATCCCCACTGGAACCCCTAAAAGGGGAGGTAGTTTGATGGAGAGTCTTACTGTTGTCTGCTGAGTTCTAGCAGCATTGAGAGAACAAGGTGAGGTGGAGACCAGGGTCTCATTGTCACAGGCCTTAGCAATCTATGTTCTCAGGCTTTGGAGGAAATGAAAACTCCAATAGGTTAGGTCTTGGAAAGGTTCAACATGAACATATTCTCACATGTTGTTAACACCCCAGCCTTACAAGTTCCTTATAAAAAACATTTATGTGTTTTCCTAAAAGCCATCTAGTACGGCTTATTTGCATCCCTTCCTTTGGGATAGAGTTCTATCCCATATCCTTTGGGATATGCTGTCTACAGTGGCCAGGATTGTCTGCACAGGTCTCTTCACTGTTGAATGCTCTCGAGCTTAGGTAGGCTGCATGGATTCCCATAGTCCTCCACATGACTCTGTCACAGTGATTAGCTGCTTTGTGCATAATGTGCCAATTCCTTGGCCTCTTCCCCTGCCCTTCTTTGGAGGGAAGAGGCAATATTGGTACTACCATCATCTATGCAGGTTCACTGTCCTGTTTCTCGCAGCATTCCCTGCAAATCATAAACAAAACCATTACCACACTAGAACTCCAGAAGCATAGGATAAAGGAATGCATTGGTGTGATTGATGGAGAGGCAGCCTGCATGTCTAACTATGTTAAGAACTGAGCTACCATCCTGTCTCCATGCTGCCGATGGAGCTACGACAACCTCCAGTAGGACCTTTGGATTTATTTGAATGTCACAAGTCTAGGCTTGGCAGAGAGGGGACTGAAGAAGAACAAAGCCACTGGAGCATGACAGAGCGTCAGAGGAAAGTTTGTTCTGGAAGAAACGGGCTTCTCTGGGTGAGTGCCTTCTTACCCGGTTCAAAAGTGGGTCACGGGTTGAATCTGTGGGGTGCAATTACCTCACCACCTTTGCTAATTACACATGGAAGAATTTAACTGGACTGGAGCAAAGTCATGGACCCTTGTTCTGTTCCTTCCTGGGCTTGACGCTTGAGCTCCCAGCTCTGACGTGTAGCTGTTAGTCTCTTGTGACCTTTATGTGTTATCTCTGAGCGTACTGGTTGTGAATGAGATTTTGCCACCATCACCCAGTATTTTTCTATCTTGGTGGGTAATGTTCCCAACTAGTCTATGCCAAAACTAAAACATAGTGAGATACACAAAGATTCTTTCTTGTTTACTCTGGTGGGGGTGGGGTCTATGTTTTGTGTCCTCTCTTGCTATCTGTGTCCATTTCACTCCCCCCCCAGGCCCAGTAGAATTGCCTCCTGATAGCATCTTTGTCACCTCAAGCCCACTGCAATCCCTCCTCCTCAGTCTCCTAGCGTATCCATCCATCTTAGTGCTAAGCTTTAGTTAGCTTCTACCATCCTGTCTGGCCTCAAAGCAATCCCCCACCTGGAATTTCCTACCTCAGGTTTGCCTCAAATCTTTCTTGAAAAGTGATTTAAAAAACAAAATGCAAAACATTTTTTTTCAAATAACCGTCATACATGATCCAATAATTGAGCTCAAACATTTCATTTCCAGAACGCCGGTCCTCGGGTGGCATGGTTCCTTCCTGGTATCTTGCAGGCCTAGACTGAACACAGACTGTTCGTTGTGTAGCCGATAAGCTGCTGCTGTGGGAGGACAGGGGGAGAACCCTCTGCTTTCCAGTTCCACAGTCTGTGTGTGGAGGCTCTTCTATGTACACGTCAGTGCTTCACTCTCCTCCCCGGCTTGCCTTGATTACCCTGCAACCACTGTGCGTCAGATGGTTCAGCCTGTGACTTTCTCTGAACCGTGCACTTTAGGCTGCCATAGTCTATATTTACTGGAAACTACAATTGTTCTACCTCCTGCGCTGATAGTTACTCCAGGATCTAGAGTGGACATAAACATAGGTGTTTGCTCTATTTGGAATAGTGACTGACATATCTTCCCCTGAAAGATTGAGATTAATAGCCAGGAAGACATGGATATACATATCCCTATTCACAGATGGATAGAGAAAGTACAATTCTTGCTTACCAGATGCGGGGCAATTAGCTTTTCCTTCCCAGTACCTCTCGCCCTTCCACCTAATCCCATATAGCCATGTCCAAGTGTGGACTTACCCATCCAATGGAGTTATATTGATTTGTCTGCTTGACATAAAACAGAGGGCTTTCTTAGCAACTTCAGCCAAATTGATAGGTTTTAGTTTGATCTGGTGTGATCAAGATCAGGAAGTGATGGCACCTAGACCCTAGGCACTCAGGAAAGAAGAGATACAATTGGGCAGAAATGCACTTGATAAGGCATAAGAATACATTGCTATGGTAACTGCAGACACTGCTGTTGCTGGCCTGCCAGGCCCAAGGTCTATGACCTGTAGACGTCTCATGTGATTAGATTCAGCTTGCTGATGCTCAGCTGAGAGATGGAACGCTGCTGGCCAGCTGGACCACAGGGGTCATTCAAAGTAAATCTTGAATTCATCATTTTCCAAAGAACTGAAAAGTGGGATCTTGAAAAGAGAGTTATATACATACATGTTCATCATGACATTCTCTCTCTCTCTCTCTCTCTCTCTCTCTCTCTCTCTCTCTCTCTCTCTCTTTTTAAATTTTTTGAGACAGGGTTTCTCTGTGTAGCCCTGGCTGTCCTGGAACTAACTCTGTAGACCAGGCTGGCCTCGAACTCAGAAATACGCCTGCCTCTGCCTCCCAAGTGCTGGGATTAAAGGCGTGCGCCACCACTCCCGTCTGACATTATTTCTCAATAGCTAAAACACAGAAACAAGAATAACTATGATTTCATTTTGCCATTATTGATTATATTATCATAATTCTCTCAAGTAGCCTCATGTAGTTCTTGAGACATTAAACCACAAAACCAGCCCACAGTGAGAGAGACGCGGTTGAAGGTAAACGTCAAAGGTAACATCAACAAAAGCCTTTGTTAGTGAGAACATTAGCATTGGAGTTGGCCACCAGTGTCCTGGTCAGGGTTTCTATTCCTGCACAAAACATCATGAGCAAGAAGCAAGTTGGAGAGGAAAGACTTTATTCAGGGTCCACGTCCACATTCCTGTTCATCACCAAAGGAAGTCAGGACAGGAACTTACACAGGGTAGGAACTTGGAGGCAGGAGTGAAGGCAGAAGCCATAGAGGAATGCTGCTTACTGGCTTTCTTCCCCTGGCTTGCTCAGCTTGCTTGCTTTCTTATGGAGCCCAAGACTACTAGCCCAGGGATGGCACCACCTACAACTCGCTAGGTCCCCCCACTCCCAATCACTAATTGAGAAAATGCCCCACAGCTGGATCTCAGGGAGGCATTTCCTCAAGGAGGCTCCTTTCTCTGTGATAACTCCAGCTTGTGTCAAGTTGACACACAAAGCCAGTCGGTATAGCCAGTGTTGAGTTTTTATTAATAATCACATTAAGATTTAAGATTATCAGGATATTTGTTTCAGTCTGCTGCAAAATACCAAACTCTAATGTGTATTTGCTGCCGTTTAAACTCAGCCCATTCCCTTAGATTTCAAAGCTGGTACTGGATTGAGGAGTAATCATGTTTAATCATTGGGTGGCCTGAATATGTCCCATGACAAATTGCACTGGCTATGTAATGCCTGATAACCACTCTACAATTAGACGACTAAAACTTAAAACAACAAATCATTTTACTTATTAATCTGCAATCTGTCAGGTTCACCAAGATCAACTGATCTACTCTACCCGAGAGTCCATGGCAATGACTTGGACTTCTGGGCCCACGCTTGGGATTGCATCTTCACATGTCTAGCAGATTGTTGGGATCAAGTGAGGAGTGGAGGAGGTGTGATCTCAGGAATGACATCCTTTCCACGTGCTTCCTTATAGCACGAGCTTTGCATCCCAACCGTGGAAGCCGAAGTCTAGTATCTTACAGATGTCCAGCATGGTATGTGTCTGATTTGATTAGTCAAGAGTCAGAAAGTCTAGACTTAGGAGAGAACACAGACCTGCCTCCCCTTAAGGCTTTCAAAGAGTTCTGGGGCCGTGTTTTAAAATGCCAGGGATTTCTTTCATTAGGCAAATAAAACCAGACTCAAAGACACATAACACATTTTCTCTCCTACATGGACTCTAGATTTAAATCTGTAAGGATGTGAGTGTGTGTGTGTGTGTGTGTGTGTGTGTGTGTGTGTGTGTGTGTCTGTTTGTGTATAGGCCATTGAACTAGAAAGGAGACCATGAGTGCAGATCTGAAAGGAAAGAGGGATGGAGTGGGGAAAGTAATGGAGTGCTTGTGACTTGAAACCAGAAGGGAGATGATTGGATAGGAAGAAGGGCAGTTGGCAAGGGGACACAGGAGGATGGGGAAGGCAGGGAGGAGAGAAAAAAAGAATAAAATAGGCATGAAAACTCCATAATGAAACCCATTACTTTGTATAATCACTTGAACTTAATTTAAAAATTCCAGTGATTCAATTTTAAATCCTACCTCTATAAATAGAAGTTTACTAGGATCTAAATTAAAATAATAGCAACATTGTAAGACCATAAAAGTACCTCTATCAACATCATTATCATCATCATCATCATCATCATCATTATCATCATCATCCATCTCCTTCAAATTGAAGTACTCTGGCTGAAATTATTCAATGCAATTATTCTTAAGATATGTAAATTCTTGTGGAGACTACATTAAAATACCTTCATAGAGCCAACAGCCCTGACCGTCAGTTCATTGGTCTCAATCTGTGTGTCACAACCCTTGTACCCATCACCATAGCTAGAGTATTGGCTGAATTTGTTAAAGACTTCTCAGCCAAATGCTGCCAACTACCCCACCCCCTGTGAGAATTGGTCCCTAACTGGAAATACTTCAATCCTTGCCAAACAATTTCTCCAATGCAATTCTGATGTGAAGTCTTTATGGTGTACCTCTATGCTTGAGTTATTTGGGGGCGTGGCGGGCTAAGCACAATGGGAATACCTAAGTGTCTTCCTGAGAATACAGTAGAGCTATTCATTGCCTTCCCAGGAAACATTCTCCTTTATGTAAGGTTGGCTCCTATTCTGAGGCAAGGCTTTAGAAACCATATAATTTGTGTCTCCTCTGCTAGGGAAGTATGCCAAGGTTGGGAGTTCTACACAGATCGAAAAACAAAGCAGTGGTCAGGGAGACCAGGGCTGTATTTCTTTGTAACAACTGGAAAAGTTTTAACTTCTCGTCCGTGTGATGCTGCATGGTGGATTTGGGGAAGCCTTTTTGGTGTCTAGTGTGATCTAGGATAGAACAAAGGAGGAAGTGCCATCTTGTTTAAAACTCTGCTGTTCCTCCACTCAAGGCTTGTGTCTGTGGGAGCCTTGCGAGTTGGAAGAAGTGTTGCTCAGCGTGACTGATTAACATTTGATATCCAGTTCCTGTAATTCTGCAATCCTGGTTGGGGGTATGAAGGAGGATAGAGAATATTGTCATGGAGATTGTCACTGGCCATGTACAACATGCCACCCTCAAATTTTGATTTTTAATATTTTTTCTTCTATTGGGTTGCCACTCCCCTGGGACATTCTATTCTCTGAGCATAAATTGTGTTAACAACATTAATAGAAAATACTTTTTGCTTCCTTGTACAATGGTGGCAGAATGTTAGAACCCATGTCAAGGTAGAACCAGCCAGCCCTGTTACTGTTCTCTCTCGGAAAACACCCACAAGCAGCCTTTCAGGGGCACTGGAAATAAGTCCAACTTGAAACTGTTATTAATTAGTTGTCAATTAACAATTCTGGAAGAGTCATAATTATGAGTTGCTGGCACTTGGAGTCACATAAAATTTATTTATAAAAGAACAAAATATTACCACTTCTGAAATGTATTGCTCTGTATCTTCACACCTGGATTAGCATTTGGGTTGACATAAATCTCATATGAGTTTAAATGGATTCTTTGAACTTTATACAGTGTTGTCCTGATGCATTTCCATTTTAATTATTTTCTTAACTATCAGATCTCTAAAATATAGCACATGGAAAGAGTTAGCAGTCCTTGCGCGCGCTCTCTCTCTCTCTCTCTTCCTCCCTCCCTTCTCTCCTCCTCCCACCTCCCTCCCTCCTCCCTTCTTTTCTTCTCTTATAAGAAACCATGGTAGGGATGTGCCTACCACCCTTGCTGTTCTGATGAGCAGGTTTTTTCCCTCCCTGGGTTTCAGCCCTGGTCTCTAAGGTTCAGGAGTGTCATCCTCAGCTCAATTGCCCTTTCTTCTCAAACAGCTTAACATTTCTTTCACCACCAGAACACAAACTTTTAAACTGTCTTTATTTTAACTATTGTTTCAAGTTTCTGTTCTTTGCTTCAAAACATTAGATTTGCTTCCTGATTTCTTTTAGTTGATTTATAACTTGGTTCTCTTGATTATTATTATTATTACCTAGAACATGGAGAATGTTGCTTCCTTCTAGTAAGCCCCTCCGTATCCCTTTCATTGATTGATCTTGACAATCTTCAGTTGACTTTCATTGACATCACATGTTGGGTCATATAAACCTTCTTCTTGACTTCTCTGCTCTCTGTCTCTGTTTTTCTGTCTCTTTCTCTCTCCTTTCCTCCCTTCTTCCCTTCCTCCTTCTCCCCTGAAAGCAAAGCAAGAACATATAGGCTTTAGTTACCTATAGACATACAGGTAACTGAGCACAGGGGCATCCAGGATGGGCAAATATCATTGGCTAGGGGCTTAGGGTACCTGGCATACTTCATTAGCATTTCGGGGATCTCAGGTGCTGGGCAGAACAAGTTTTGTCAGGAGAAAGGATTTGATGCTATAAAATAATTGGGCCTATGTGACATTCCTCAAGTAGAGGCAAATGTGGGGGCTTAGAATACCCAGACGAGGTCAGAGAAGGAGAAACTCTGTTAATGGAGGGAGTCTCCCATTTTGTGCTGAGCTCAGAGACTATCTGGTGGACTTCAACCTCAACTAGCAGTTTTCCCACATGTGCCCATGACACCAACGTCAAAAGTCCTGCTGTTCTCACATTCACCTCTTCCATTTTCCAAAGGTGTCCATCCTCTAATCCTCGTCCCTTCTTCCTGCCCTGCCTCTTTCCTTTGTGTGCGATGGAGTAGTGACTATGTGGGTAACTGTGCTTCAAAGCCCCAACTTTAAAATGAATGCCTAGCTTTCTGTGACACAGCTTAAACATGATTTATCCTATTGTCTTCATACTAGACATTTGATCTACTTAAAAAGTGACTGCTCTTTGTGTATGGTGTTTTAAGACAAATTCCAACAATGTCTGAAACGGAATCATTTGTACCAAGATGAGCATGTTTGGACGGTGATACCCATTGTCACACTGTTTTTCCTGGATAACTCCATTTATACAGCAATGGTGCACTGAGAGAGCATAAGGCTCAGCCTTTGGTTGAAGCACAGAAGAACATGGAAACTCTGAAGCAATCACCTGACACGCTGCTGAGAAGCAGACTTGATTGTTTTTGTCTCTGGTTTGAATTTCCTAAGCAATGCAGAGTTGGCCTCCACAGCTTCCACTGATTGGGAAAACATACAAAGATAAATTGAGTTGCTTCAGACTTAGGTTAGGTTTCTCAGACTGTGGTTACAGCCCTGAATGGTCAGCCTGGGGTGAGTACCATTCATTGCCTGGCAGTCAGCAGGTATGCTGTGCTGGCATCTAGAAACACCGAGTGCCAACAAGAGACTGTCTTAACTCACCAAGTAAACATGACACAACCTCAGTGGAAGCATAAAGTACAGACAGTCCAGTATATTAAACCTAACCTCAGGTGTAGAGGATGTCAGAGCTAACCCCAGCCCAGCATCCTAGGGAGTTCTGAGCCTGGCCCCTTTCTGGTCACTCCTTGGTCCCCAAGTTCTAGGATCTTGCCATATAGCCCTGGAGATTTGGAGTGGTATAAACCACAGAAACAGGTTTCTGGGAACATGCCCAAACCCTGGCCTCAGAAAGCACATTAAGATCCACAAGCATAAGCCCATCACTGGGGGAAGCCTAGCTTTATATTTGAACAAAAGCTCCTTTTTAAAAAGTGTCTTGGTTTTCAAATGCTACCTTTTCCCAAATTACATTGGCACAGAGGCACCAGACAAAAACGCTCTTTTTATACAATTATGCTGTCTCTAGAAGCGCCAAGACGGGAGAGCTGTGGGCGGGAGCCGTGCCTGGTCACAGGCCTCAGTGACTGCACTTTGATCGTTAGTCAGGAAAGGATACCAATGCTCTGCCAGTAAACCGTAGACTCTGACAGCACCTTGTTAATAAGTCATGTCTCACCTGCTCTATTAATGATCAGCAGTGGCTGGAACGCTGGCCAGGAGAGCGAGGCATCAGGGCAAGTGCCAAGTAATAGCTGATACTGTCGACTAAAAATAGAGCTTTGGAGTCAGACTTGATTTCTGATGTTTGTCTGGCATAATATGGGGAGTAGGAGCCTTGTTTAATTTTTCCCTTTTATGTAAAATGAGAGCTTTATTGCATAGACTCTGGTCTGTAGGAGTTTAGCACACCCACGGTCCCATCTCCAAGGCCCAGCACACATGTGGCATGACTGGCTTCCAAACACATATGCACACCCGATCTTCACCCTTTAGTCTGAGTTACCCATAAACCAAAAGACATTTTTAGAAATGTCAAATACCATATGATTTCCAGAACCTTTTCTTGTGTACTAGGTCCCGTTCATCTTCTTTTTCACAAGATGAACACAATTGAAAAGCAGAAGAGTCAATAAATTCTACATAAACTAACCCCAAGATACCCAATGGCAGAAGCGACAAACTGAAGAGGCCAAATGTGTCCCTCCAAGATGTGTCAATGTATGTAATGAATTTTTAAAAGCGAGCTTAATTGATGGGACAATTTTTATTTTTTTAGATAAGGTCTACAATGTAAAACAACTATGTTCCTCATGTGAACGAGTGCTGTTGTGGTTGTTGTTTTCTATGTAATTTACTGTCCAGTGTTTTCTAATCAGTGTGTTAATGTGGGTTTCCTTATCTCAGTCAGTACTGTCAATGGAGGAGGTCTGGACTGCATTCCCAAGTGATGGTCCCAACTAAAGATTTACCCCTTGGATCCGGATGGACTGTTGCTAGATGTTTTCTCTTGCCTTGCTGTTTGGTGATAAATATCTGAGACAAGTCCAGATGATGCTTGATTGTGGCTCACAGATTTTGAGGTTTTAGTGTATGGTTAGGCAGATTTTGGGGGGGCCAATGACATCATGAGTATAGCACACAAGGGGGAAAGGACATGCACTTCATGGCCAGTATGAAACAGAACAGGAAGGGCCAGCTCTTCCAATCACTTCTTTGTTGGTGCGCCCCAAGTGACCCAGGTCTCCCACAAAAGCCCACTTCTTAAAGGCTTGGCTGCTTCTCAGTATCCCCAATGATGCTTGATTGTGGCTCACAGATTTTGATGTTTTGGTGTATGGTTAGGCAGATTTTTGGGGGGCCAATGACATCATGAGTATAGCACACAAGGGGGAAAGGACATGCACTTCATGGCCAGTATGAAACAGAACAGGAAGGGCCAGCTCTTCCAATCACCTCTTTGTTGGTGCACCCCAAGTGACCCAGGTCTCCCACAAAAGCCCACTTCTTAAAGGCTTGGCTGCTTCTCAGTATCCCCAAGCTGGGAACTAAGCCATCAACACAGCATTTCCTACCACACTGTAGTGGCAAACCATAGCAACCTACAAATAAGCAGCTTTTTCTTCTTGGGCTTCCCTGTTACCATATACCCAACTGCAGATCTGTTATACTCACACAACATGTTCTTTATCTTGTTGGTGTGGTGGCCCCTCCCTACTCATGAAAGTAGAAAATGAAGCCTATCAGATATAGGGATCTTGGGTCTGCAAACCTGCTCCGGAGTCAGTCACCAATCCTGTGTGGACCATACAGGAAAGTGTCAAACTGTTCCCAGGATCTGGGTAGCTCATGTATGAAAATCATGGTGTTAGATTGCGGGGCCTTTAGGTAATTCCCTGAGCTGGGAGTTCATACCTTCTCTGTAGCATCTTAGACCTCAGATGTAGATGTGGGAGGAACACTTGGAGCTGCCACAGAGCAGATGCTGTAGGTTGCTGGCACCAGAATTCAGCATCAGAGCCCCTAAAACAAATTTTGTGAAGAAATATCAACCCATAGATCGAAAATCAATACACATGCTACACACATATATGCAGACCTGTTCGATGAGCCCAAGTACTGTAAGCGTGCTTCAGTCATGTTAATGGCAACATCTCTCCTTCCTGTCAATACACAGACAGCTAGCCACACCTGACAGCAGTACAGAGCCTTTGTGAGGATCTCTGTGTGATACAGCAGTCTCAGAGAAGGAACCCCTCAAGCTTTCTTTCCATTCAAAGCTCCTCTTTTCTCCTTTCTTCCCACTTCTCTCCTCTCTCTATTAGAACCTCAGGACTATCCTTTACCTAAAACCCAGTGTTATGAAGACATGTGGTCTCCTTTGCTATGTTTGCCCAGTGACTGATCATGCAAGTGAGCACGATACAGATGCTCCACACAAGTGAGTTCCTATGATCGGGCAGAAGAGGCTTTCACCGCATTTGCTCTCACCAGCTCTCGTAGGAGTAGCCTGTGTCACCGTGCTGTTCTGATGCTGGTTTTGCAGCTGGCCCAATATCAGAGCTTGAACTTTGTTCAACAGTGAGCGAAGCTTTTCCCTAGGGTCATCTCCCTCCCTAAAGAAAGAGGAGTAGTCATGCGTAGAAAGAGGAATGGAAAAATCCTTGCATTCTCTAAGGTGGATGGTGCCTGTGGGAGGGAGAAATGTAGCTCTCTCATCAGAAGGAACAGCCATGTTTGTTTCCAAATAAGTATATTACAGGTTACATAACAGATACATAATTCTTAGGTGGAGAGATTGGGGTGGGGGTGGGGGTGGGGCACAGAGACAGATGCACAGAGGGGCTAACCTATGTCTTGTTACTGCTAAAAAAGAAAAAAAACCACAGTAGATGATAGTGTGCATGCATATACACACACATGTGTATGTGTGTGTGAGAGAGAGACAGAGAGGGAGGGAGAGAGAATCTAAAGTAGCAGAAATTTACAAGGATTATATGGACCTAGAAGTTACATAACATTTGAACAAGTAGGAGTGTAGGCGGGTAGCAATGAATCAATCACTTTCGGGGTTTTCACTCATTACTCAAATTCTTTTCTGGGTGAATCTGTGATAAGAGGGCTGAGTTACGACCCCAGGCAAGAGCTGCAAACTCATCAAAGGGATGAGAAAATGCCAGGGAAGAGCTGGCAAAGGGCACAAGAGCTGCCTGGCACCAAAAGAAGGGCTTATCACCCAGATCCTAGCCTGCCGGGATCTGCTTTAGCAAAACCATAGTTACATTATCTAGTATTCTACACTCGGGGGTTTCTCTTTGCCACAAGCTTCTAAGAGGTTTTAATACCAGGCAAAAATAAGTCATGTGTTTTTTAGATTCACTTTTGAAAATATAGTTTAGTTACACCAGTATGAAGAGGGAATAAAGTTCTCTAAGTGTGGCTTAGCAAACTGTAGTTAAACTTACAGTCCTATTTAGTGATAAGGGTAAAGCACAGATCCTAGAGAGATAGGAAGGGTAATGGTAAGGGCTGATTTTAAATTCTAGCTATTATAATAATGAGACTGGCAGGCTTGGTTTGTTCCTGGAGAAGGAAGCTGGTGTCAATTCTTCTGCACTATGAGCTTTATTTAAGTGAAAGAGAATCTTATTCAGGACCATGGGGGAATGCATCTTAAAGTGTCAGGCCTGGGATCTTACAGTGACCAAGACATGAACCTCCACTAGTAAGTAGAAAGCTCTCCAGGGATGACGGATGTACTGGGAGAGTCGATACTTACCTACCAGGTATGAGGCGTTAGTAAGACACCAGCTAACAAGTAGTGATGAGAAAGTGGAGGCTTAGGAAAACTTTGGGGACTTGGTTGTACAGCAGAACCCGAGGGGGTGGGTGTGTTCAGTGGTGTGTGGTGGTGAGGAGGTAGGGCGGGATGAGGAAGCAGGGCCTGGAGACAACTCAGAAGAGACTGGGCAGGGCTAAGCCTGCTGGAGAGGAAACAGAGGAAGTGAGGACACACAGCTCAGAGTGTACTGACAGAAGGCACAGGACAGTGTCATGAACCTAGGGCCATAGCTTCCTGATCCCTCCAACCCTCCATCCAACTGTCTCTGAGGTGCCAGTCTCCTAGGCTATGAAGAAGAGACAGGCTGCCCTTTGGATCTCAGAGCCAGCTGTCTCTTTATCTAGTACACCCCAGTACAGTCATGTGCTAGGGCCTCCTCTGACGTCCTCTAAGCTTCCTCTTAGTTGTTACGTTCTCAGTGAAGTCTACCTGAGCTCTCTTCCAACACCAAGGCACCCCACTACTACACACCTTTTCCCACTCTTTTCCATTTTTATCCTGGACCTTTATTGACAGCGCCCATATCAACACTAGGCAATTTCTTAATTTGTATGCAGTGAGTTAGCCACTTGCTTGTTATGCTTTGCATACTACATTATGTATACTGTTTGATGTCTACTTCCATGTCTCAGTAGCATGTGCCCTTGATGAGGCCAAACATATTTGTTTTTATGAATCTTCCTGCTCTGCCTAAAACAGCCGTTAGTGAACAGACAGTGATCATCAGCTTTGCCAAGGAAATAATGGGCAATGCTGGTCAGTCCTCAGAAGGAAAAAAAAAAGTTGGAAAGCAGGGTCTGAGGAAGATGGCCCCCTGATGCAGCCTGGAGACCCTCTGAAGGCAGTTACAGAGCGAAGAGAGGGCAACGATTGGGAAAAGATCTTAGAGGGAGCATAAAAATAGCACGAATTGTCCTGCTTACATCAGAGAACAAACCCCATGTCGTCACATCATCTTTAAAAGTCTAGACCTGGAAGTAAAGGCGCCATGTATTTACCATGCTTCTGTAAGAAGACAATGTTTGGGCGAGACCCTCACCGGCTACACAGAGATGCAACTTACAGAGCAGGATGTGACCCTGCAGTGAATCCAAATTCACACAATGACACACTGCTCCAAAAGAAGAGACACAGAGTGTTTGCTACACCCTGTTTTAAGGGGGATATTATTTCTTTTTGCAAAAATCCAAGTCTGTAAGTTGTAAGAGTCAAGGGTGACAGGTGCCAGATGGAGATAAGAGAAGAGGGGAAGTGAGAGACTGAGTTAAAGCAAAGGCACAGGAAGAAGACAGCAGGAGGAAGAGAGGCCCTTGCCGTGGGGAGGCCGCAGGTTGGGCCTGACCCAGAGAAAACACCACAGTCCCGGTGAGGGGGAGGAAAGGGCAAAGGGAGGAGGCCGTATGGAAGCTAAGACAGCCACAGACCCACAGCAAGCTCAATTATAGAAAGGTCTGCCGGAAGGACACTTGCTGGAAGAGGGAACAGCTGGAACCTGAGACAAGCCAGAGAGCAAGAAGTCAGAGTGGAGAGGGGAAGAGGTCACCCTGAGGTCAGTCGAAAGTGAAATTAAATTCATCTCTAGAACATACTCCAAGGAAAGGAAAACATGCCAGCCACAGGAGTTCAAGGAAGAACCCGAGAAACAACAGAAAATGAAAGTCAGTAATTGTAAATCGTTTGGGAGAGCAGCACTGAAGCATTTGAGTGTGTGTGGAATTCTCTTGATGATGGGTCATTAAGTCATTGTGTTGTGCTGTGCTGTGCCCTGCCATACATAACAAGATGCCTCATGGTGGCAAAATGTGGGGGAGTGGAACCAGCCGCAGGGAGAGACCTCTGTATTAGAGCCACAGATACTCATGAAAAGACTTAGTCGTGTGTGTTTGTGTGTTTGTGTGTGTGTGTGAGAGAGAGTAGGGGGGAGAGTAGGAAGATGGAGAAGAGGGAGAAAGACAGAGACAGAGAGATGAGATACAGAGACAAGACTGAGAGTTGAGACAGAAAGAACACTAAAAATTTTGAGGCTTTACCATGTAGAAGCCAGTTACTGAAAGATTCCAGGATTTTGTTTTGTTTTGTTTTTTTGTTTGTTGTTGTTGTTGTTGTTTCTGCCCAGGATATGAGACTTAATCGGTAGACTAGACCAAACTACTTGTCTTGAAGAAAATGTCCTTTGGTGTTGACATCAGCAAGAAGTAGCACAAAGGTCTCCAAAAGTATTAAGAAGCAGTCTGCTTAACTCTCAGGTCTTGGCAGGAGACTTAACTATAACCAAGAAGATTGGCTACTAACTTAGTGGCAAGTTCCATAATATAAATCATCCTGAGCCTTTTTTCATATTTTACATACATACATACATACATACATACACACACACACACATACATATACACATACATACATATGAGCCAACTCAAGCTATTGCAAACTCTTTACATATAGTCTTAGGACAGGAGAGAAGGAACTGGAGACTGTAGCATTAAGATGAACATATGAAGGAGACTAGTTTTCAGGGAAAGGCTAAAAGCCCTTCCTCTCCCAGGCGCCATCTGAACTGAGCATGCTCAGTGTGTTGGGGGAGCTCCCGATATTCATAAAGCCAGGAAATGGTGCTGTAAAAACCTGAGTCTTATAAAGGCTCCCACTCTTGTGGCAAAGTGATCTTTGGGGTTGGCCTCTGCTCTCTGTCAACTAGTACCCTCTTATTCTTGGGAATGCTTTTCCTTACTTAGGAAATGGCTTCTTCACTTGACTCTGGACATGGCTACCCTTCCTCTGAGGCCCATCTCTTCCTTTTCTACCAGGTAACACTCTAAATTAGACTGGTTATTAAGTTCTGACCACACCTTTCTATCTTCCTATTTTTTTTTTTGAGGGGGAGGAAGATACTGTCCAAAAGCATAAGCATTCTGGGACTTCTGTCCTTTCTCTGAAATTCCCCTCCACCTCTACCTGTAACTGCCTGCTGATAGCCATAGCAGAGCCATCTTAACTTTTCCCCTTCTCTTCCTGCTTCCATCCTCTCAGCAGCTACTGAGATTTAGATCTTGCTAGCTCTGTTGCTTACTCTAGTAAAATTTCCTAAACGCTTCCTTCAGAGCCCCCCCTCTCACTACCTCCATCCCCATCCCTCAATCCCCCACCCCCTGCACAGACAGGGTCTCATTGTGTGGTCCTGGCAGACCTGGAACTCACTATATAGAACTCACGAAGGTCTATCCATCTCTGCCTCCCAAGACCTGAGATTAAAGGCATACATCACCACGCTGCCTGAAATCCTTCTCCTAATGAGACAAATAACCAAAGAAGCTGGACGCCCCCTGTAAGAGTTCACGCTCACATTTCCAGATTCGGACTTTGCCTACTTATTTTTAATTACTCCAGATCTCTGCGGCACATTAGTTGTCCATAGTGGCTAAAAACCAACCATGGGAAAGTTGAGTCCCATGGCACACATGGGTGGTCCCAGATCTGGTAGAATGAGATGGCATATTTTGCTGTCTTACTTCAGATCTCAGTGATGAGGGTCCTTTGGGTAGTCTGTTCAGCCATATGCTTTGCATTGTCTCCCTTTTATAGGTGGTTTCACTATCTATAACCTTGAACTATACTGCTGCATGGCTGCCTAGTGTAAGAAGGCTATGAGCTGCCTTACAGAGAACAATGTCAAAGAGAAGTGTCCTCCACAGCATGTGTTGAGCCTTTGGTCATGAGTTCCTATTAGTGAATCAGGAATATAGTAAGATATTTTACCTAGCAACACACATATAATATGGTACTATATTAATAACTGGCAAAAATGTGACCTCAGGGTCACAGGAGCTAGTCCCATATTTCCCAAGGAGTGATGGCTCAGGACTGGATAATTGAGCTTTTCTGTTAACAATATGGAACATGACGACTCACCAAACTAAGGACTATTAGTTCATTGAATAGTCACAGTTCATAAACTAACTCTATTTCTTATTTTTTATTAGATATTTTCTTATTTACACTTCAAATGTTATCCCCTTTCCTAGTTTCCCCTCTGAACTAACTCTAAACCACTTCAAACACACACACACACACACACACACACACACACACACACACACACATGTCTCCCTAGAGATGTTTTAGGACCAGAAAGACTAAAAAACACTGTGGTCAACGTCCAGGTACTGGCATGAGATGGGAGCTCTGAAGCCGTTCTGGATCTCTATTGATGTTTATGCTGCTGTCCTGCGAAGGTGAGAGAGGAAAGCAACCCTAGCTAACACAGGGAGAGAGCTAGGAACCCTTCTACGGGAATCTCAAGTAACAACTGCAATTCCTAAAAATCACAGGTAGAGAATAAACGGGGAAAAGCCAGCTGTTATTGCTGCTCAGGCTTTGGTTTACATTCCCGGATGATGTGGCCTGGGGCAACGTGAGGCTGCACGAGGCTGTAATCATGCCCTGAAGAGAAAGAAATGCTCCACAAACACGTGGCACATTAGTAAGCTACCAGTCTGGGAACAGGAATCTCTGGTCCAGTTCCTCATTCTGCCGGTAAGTTGCTGTGGGCCTTCCAGAAAGTTCTTTTGCAGCTCTCCACCTTTGTCGTCTGTGACCTGTGGAATGCTGCTGTTGGTGAATGATTCCCATGACTCCAAGTTTCTGACGTGAGAACTTGGTGGCTCCCTGGCTCCTGACTGGGTGACTTCAGACCCTGGATGCCAGGGAATGGGCTTTGTTTACATCGCTTTCTTGGCATAATTTTGTAAAGTAACCTCTTTTTACTCTCCAGCACTTGAGGACACCAGGGCTGTCTGTCCCTGTCAAACTGCTTGGAGTCTTAGTTGCTGCCAAGTCCCTGGTCCATCTAACCTGATTCTGACCTTGCTCCTCGAATATGAAGTGTCTTTGAGATTGAGAATGAGAAATAATTTTGCCTTGCTTTCTATCTGTCTCTGTCTCTGTCTCTGTCTCTCTCTCTCTCTCTCTTAATTAAATGCCATTTAACTTAGTTCTGGTGGTTCAAGGACATATGATGCCATAATTGAGTCATCCTGAGTCCACGTAGATTGGCTGTTTTGTTTTCATTGAATTACCTACGCTCATAATATAATCACAGCAATGTTGATTGAATACAACAAAGGATGACTTAAAAATATATAACTAAGAAAACAAATTGGAAAGCGAGAGGCTGCTAAGGACGTCCGTCAGTCAGTGGGAGTCTTCCTATCTAGAGTCTTTCCTGTTCTTGCTGTCAGGAAAGAAAGGCATACCACTCACCAGGTGTACATGAAAGAAAGAATAGATGGCGGCCCCCATGAAATAAAATTATATATGCTCTATCACCCCTTCAGGATCTACAGAACAAGAGAAATTCGTTATCCCTTGGTCTTATTATGAGTTTAAATTGTGCTGTGCTAATTACTTCATTCTTACTTGCTTACCAGAACACTGGTGCCCAGATTGTCGAAGACAAATTTCAACAGAGGCCAAATTAAACAATCCTAGACTTTATGGATAATTAGAAAATTGAAACATTGATTAGGCTAGTTCTCGAATCTGTGTTTTGGTTCAAATTCTCCTTCCCTGGGCTTCTGAGCAATCTTCAGCTGCTCAACTTGGGAAATGAAATGTAGGTCTGCTAATGACTGGACAAGGGAAACTAGCATCTTTATCCACCCACCGTCCTTCCACGGTGCTCGCCAGAGCACCATAAACAACTCCCAGCAGTAATGTCTGTCTACTGGAAAGAGCTAGGGTTCAGGAACAGGGGCCAAGGAAGATCTCAGACACCTTGACAATCCAGTTCCAGGGTTCATTTCTTAGAATCTTATTTGAATGACATTGAGATGGGTTATTGGCTAAAATATCATATTCCTTGAAACTTGCCAAACAGAACCTCAAGTGGAGCTCTGTGTCCTTGATGCTCTAGAGAACAAAGATGTCAAAGTATCCCGTGTCCCTCCACAGTGCCTGCTGTGTGGTTAGGAAGTGACCTCGGGAGACCCAAAGGCCTGGCAGGGGTTTGGCTGGTCTACGCCCCAAAGAGGAAACAGCCACCAGCTACTTCTATCGGGTTCAGCTCAGAGTTTAAAACAGCATAGCCTGTCAGAATTGATCTAAGGAGTAAAGAGCAAAAGGCACACACCGGCACAAACACATGCAGGCATGACCACACCTGCTGTTTTCCCCAGCTTCCGCAGATGTCTTCATTTGAAATGCGGACTCTGGCTAGGAAAGGCTTACTTTGTTTCTGACACACCTATTAAGTAGGACTCCTTTTAATGATGTTGGACATTTATGCTCCATCTGTTTTCTGTTAGTAATTCTTATTTGATTATTAAAAAGAAGAAAGAAAAAGTAAACAAATTCGTTTTGCCTGTTGTTTTGAATTCAAGCTATTCCACTTTTAAGTGCTGACCCAAGAGAACTCGACTGTTATTTGTGGGACTTGGAACAAAGATTTTTCTGTTTGTTTAACTCCTTGATTCATTTGCCTTCCCCACCAGCAACTGCCTAGCCAAATCGCTTTTTCGTTCTTAAAACGTTCACCAACATGGACATCCCTTCCGAATGTCAGGTTCTGACCACTGCCTTACTTCATCGTTTCCTTGTACAGCACTTGAGGTGAGATGAAAGTCATTCCGGTACTAGTTCAGATCTTGGAGTTCTGGGGTGTTAACCAATCAAGTCCAAGGACACGGACCAAGTATCAGGCCAGGACACTACTACCAAAGTCATTGATGAGTCTCTTAGAACCCAGCAGGACATAGGCTTCTGGAATGGCATGAACCATTTGTAATACGCTGGAGAGGATGCTCCTGAACAAAGGGTACTTTGTTTCTCTCTTCCTGGACTTTCCCCTTCTTTTCTCTCCCTCTTATCTCTCCCTCCATCCCTACCCCCTCCCACATACACACAAATACACACAGACACACACACAGACACACACACACACACACACACACACTTAACCTTGGATTGTTTGTTTATTTGATTGTTTGAGACAAGGGCTTTCATTGCCACAGCGCTTGCTAATCTGGTTAGCACAGCTAGCCAGCAAGTCCAAGGGACTCTTCTGTCTACCTATCCAGTGTTAGATTTACAAGTGTGACTTCATGCCTCATTTTTGTTTGTTTGGTTTTTACATTTTTTTATTGTTTGTTTTTAAGTCTGGGTTATGTGGTTCTAATTCAGATCCCCACGTTTGCACAAAAGCACTTTACAGACTGAGTTATCTTCCCTGCCCTCTTTTGGGATCTTCTATACATACAGATGTGCCTGGTTCACTCCAGGTGAGCAATCACGGTGCGTATGAAGGAGTGCACCATTGCTGACAGGAGATGGTAGGACACTAGGAATCACCAGGACATGTAGCTTTATAAACTACATAAATGGTTGGAAACAAAACTAAGTGAGATTTGAACATCCTCCCTTCAGCCCTCCTTATTTATTAGTTTCTTTGGGTTTATCAATTATAGCATGATTATCCTGTACTTTATGGCTAACCCCCCTTATCAATGAGTATATACCATGATGATCTTTTTGGGTTCCATCCATTTGCCTGAAATTTTCATGATCTCTTTGTTTTTAATAGCTGAGTAGTACTCCATTGTGTAGATGTACCATATGTTCTTTATCCACTCTCCAGTTGAAAGACATCTGCATTGTTTCCAGTTTCTGGTTATTACAAATAAAGCTGCCATGAACTTGGTTGAGCAAGTATCTTTGTGGTATGATAGAGCATCTCTTGGGAATAAGTCCAGGAGTGGTCTTGAGGTTGAACTATTTCTGATTTTCCGAGAAACTACCAAATTGATTTCCAAAGTGGTTGTACCAGTTGGTACTCAGACCACCAATGGAGGAGTGTTTCCCTTGCTCCGTATTCATTGGAGGTGGACAGAGGGAGCGAATTGGTTGGAAGAGGGAGTGAGGAAGGGAACAGGGATGGGGATCAGGTGTAGAGAGAGGGCCAGGAGTGAGAATGGCAATCAATGGTTGTATCTCTGGGAGTAACTGGAGACCTGGAATGGGGGAGATTCTGGGCAATCGTTGGTGGTGACCCTCACTGAGATTTCTACCAGTGGACAATATGGAGACTGAAGTGGCCACCTCCTATACCCAAGTGGGACTTCCAATGGAGGGAGAGGGACATCAACCTTCTCACAAAACCTTCAACCCAAAATGTATCCTACATACAAGATGCACAGTGATAAAGATGGAGCAGAGATTGAGGGAATGACCAACTAGTGACTGACCAGCTTAAGATATATCCCATGTAAGAGAGCCAACTCCTAACATTATTAATGATACTCTGCTATGCTTGCAGACAAGAGCCTAGCATAACTGTCTCCTGAGAAGTTCATCCAGATGCAGAGACCCACAGCCAAATATCAGACAGAGTTCAGGGAAGTCCTGTGGAAGAGTGGGGAATAGAATCGAGTGAGCTGGAGAGGTCAAGGACACCACAAGAAGACCTACAGAGTCAACTAACCTGGGCCCATGGGGCTCACAGACACTGAATAACCAACCAAAGAGCAGGCAGGGACTGGATCTAGGCTCCCTACACACTTGTAGCAGATGTGCAGCTTGGTTTTCGTGTGGGTTGATAATAATTAGAGAAGAGGCTGTACCTAACTCTATCGCCTGCCTTTGGACTTTCTTCTGCTAAATGGACTGCCTGGTTGAGCTTTAGTGGGAGAGGAAGCACTTAGTCGTACTGTAACTTGATGTCCCAGAGTCAGGTGGCACCCAAGTGGGGCTTCCCATTCTCTGAGGAGAATGGTAACAGAAGGAGAGATTTGTAAGGGTGGAACTAGGAAGAGAGGAGGAACTGTCCTCGGGTGCTAACTGGGATATTAAATTAATAAATAAATGATTTTTAAAAAAACAATAAATAAATAAACAGAACTAAACCATTTTGGTAGTTGTGCCAAAGAGAAACCAGAAGGATAAAGGTGACTGCTGAGATTTTTATAGACTGCGACCTTCCCCTGAATGTGGGGATGGTAAGAACTTAAAACAGCCTGCAGGAAAGACTGGAGCAAGCCTCCCCAACTGTTTCCACTGCTTCCAGATATATTCAAAGCCATGAAAATAAGAACAATGTCCTTTGAGTAATGAACTGACCTTAAGAAAATATACGAAGGCACAGTTCTAATCTTGCTGTGAACCATCCCTTAAACGAATGGGAAGGAATCCATTGGATAAGTTTGGTGATTTGGAAGGGCAATTTTCCCAAGTAGGAAGAAAGTATCAATAGTCAGAGGCCTAAGAGGAAAGAGACAGATTTGGGCTAGGACTCTTTTCTCCTCTCTGTGGTCTGGCAAAAATCACAAGCCAGGATATATTAGTATTAAACTACCCAAGGGATGAGTAAGTAGATCTCGTTCAGAGAGAAATGCACACCATTCCTGATGCTCTAGAGGTGACAGCAGGTTACTAGTAGAAAGAGGCTTTTCCCATTAGCAGCTTACCAGCAGGAAGAAGCAATAGAGGCAACATTATTCCCAGAAACGCCTGATCCATCTAAAAGATGAGGACCTGAAACTTGCCTGTAATTAAAAAGAAAAGACGATAGTCAGAATAGCTGCAGGGAATTGATAATCATTGAAATATTGTAGAGAGATCACACTATAGCTAAATGGATTCCTCCAAGCTTTATTCCATATCAAAGTTCTTATTCATGTGAAATTGGTTTTGATAACTTCGCTTTACATTCAAGAACATAACTATATCTCTTCCTGGTTCTCCCAACTTATCTTAGTTACTTACAGTGAGACTTCTATTTACGTGGTGATGCTCATTACCATTTTGGAATTAGTGACTTTAAATAGTCATCCTTTATAAACAAACCTTGACTATATTTACTCAGGCCCCAGGGTAGCAAACACCCACCTGGAGCTTCTGGGAAGAATGCAAATTTGGTGTAAGAGTCATGTGGACTCAGGTGCTAAAGGAAGAGTATCTACCGTGTCATCCATAAGCTCTGTGGCTTTACTCTTCCTGTAAGTACTAACTATAATTCTTAATAAAATGGAGTGAGGTAGGAGATATATACAAAGTGTCATCAGTGCCACACGGGGCTTTGGGATATCAGAAAAAAAGCCTTATCCCTGCTAACACAGGATACCACAAGTTCATTCACGATTAAAGCCTACTGGTTTAAAATCCCATTGATAATCTAAACATAAAATTATAGTACAGCTTGAAAATATTTTTCAGAAATATTAGGGTGGCCAAATTTCTGCTTAAAGTAGAAGTATTAATCTCACCTGGAGTGATCAAATATTCAGGTTTTGCCCCTAGTAGGAGAGTCCTGAAAATATGGGATTTTTTTTTTCTGTCCTAGAACTGGGAAAGTCCCAGGTAAACCAGACTGTGTTCAGAACTGTAGCCCCACCTCACAGGTATCTGGACCTTAACACTGGCTGGGATTCCCAGGGTGGGGTCCTCAGGCTAGCAGCAGCAACAGCAGCAGCAGCAGCAGCACTGTCTGGAAACTTGTTAGAGATGCAATTTCTTGAAACCCAGTCCAACTGAGTCATACACTCTAGGCACTGAGCCAAGAAGTGTATTCTAATGAATTCTTCAAATGACTTTGATGCACTGGACATGATAAAGATTGAGGTACATTGGCCAGCAATATGATTCTTGTTTTTACTTACTACATAGGATTGGGGTGGGGGTGTGTGGTCACAATGTATTAACTAAGCAGCCTTAATTTCTTTAGGACATTTTTGTAACCAGACCGTCCTTGTCATTAACACTTCTGCATCACGGAGTTCTGAGTGCAAGGAATGAGGAATGAGAAGGGTTACTGGATAGTTTGGCTGGAGAAGGAAGTTGCCTCATCCTTTAGTGGTAAGGAAAGGGTGGAATCACACAAACTGATGCTGATGAAAGTTTACCATTTCCTCTGCTTTGGCAAGATGTTAGTCAGACAGTATATATTCCAGACTGGAACTAGGGCAGGAAATATAAGGCTAGGCTGGTGATTCCTCTGACAGGAAGCTCCCAGGAGCTTCTTAAGTGAATGCCCTTTTAGTTCATCAAACAATCTCAAAATCTCTTCCACACAGACACTCTGACTACAAGACAAAGCAAGCCAGGAGACTTTGCATAACACGTAACCACTATGTAAGACTTTGAATATTTAAATTTCCAAAACATTGGATTGTTTGTACCAGTTCTCAGCACCTCCTAAGATTTTCTCAGTGAAGGGTGGCATTTATGTCAGACGTGGAAAAAGCCAAAAGAAGGACCTGGACAATATCTTACTGATGAATATAAATGGTTGACAACAAGAAAGTAGTTATTAACCTCGAGTTTTTGCCCCTGTTCCAGGGAGTTGTGAGAATATTAGCAAGTGTCTGAGGTGCTATTAGTAGTGCTATTTCAATCACTTTGATTTTTGTATATAAAAATATAACATGAGCATATATCATCAGATTTGCCAAAATCCCCACCCCCCCCCTTAAGACCTTTCCTGGATCACACTCAAAAGCAGCTTCCTCTGAAAAAGCCTTTCGTCTTATTCTCTCATCATAAAAATGCTAGAGATCAAGTCATTCTCTAGTTAAATCTAAGCAAGAGAGACCCCAATGCTCTTGAGAGAGTAGCTGACTTCTGCTGCAGCTGAAAGCATGTAAGTTTTCCATTGTGTGATTAATATATTAGAAGTGCTATTGAAATGCTTTTGTACTATTGCAATCTTGGATTGACTTAGCTTTACAAGAAAAAAATTAGTATTTTTCAATATGATGTAATTCATATCTTATATGCGTTTGTGTCTGATTCTGGCAAGCTAATGCAGATAACATTAAATGGTATTAAAATGGTGTATATTACTTGTTCTAGCCAGTTGGTTCAATCAACAATCTTAAAGGTATTTGTTAACTATGTGTAAGATAATCTTCCTATAGCGTCATTTTATTTTCCATTATGAATGTTGAACTTTCTTTGACTGAATAAGGTAAATTACAGATCAAACACTAGAGTTAGAATTCCCAGAGCTTATTACACTCTTTAAAGAAATAAAAAATAGAAATGGCGCCTTTATTTCACATTCCTAATCCTGGTGGCAGTCTAAAAGTTATGGAATATACCAATAACCCCTGTGACATCATAAGGAGGTAACTAGTCACCTTTCTGTTCCTGTAACAGATACTTGAGCTAAATAGAATTTAAAAAAAGAAGGTTAGTATTGACTCATAGTTTCAAAGATTTCAGTCCATGATGAACTGTCCTCTTTGCTTTGGGCCTTAGCAACACAAGACAGCCCAGTAGAAAATCCATGGAAAAGCAACCATTCACCTCAGGGAAGGCAGAGGGTGAGAACAACTTGGCCTCCCATAATCCTCTTTGATGACACCCCCCACATACACCAAACACACACATATTGTCATTGGCTCTGCCTCTCAACACTCAGCTACCTTGCAACAGTATACCTGGCTCTCTACCAAGTCTTTTATACACAGAACTTTGGAAGACAATCAAATCGGAACATAAGTTAGTACTTAAATGAATTTCAAAGCTAAGAGTGTAACTACAGGCAAGTGAAATTCAGGACTTCATGTCTGTTCCTTGCTTCTGTTCTACCTTTTCTGAGCTCTAAGTTAACAGAGAGAGGGACAGGCCTTATATTTGTATCTCTTTCTAAAGGACAGAGTTGAGTTTAGACAACAAACATGGGCTTCTGAGTGAACAAACCAAAGGCCCAGACGTCACCTGCTAGTGTGACCTTCCAACTCTTCTTTATGGGCTCATGGGAACACCTGGATTGAGCTTCCTTTATTTTCCTTTTCCTTAAATTGAGGCTAATACAAGAAGAAAACTCAAACCTTTTGAAGAGGACACAGGACTCAACAATGAATAGGCCCACTCTACTGAACAAATGTATCACTACCATTTATATGGAAGAGAAGAAAGAAGGAACCAAAATGTCAGCTGGGGCCATCAAGCTTCCCTACCATTGTGGACACTGTTGTGTGAGCTTTGATCTGGGAACCAATGGGAACTTCCACGGATCCATCTAATGGCATCTCTGCCTTCAAGAAGCTCAACCTGACACCATGTCACAATTGGAGATGGAGCCTTTGTGACCTCTATGTTCATGGTCTCCTGTCAGAAAGGTGTTCTGTCTTGCTCTGGAAAACCATTTAAGTACAGAGTCCAAAGTCAGCTGCAATGTCAGACACAGATTTGTCACTCTGAGTTCTAAAATGGGTCACTTTGTGGAATAGCAAGGACTGCTGTGCTCTCACCTGTCATCTGTTTGGTTTTGGCTTCCTTCTCTTGAGAAGGTATTTTTCATAGACCCCCATTGTCAGATGTGGCCTCTGAGGGCTGGGATTTCAGCTTTCTCCTTGGAACAAATGGATAATGAACTCCACAAGATGCAGAGCTGCCTGAAATCTCAAGATTCTTTACCCTTTTCTCTCATTTCCTTGATATTCTTCCCCAAACAGAATCCAGAACAATATCTTTGAATGCTACAAAATTTAACTTATTCTACACATTCAAACTTCTCTTTTCTGGTTCGTTTTAAGACTCCTCATTCCTGTAAGCAAAATAATAGCATTAAAAAGACTGTATGCTTCTAGAAAGTCGTATCAGGTGCATTCATTGTTCCTCTGAGACAAATCAGTATGTGAAATATTTGGCACCAATCCGATGAGACTTCTTATTTATATAGATCTAGTTTTCTTTTATTGCCAATACCTATGAGATATTTGCTGTGTGAGCAAAACTTTTTAACAAGGGATTACAAGTAGGAAAGATATATTTTGTTAATAAAATAATTCATAGTTTTGGGTTGTGAGAAAGACAAGAGAAGAAGCTAACAGTTTTTAAGAGCTTACTGGGTCCAAAGAGATTTATATATTTTATCACATTTAACTGTTAGAGAAATTGTGTTAAATGGTTATTATTATTCTCACATTGAAGTCAAGAAAGCCAGAGATCAGAGAATCTGAGAAAGAGAATCAGAGACGCACAGCTCATAATTGAAGAAACCAGGATTTAAACCCAGATTTATATGTTTCCAAATCATTCTTATTCTTTCTAGGTATGAGGGAGGCTAATTACAAATATCTCCTACATCCCTTTCTGAGTTTGAACTCAACTGAGAAATAAGACAAAGAGACACAGAGATAAAAACCAGAGCAGTAGTTTTCTTATAAAAAAAAAAAAAACTATAAAATATAGCTCGAGGTGTGTTTACAAACCTATCATTCACAGGGAACTAGAAAGCCAAGCCTTTGGAGGCCCTTGGGACACTGTAGGGCACAGGTAGTGTCAGAGCACAGGTCAGAGAGACAGCATGGGAAGGGTGACCAAAAGAGGCAAGATAAAGTGAACAGACAGGGCACAAGCTCCGGCTGGAGGAATGGAGGCAGAAAGCCAAAGAATGGTGTTTGAGGCATTCATCAATGCTCTTGTTCTTGACACAGCAAGATGAACATAGCAAGAGTCGCAGTGTCCGTTTAACCTTCCAGAAGGCATTGGTTGCACTGTCCTACCACATGGTGGAAGACAAGGAGAACCGAGGCAAAGAGTTCAAATCAGGGAACCTTGAGTTGTGTTTGCCAAGTAAACCCGATGAGGGCTGAATTATGTTCCCCAAATTTACGTGTTGAAATCTTAACCCCAAATGCACAACTTTGTTTAGAAAACCTTAAAGTGGTTTAGTGAAATAAAGTCATAGGGTAGTACCTAATCCAACATGTCAGAGGTCTGTAAAAACAGGAAGGAACTAAGGAGGTGCATTCAAAGAGAGGGATCATGGGAAGTCACTCTAAAAAGGCAAACATCTGTAAGGAATCCTCAGAGGAAACCCATCCTGCTCTCATCTTCTTGAGAATGTTCGAGAAAATGACTTTTTGCTGTTGTACTTTGATATGGTGGCCTTAGCGAACCAACATGCAGCATCACCTACTGCCAGGCAGTGCTCATTTCTTCTCTTCCCTTTTGTATTTCTCTCTTATCTCTTCCTTCTCCTTTCTTCCTTTTCTCTTCTCTCTTCTTCTTTTGTTCCTTCTTCCTTCCTCCTCCTCCTACTTCTTTTCTTTATCTTTTCTTCCAATTTGCCCTCTTCCTCTGTAACCCTTTGCCTTCCCAGGAAGCATCATTTCAGAAATGACTGACAACAGACAATTCAACTTACCTAGTTTGGAAAAGCAAAAGTCCCTGATTCTTTCTTTTAAGGTTTCTTTTAAGGTATTTTCTGCCTGCCTGCCCACCTGCCTGGCCCACCAGACCTGTCCATTCTAGGGTCTTTCAGTTTGATCCCTACCACTGAAAAACAAAATCAACTTCTCCCTCTCCCTCTCCCTCTCCCTCTCTCCCTCTGTCCCTCTGTCCCTCTGTCCCTCTCTCCCTCTCTCCCTCTCTCCCTCTCTCCCTCTCTCCCTCTCCCTCTCCCTCTCCCTCTCTCCCTCTCCCTCTCCCTCTCCCTCTCCCTCTCCCTCTCCCTTTTTTTTAGTATTATCACAAAATTAAATACACAGCAACCAAAAAGTAAATGTTCGAAAGGGTGCATAGGAAGACACTAGATACACTTGATACACTGCTGGTGGGCACTGTGACTCTTACAACCATTATGATATTGTAGAGGATGGCGAGTCCTCAAAATATCTAAAGGTAGAGCTGTCACATGACTTGGGTGTGAATATCACTACCAATAGCATTTGTAGAGGCTCTCTGTTCCTTACTGGGTCATCTTGATTCCTTTGCCAAAAATCATGATATATGTATGTGCACATATTCATATTCATGCCTGTATAAATGTGTGATATTTTGTGGATTCTTTCTAGTGTCCCACTTGAGTATATGCCAGTTTTTATTTCAGAAGCATACTGTTTTAGTTACAATACATTTGTGATATGTTGAAAAGTCAGCTATTGCAGTGTCTCCAGTCTTATGGTGTCAGAGTCCACTTGGTTTTTGTTTAGGGCACTGTACTGGGTAGTTTTAATTTTCACCTGACACAATCCACCATCACTTGAAAAGGGAGTTTCAATGAGGAACTCCTTAGGTAAGTTACCCTAAAGGCAGGCTTGTGAGAGACTTTCATAAACGAGCGGAAGACGTACTTTGAATTTTGGCAGCATCTATTCATGTACAGGACTCTGGACCAGCTGCAAAGGAAACATGGAGTTGAGCACCAGAAGGCTTGCATCTGCTCTCTCTGTTTTGACATGGATGTGAGTTGATGCTTCAAGTTCCTGTCACCTTGATTTCTCACAACACAATGTAACTTGGAGTGTGAGCTACAGAAGCCCTTTCTCCCTTAGGCTGTTTTTATCAGAATGTTTATTACAGCAACAGAAAAAGACAGTCATTTTAGCTATTCTGGGTGTTGGGTTTGTTTGTTTGTTTGTTTGTTTGTTTGTTTTGTGAGTCTATATGGGTTTTAGGATTGATTTTTCTAGTTCTGACAAGAAAACCATTAATATTTTGATGATCGTTGTGTTGAATTTGTAGTATGATTATTTTAACAACAATGATTTTTCCGATGTATGCACAGGAGAAAGAATGAGAGAGGCATAGAGGGAGAGAGAAAATGAGGAAGAGGAAGAAAGAATGTATCTGTGTCATCTAGAATGTCTTTCAATGTGTTTTATAATTTTTACTATATAAAACTTCTAGTTTCCTAGTTAACTTTGTCTTTAAATAGTTTGGGTTTGTGTCTGGAGTGATGGCTCATTGTTTCATAATGCACGCTACTCTTCCAGAGGAGAGAGTGTAGTTCCAAATTCCCATACCAGGCAGCTCACAACAGCCTGTGATGCTAGCCAGTTCTCTGGGATCTGGCACTGCTGGCCTCCAAGGGCACCTATGCTCACAGTCACACTCTCCAACACTCATATACAACACACACACACACACACACACACACACACACATACAATTTAAAATACAAATTTTAAAATATTTTAGGCTCCAGAGCAGGGTGGGGGGGGAGGGTATAGAGAACTTTCGGGATAACATTTGAAATGTAAATAAAGAAAATATCTAATAAAAAAAAAAGAAAAAATTTTTAGGCTCTTTTTGGTAGCTGTTGAGAATGAAATTGCTTTCTTAATTTTTTTGTCATTAATTATTATTATATACAAATGTTATCATTATCTATGTGTTTATTTTGTATCCTATAACTTCACTTAATTCATTAGTTTTTACAGTCCTTTTTATAGGGTCTCTATTTTTTTTCTAGTGGTCGTTTGATCTGCAAACATGGATAATTTGAATACTTCCTTTCTGCCTTGGATGCTCAGTGTGATATGGCCATCCTGGGCTTTCTCCCTATCTCAGAGGAAACAAGGTCAATTCGCCCCTGTGCAGTACCATATTGATTGTAGGTTGTCGGGCATAGGTTTATTATGTTCTTTCTATACCGAATTTGTTGGGAGCTTTTAACATGATGGAATTCTTGAAGGATCACAAAAGAACTATTTCTCTGGGGAAAACCAATTAACATTTTTCTGGGGAAAAACAAAAAAAATTCTAAAATAAGTCTTGGGGTCACTTTTTATCAGTTTTAAAAATGGAAGGAAGGAGGGGACAAAGAGTCTTCAGTATACAGTGGCGGCACAGGGAGCACTATGATGAATAGACACTGTCACCATTAGATTTCAGTTTGAGTCCTGACCACAAGGCATTACTTTCTGATAGCCTTGAGGGGTGTAGTCAGAAAAATTCTATGTGAGGAGATATTAGCTAGGAAATAATTTTTTTGGTTTTTCAGAACTAGAGAAAAATTTTAACAGCTACTGTTTCATAGTTCTGTTTATGGCTTGGACCAGCTAAGCTACATATCAGAGAAGACATTTATAATTTCTTATTCACTGACATTGGAACTCTTTAGACACAGAGCTGAAAACAGCCCCTGTTGCCACATGGCAAAGCAACTCCTCATGATAGCAGAATGTGGGGTCTCTGTCTTAGCAAATCTCTTGTGTTTAGTTAGGAAAATCACTTATAAATATTAAATTTAGTCATTTGGAAATACCCAATATAAACAACTTATAGAGGAGACAGATCTATTTTAGCTCAGGGTTCCAGAACTTTCTGCCCATAGTTCTTAGCTCACTGACTCTGTTCTCATTGGTGAGGTAGATGGCCATGGTGGTGAAAGCACATGGCAAAGGCTGCTTATCTATAGGAAGCAGAAAGAGAAGAAGGAACTAGAGATGAGTTATAGACCATCCAAGGCACATCGCAGTGGTGTATTTCCTCCAGGTAGGCCCTACATCCTAAGTTCCCCTCATTTCCTCAGATACCATCACTAGCTAAGGCATGTGAATCCATGAGGGATTTTTCACAATCAAAATTCAAATCATACCAATGAGCAAAGACAGTCTTCTAGGCTTTTAGAAAGTCATACTTTCCCTGATGTTTTTAGGGCTATAAATGTGGCAAAGAGGCAGAAAGCTGTTACTGTGTAACTTCTTGGAAATAATTGAAGAAAAAGACAGAACTAGCATATCATGCTACTTCCTAACATTTAGTACTCACTAAGTACTTGTATATTTTATCTAAGTTGCTCTATTAAAAAAAAAAGGATTTGCTGAGACAGAAGGAAGGACCATCTAGAGACTACCCTACCCGGGGATCCATCCCATAAACAACCACCAAATCCAGATACTATTGCATATGCCAGCAATATTTTGCTGACAGGTCCCTAATATAGCTGTCTCTTGTGAGACTAGGCCAGTGCCTGGCAAATATAGAAGTGAATGCTCACAGTCATCTATTGGATGGAACATAGGACCCACAATGGAGGAGCTAGAGAAAGTACCCAAGGAGCTGAAGGAGTCTACAACCCTATAGGAAGAACAAAAATATGAACTAACCAGTATCCCCAGAGCTCATGTCTCTAGGTGCATATGTAGCAAAAGATGGCTTAGTTGGCCATCATTGCGAGGAGAGGCCCTTGGTCTTACAAAGATTATATGTCCCAGTACAGGGAAATGCCAGGGCCAGGAAGCAGGAGTGGATGGGCTGGGGAACAGGGCAGGGGGAGGATATAGGGGACCTTCGTGATAGCATTTGAAATGTAAATGAAGAAAATATGTAACAAAAATAAAATAAAATGACACTGGCCATATTAGAAAAAATACTTTTTTTTTACTTATGTATATGTGTGTATGTATGTGTATGTGTTAGTATGTGCATGTCCATAGGGTGCCATGGAGGCCAGAAGAAACACCTGATCCCCCAGAACTGAAGTTATAGGAAGTTGTAAGCTTCCTGATGTAAGTGTTAAGACTAGAACTCAGCTATTCAAAAAAAGAAGCACGTGCTTGTCGTGGCTGAGCCATCTCTGTAGCCTCCTAAGCTGATATTTAAAATTACTTTATAAGATGGATATTTTAATCTGTATTTTAAAATGAGACCAACCCACCCCACAGAATTTTATGGAAACATAACAGTCAGAGACCAGAAAGTGAGCCAGAATAAGAATAAATCTTAGGCATATGTAGATCCCAGAATAATATGGTATTCCTCAAGGCTCATCCTTTGAGCTCAAGGTTCCCAAATGGACATTCTTCTATAATTCATACCAAATGTCTTTCTATTTCCACTCACAAATATTTCTATTACCATGGTTGAAGAATTTTGAAAATTATTGGCTAGGTATAGGGGTCTTGTGTTTCCATGCTCTGGAATAGTTGAGAATATTAATGGTGTGCTGAGACACTTCCCTTTCAGCTTCCATCTGAAGATTGTTCTTTAATTGGAAGTTCTATGGTACATTGCAAGGCTTATATTAAGCACACCAAGCTTGAAAATCCTTCAAAGCAATAGTAGTTCACATGAAGCAAATTGGTCCATCTTTGATGCTATAATTTCTCCAACCCACCGCTTCCTATCACTACCCACAGTTCAATGGTGAAAACTCCTTTGATCAGAAGTCCCGAGTATTTAGACAGTCTTGAAAGGGCTCACTTTCTTTTAGTCACACTCAAGCATGCATTAGCTTCCTAGACTTCTTTAACAAAGCTGCCCAAACTGAATGACTTAAAACAATATAAATCTGTCCTCCCAAAGCTCTGTGAACAAGAGGTCTGAAGTCAATTGCTCCTCCTGAAGATTCTAAATGCAAATTCCCCCTTTCTTCCTGGTTATGGTGGCTCTGGCTTTCTCAGGTCTCCATTACTTTAGTCTTTTCCTCTTCTCATATGCCTTCCTCTCCACATCCTGGTCTTTCTTCTTGTGGGAGACCAGTTACCTGAGGTAGCCATATGCTAGCCAGATATGCACCCCTAACTACATCTACAAAGACCATGTTTCCCAAATAAGGCCACACTGTGAATATTTGAGATTTGAGTCAGAGGCAAGAAGAAAATCACCTTATTGACTTTCTTTCTTCCAAAACACACTGTTTAGTCCTGGCAGCAGGACTGAAAGCAGCAACCTCCTGTTTGTCTTGATTCCAGACTGCCTCTGACCCTGAAAGGCACAGATATGAAATGTGCGCCTTGCTGTGGGAATGACAAAGGAACATTTTCTAAGGTACTTGCTTGCTGTGAAACAGGGAATTGACTTAACTTGCTTGGAAGGGCAGAACACAGCTTATAAAATATGATGTAGGGTTTATTATACTTTAGCGCAATAGAACAAAAATAACCCGGAGATGTTGAAAATAAAGCAGAAAATTGGTATGGCAGTCAAAGAAAAACACGTCAGCCCCAGAGATGATAGAAACAGCTTTCTAAAAACTGCCTTAACAAAAGTAATCATGAATTGTAAACGGTGTTGGCCAAAACACGACTCTTGTAATCTGTCATAAAACTAATTTTTTTCAAATTGAAATGAATCAAATAATTGAGATGACTTAAAAGAAAGAGTTTTTTTAAAACACAGTTGCAGCTAAACTATAATGGAGCCATCCACCCTTGTACAAAAAAATGCCAAAAGAAATTCTGGCAAGTCAGACAATACATTTCTCAACTCAGAATCAAGATTTTTTTTTTTTTTACTGTGATATAAAATGGCTGAGCTGAATCAGAGAGAAAGCAGGAATACTTTTAGTATCCCTCCCTTGGACAAACCAGATTTTCAGCTCAAAATAGCAGTCATGATAGCTGGGAAGCAGCCTGGTCCTCCCATGATGAAAGTATACTTCTGTGTATGTGACCCCTAAGCTGCCTGCTGGATCCAGTCGTTAGGGTAGCCTTCCAGAGAGCACTTCATGAGTCCTTTGCACCCCCAAAAGTAGGCTAGACTGGGAACATCTGGAAAACCTGACATACTCCTCTGTCTGTCTGTCTGTCTGTCTGTCTGTCTGTCTGTCTGTCTCTCTCTCTCTCTCTCTCTGTCTCTCTGTCTCTGTTTCTCTCTCTCTCTTTCTCCCTCGCTCCCTCCCTCTCTCCCTCTCCTTTCCTGTGGAAATCCCCACTTTGTCCCTTGCCTGGCCCAAAATGAAGAATGGTCTATGCCACACTCTTCCCTTGCTGGAATGCTGAACTCAAGCACACACCCAAGCAACTGTAGACTAAATGCCTGTAGCTAACAAGTCAGTAAATCTTTACTTTCCAGAGCCAGGTGTTTAGCCACAGAAGTTAAAATAAAAAAGCAATTAAAATGTTGCACAGAAATCGTAAGGCAAATTATGAAAAGTAAGATAAAAGACAAAATAAACAACAGAAATTGAAAATGGTTGCCTATGAGGAAGAAAAACAGGTAAGGAAACTGCTAAGTGTTTTAGCTTTCATTGGAGACTTTGTAGTAACATTTGAGTATTTAACTTATTAACATAATACTATGAAAATATAAAAATGAAATGTAAATACATTGTATATTTGTAAAACTGAAAAACGCACTCTCTGTAGTAGCTCATGAGAGAACTCAGACAATATTTAAGAGATAAATATTTCATCCTCCCTTTACATGGGAGGAAGGGGATGCCCAGAGACTCTGCCAATGATACACTTTTAAGAGGTAGAGCCACGGGTTAGATCCAGGTTGATTTCCTGTCTCAGGCCTTCTCACAATATGCTCCTACTTCTCATTAGTTTTTAGCTTAACGTTTTCAATAATACCAACTGCACATGCTACCTAAAAGTCCCCCACTAGAAGAGTAATATCCTTCATTATGTACCACTGAGCTAGATAAACGAAGTCACAGCTGATCTCAGGTCTCCTTTGTACCCTTGGCTGGGAGATACGCTGAGAAACCTTCAGGTGAATAGCTTTGAAACCATAATGCTTTTTGTAATGGATAAATGTTTCTCATTAGATTATCCCAAGACACAAGAAGCTGATCGTATCACTTAATAAATGGTCTCAATTCGATTCGGTACACCTGGGAAATAAGAGTCCTATTTGCTGCCAAGACATGATTGCATTAAACCTTAATGATGTACCTGTCACAGGGTTAGATGAGGATATTATAGTTGAGTGTCATCTATAGTACTGGGGTGTTCCTTGGATTTACTCTTCTCTGAGCCTGAGGAATGTCAATAAACCCAGTTTCCCACTACCACTCTGTGTAGTGGCTGATTAATATTGCCTCTATCCCACAGCACGAGGCAACACTACTTCTTCCTTGTGACCATATATGTTTGTGTCCTTTGACTCTGCCCTTTGGTTCCTGGGAAGGTCATTACTATCTTGAGTCTGCAATATGCAGAACTCAATGGCAGCTCTTACTCACTAAATAAATCTTAATGACATCAAAATTCAACCTTGATTAAGATAGGAGGATTAGTGGCTACCTAATATGGAAGTTCAAAGGAGGAGAATGTCAACATTTTTGTGAGACAAATTAGGGACAATGTAGATGAAATCTGTATGTACCCCACCAGTTTGATCTTTCTTATCTGGTCATTGGTCTTTGATTGGATAAGCTCCCTGACTTCTGTTCAAAACGTTGCAGTTTGAGAAAGACTAATCCATGACGTTAATGATATTTTTAGAGGTATTTATAGCCCACAAACATAAAGAAGTTATGAAAGGGAGTCCATGCAGAATGCTTTAATTAGCTTCATCTTGGTGGAAATAGAGATTTGTTTTATAACAGACACTAGACAATTTCCAAGAGAAAAAAAATATTAAAAGTGCCCTCCTTTTCCCTTACAATTGAATTCCTTTTCTATTTCGGACAAATTGTATCTTATCTCCCATCCCACTGGAGAGCCCTTCCCTAGCTTCCAAAGATTCATATAGTATTATCAGTAGATAATACTCTTATCACAGCTCCTGAATAAATGCCATACTTCTTTCTCCTCCCTCAGTCACAAACTGAACATATCTAATAGAAAAGTAAAAGATATCAATTAGATTTCTTATCCAATGATCCCAATGGAGTGGCTCCACTCAGCTTTCTCCTTGCTGTGTCTAGCAGCTCGGTGGCATCCCTTTTCGACCTCTCAAAAGATGGGGGGTAAAGAGATAACTGAGCAGTTATGAGTGCTGAGTGTTCTTGCAGAGGACTTGAGTTTTGTTTCCAGTACCCCAACGGCTGCCGGGAACTCCAGCTTCAGGTGATCCAATGTCCTCTTCTAGACTACACTCATATGCCATGCCCCAACATAGATATGTATGCAAACACATAAGTAAAAAATAAAGTAATTAAAAAAAATTATTTCCATTAAGCAATTACAGAGAAAGAGCCAACTGGAAGGAGCGTGAGCTGGCCCCATAAGCCCTTCCTTTTTCAAAAATCAGTATCTTTATTTACACCCAAAACATTTTATGAGTGTTAATTTGTTCTCTATTAAATTGGCACATTTCATAAAATTTCCAGGAAGGAATTTTAATTGATTATCATTCCTAATTAGTATGTTTAGTACTTTGAAAATCATTCTGTACTTTCTATAGAGAAACACAACACATCCTCTTGGAATTTCAGTGATCTGTTGAGAACAGTTCATGGAGTCTACTGGGTTTTCTGTGATATTCTAGTGAAGGAGCCACCACACATACAAACATTTTGCCACTGTTTCATCTCCTCAAGTAAAATTTTGACAATTTATCTAGGTTTATTGGTTGCTTAGAGATTGACACACGCCAACCAAATTAATGAAATACTAATTAATGTTCAGGCTGGATACACACATTCTGGGAAGCAGAATGTATCCATTATTGTTCATCTTCCCCAAATTCTAGACACCCAGGAAGCAAAGATGTTTAACAGCTGAGGCTGAATAGAAGGGTGGTGGAGAAAATGGGCTAGGAGATCATTCCCGGTGAGATACCCAGAGATCAGTGCATTCCCCAGAGATGGAAGATTTCGTAACTTGGTCCAGTCTTTCTACATTTATAAGCTGGCTCTGTCACTTTTCAGCTCTGAGCTCTTAGGGGACACATGTCACCTTTTCTGGGTCTCGGGAAAATAGCAGCATCTACTTTACACGTGGCTATGTTTGAAGAAAGATAATGAATAAACTAGGCGTTATGCTGGGCATAATCAATACATAATACAGGAAAAAAAATTTTAGGTTTACTTCTATTGATTGGTTGATTGAGGATTAAGCTCAAAGCACTGGACGTGCAAAGCAAGTCCTCTCCCACGGAACTATTAATAAACCTCCAGCCCTACAGACGACTCTATCTTTCCCATTCCCCCCTTCCTCTTCCTTCCATTTTTAACCAACTGCATACATCTTGCATATGCTAAAAACGAGAGCTGAATATGCATCTTGACAGAGATTCAGTGTTGCCCTAAGTCTGTGATTTGAAAGTTTTGCAGAAATAGCACTATGCTCTAGATCTTATTTTGTTTCATATATTTTTGTGCTACTTTATGATAATTTCATTCACGTCAACCAGTGCATAGTACCCTGCTAGGTGCATAAGCCACTACTTATGTGTCTGTTCACTTGGACAGACACAGGTGGCTTCTGCGACTTCATTACTCCCTACACAATCCAGCGATGATCTAACATAAGCATTGTCCCACACAGATGTACAGGCTTTTCTTGAGCACACATAGGGACAAAATTGTCTAATCATAACATGTCCACATGGTAGACTCAGAGAGATAAGGTAAACTTTATATACTTATACACTAGAGAAGGGAAAAGAGTGGGATTGGAGATGAACACCAAGGGAAGGAATAGAGAGATAGCCCTCAGACTCATGCTGCTAGTGTGCCTTTAACTAATGAGTATGAGCAGCTTACAGCTGCTTTCCAAGAATGAGTTCTGGAGCTCTTGCCTGGTATATGTAAGGATCTGCATTTGATGTATAATACTGCAAGCAAAAAAGAAAGTAAAGAAAAGAAATGAAGGAAAATCAGGAGGAGGAGAGATAAAGAGGAGGATGAAAAGAGGGGAAAGGAGAGGGAGAGGGGATAGGCGGCCTTGTTGTATTAATACCACACCCAGTACATTGACTTAGCTCTTCCCTTTGGGCTCTGCAGATAGTGTGTTAGCTTCACAGTGCTCTGCCAAAGATGTGGGAGAAAGTCCTTAGATTATGTCTGGGGACCTTTAAAATCCCCAAGGCTCAGGCTCTCTGGAAACAACGTGCATTGTTCCTCTGCACTGATGGCCTATGGAATTTTAACTACAGATCTTTCTGTCAATCATCTCTGGGGAATGTTGTACTTAACATCCCCCCCAGACCCAACTACAGCGATTCTTAATTACCTGTGAAGATTTCTCATAAAAGGACTCTTCTGATGCTTCTCATCATTTAATCAAGGCTAATAAGAAGAAGTCTTTCCACTCAGAAAGCATGTCTCTGGACATACTATTTGGTCACATGTGTTAACCAGAGATAGAGGATCAGAAGTTTTAAGGTAAAGTAGTGTGGCAAGACATGTCACATGAGACTAATGTAGTCACTTAAATTTATTCTTACAAATAGACATGGCTTCTTTTGCTATTATTATTTATTCAGTGTATTGTGTATTGATAGTACATGTTTAAGATGTATGTACATGTGCAAGTGTAGGCTTATACTAGTAACACAGCATTCATGTGGAACTCTGTAGACAATCTCAAGCTTGGGTCCTCATCCTCTATCTCATTTGAGCTGTACTCTCTGTTGCTCCTGGTTTGCTGGCCCATGAGATTCCATGAATTCTCCATCTCTGCCTCCATCTCACCACAAACACAATGGGATTACAGAGTATGCGGCACCAAGCTTTTCACTTGGGCTTCAGGGACTCAGACTCAGGACCAGACACTCTCATGGCAAGACCTTTGCCCGAGAGTCTGTTCCAAAAAGACTGGAGTAACTGAGCTTTTCATTTTCAAATAGCACTTTTTTGTAGGCTCGGTGCTAAAAGAGAACTGTAATTTTCAGACTTTTGGATGAGTCAGGCAGAGCTGGGGAAGTTTTAAATGACTTTCTTCATAATTAACAAAGAGAAGTAACATGAAAGAGAGCAATTTCCTTCAAGACTGTCCACATCTCTAGTTCTTTTAGAATATAATCGAGACGTTGATTAAATTGGTGCATTTTGCAAAAGCCAATGTAAAATTAATTCATTGTTATTTTTGGTAATGCATCTCACTGTAATAAATTCACGATTTACAGTGGAAAGGCATGTTTAGAAATCACATTTTTTTCTTTCCTTTCATTCGCTTGGGTTTCCTGCTGTTTCTGTTTGTTTTTTTCTTTCCTTATTAGCTGCACTGTGCCCAGTATAGAATTATTCTTTAGGCCGATTGGTGTATGTTCTGTTTATAATAACTAACTTGCACATTTGATCTCGGACTTTCTGCTAAAGTATCAACGATCTCAGCGTACTTTCGATAACACACTGTAGAATGTAGCTTACAAAGGATTGAGTTCATCTCCACCATTTGCACTCAGCTGTCTTTAACCAAGAGAAACAGCCCTTTATTTGGGGGAACCTTCTCAGAGTTAAATATATGCACATGAAAGCTGAAGGGAAAAATTTAGGACCATCATTTGTGATTAAGTTCTAGCTTTAATCCTGCTGTTGGGAATTGCCCAGAAAACCCGGTCCTTAGAGCTTTGTCTCCTCAACTCTAATTAGATATACACACATTCAATTAGGCATCCGGAAGTTTTGCATCCTAAACTAGAGGACTGCCCAGCTTGGAATATACTTTAAAGGGGGCATTTGACACAGAGACCATAGCGGCACCTCTTCTAGCTAGTGGCAACTGTACCACAAACCCACCGATTAAAGGCACACTCCCCTCTACTAGGTATGTGTGCACATATCCAGTCTTTTGCAATTCGGGAATAGCCTCATTTTCTGAGTCAAACCTACCCTGATCTCCTTTGCTGAGGTCAGACAAGCGATTTGTAAAAGTATCTGTCATGACGATCATGTATCCTGTGGGCACAAAGAGTATATAATCCTAATGTTAGCTCACAAAGTCTAAATTGTACTTTTCTTTCTGTCCCTCTGTCACAACATAAAACCAAGAACATTATCCAGAGTGCCTTAATTCTCCTGTCCCCTATTAGGGTTGCCACTGCCTCAACCCTGACAAATAAGGTCACATTTTGTACCCAAGATACCATAATGATATATTGAAAGACTAGGATTTGACCCAAAAATCTACATTGAATTCCAGCAGTTCTGGCGACAGGAAGGCCAAGACAGATTTTCATTTGCATGACCAAGAGCCCAATCCTGCAATTCTGTGATGTTTTCATTCTAAGCAAAGCCCTGACAGTTGCCACTGGGTGACCACGGCTCTGCTTTGGGTCATCTGTCCATATTGATAAGTACCAATGCCATGAAACTGTGAACTGACTCAATGATATGGCCATTTTTGCCCTGTGTCAGGCAATAGGTTTTCTGCACATGGAAGCATTTCACATTCTCCAAACAATACTAAATTAACTCCAAAAGTTTAAGGATTAAGCCAAGGCTTTATGATGTCTAGTTCTTAGCTGCCACCCCGAGGAACAGAACACCTATAAAATGTGTCAATCATAATGGGGCTTATGAACATTCAGAAAGGATGAAAATAACTCCTGTTAGGTCCCATGGGCTTGGAGGTTCAGACATATTGTCCAGCCTTTGGGTATTGTTCTTGTGGAATATATACCCTTTATTATGGGCAGTATATGGAGCCAGAAGTGCATGGATGACCTTTCTTAAATATTCTTAGCAGTGACCATGTATCCATTCTGTGTGGTATGGGATGCTGACCAGAAGTCGGTGTTATCACTAAGACATGAGCTGGGGTTGACTTTTCTGGTTTCTTTACCCCCAAGGATGAATTTACAAGAGAAATGCTCACAGTCTCTCAGAGTTTTAGTGCTAAATGTTCACAGAATCTACCATGTCTTGCATTTGGCTTCTCTGGGAAAAGATACCTGAGACAGCACTGGGGGGACGCTAGCAGGAGGGCCAGACTTGTCACTTATTCAGCAGATTAAAGAGCCTGAGAGGTCTTATCAGTATCAGTCATAAGGTATGACTCAGCCAAGGGGAATGAACAGTGGGAAAAAAAAAACAGCTTCACTTTATAGAGCAAGCCTTCAGAGAACACTGGGCACCTTTTTACCCCATCCCCCTGTGGCAAAATACTTTTCTCATCTACAGAACACTGTGTGGCTCCATTTATCTAAAGCCTGTTACACGGTTGCTTTGTCCAAGAATGCACATCTCTGGTTTTCTTTTCCTTTTCTTTCTTTCTTTTTCTAGTAAAGCCATGTAGGGGAGATGGAGTGTAACACCTGAAATAATAGGATTTTTACAGGAAATAATGTAAATGAAGCCTTTCGCCCTTAATGACCCATGATAAAATGCTCTTGTTACCCGAGCTCCAGCAGCAACCCGAACAGGTTGCCATGGTAACGTCCAGCTGCTCCTTGGCTCTTTGCTTAATGATCAGTGTGACGTCAGGCTCTTGAGATAACCAGAGGCTCAGACAAATCTTAACAGCGGCCGCAACAGTCCACTGGGGACTTCAGTTGTGTCTGACCAAGGGCTCCTGTGTCCAGGTCTAATTAAAACATACTCAGACCTAGACTGCAAGTGCCCCAGGCAGAGAATCAGGTCACCTTTCCAAGTTCTCTATTCACTAGCCTTGCTCCACATGACTGCCCAGTTGGAAAGACGCCAGAGCCTGGCAGCCACAGCACATCACTATGCCCAGTGCTTCAAACACACCTGCTACCCAGCTCTCCCTGGCATGGGGAGACCATACCAAAGAAGGTGACCTTTTGGTCCCCCTCTTTTTGTGTTCCTTGCATGACTCTTTCAACTGTGATGGAGCCTGGAATTCTCTTCATGAATCACAAGTTGATTTAGGGAGCAAACCGGGGATGGAGGAACTAGAACATTCATTTAGAATATACTTTGCTTCTTCGTTTCCTCTTTTTAGCCTCTCTTGAGATAGTTTAAAAAGCACTCCCTATCCACAGGCTATTACTAAAAACGCAGAGAGTACAGTTGAATAAGGCTTCATCCCTCTTCTCTAGGAGCCACTGGGCTTTCAGACAAGATCAGGTAGACGTTTCTAAGCCGGGTCGCAAGGCAGTCTAGAGAAGAGAGATTAGACTTTGAGGAAATTAGTGACATGGTGGGAGGGAGAGAAGGAGAGAGGGAGAAAGAGTCAATGTGATATGGTTTGGAAGCATGCGATGATCTTGTATGTTTAGGAGGCTGCAATATAGACTAGATGGCGTTTTCTCTAGCTAGCTTGTGAGAAGACAAGAGAGGAAGGCTGGGGCCAGAGTGAATTTTTGTTTTGTTTCGTGGGCCAATGAAAGATTCCTAAGGCTCTTAAGTGTGAAAAGGAAATGGTGATTGATATTTAAGAAAATTACTATCCTTATGGGTAAGAACATGAACAGAGACAACAGGAGATGTGGGGCCGTTAGAGTCACTGAAGGAGTCTGACCATAGAGAATACCTATAGGTTTATGTCCAGCATATGCATATGCATGTGTGTGCCTGTGTCTCTGTGTGTGTGTCTGCATGTATGTGTATGTATATGTGTATGTGTGTGTTTGTGTGTATATATGTATATATGTGTGTTTGTGTGTATATGTGTGCATATGTGTCTGTGTGTGTATATGTGTGTGTCTATGTACATGTGTGTCTCTCTGTGTGTGTATATGTGTGTATGTATATATGTGTGTATATATATATATATATATATATATATATATATATATATGTGTGTGTGTGTGTGTGTGTGTGTGTGTGTGTGTGTGTGTGTGTATTGTATATATGTGTGTATGTGTGTGTATATGTGTGTGTGTTTCTTGGAAAAGAATCAATCTTCTAGTGCCCGGCCCATCCATCCATACAAGAATGGACATATAACCTCAACCCATACCATATAGTTCCCTATTCCTGGTTTCCGTGTGATAGGTCCAGATAAGCATGTATGCAATCAGCACCATGTTTCTCTGATGAAATTCAGAGACAATCAGATAAATCCAGATTTTTTTTTTCAAAAATGGAAGGTGTAGCTTTTCAGTTTTCAAAGGCAATCTTCCTTGCTAAGTGGAGAGGGCTGTCTGATTACTAAGCCAACGCACAGAGGAAAAGGAAAGGTAGGGAACAAAGCTTTACTAATGTTGCTTGAGCCATTGCCTTGTAAAGCACAGAACCTGTTGTTTGAAGCCATGCACCAGAAGGTTTTGCATTCCTTTTGTCTGGCAAGTATTAGTTAGCTTTTGACTTGAGCCTCCTTCCTGACTCAGAAACCAGAAATTGGTGGGAGCCTGAGCTGAGTCAGGAGAGGATGCAGAAAATGGATGTAGAAATGTTCACAAAACTGCTCAGGAATCAGAAAGAAAGATGCAATGGTGTGGGTGGGAAATTTCAACCTCATTGATGCCCAGGCACCTGATTTAATACAGCAATGATTCTACTTGAGAAGATGTTGAATATTTTTGAAGAGTGTTTCAAAAATATTCGGAGGGGGGATGGAGCTGGAGAGATGGCTCAAGGGTTAGAAGTGCCTGCTTCTCTTATGGAGGATCAGGGTTCAGTTCTCAGTACCCACTACTGTGTGTAGCCCTACTTCTAAAAGAACCACTAGCAGCATCTCCTGGCCTCTGTGGACATTGTTTGCATGTGATACACATCAGACGAGCATCCACCCCCACTCCCATCCCAACCCATTAAAAGAAAAATGTTTGGAGTGTGAGATTTGAGAAAAGCCTTACTCCAGAGTCAAGGCTGATCTGGAATTCATTCATGTAGAATGGACTAGCCATTCAGACAGGCTCCCAACTGTAATTCCCACACAGCCCTTGAATGTTGGGATCACAAGCATGTACCACCATATTCAACAGACTATTTAAAAATTATTGACTTTAAGCCAGTAATGGAGTATCCAACTGGATACTCAAGCAGCAATTAATATTTCCTATAATTCATTTCCTGAAACACATGTAACATACAGAAAGCATCTTAAGGATCGTCATGCTCTGCATCATCTTTGACTTATCTGATACTCTAATTCCTCTATTGAACATTTATTAAGTGTCTGATGGTGTGATATACTGTCTAGAATGAAAATATGATATGTATTCAGAGTTTGAATGTTCCTGAAGGTCTACTCTGGCTCCATTGGTTAAGCAAGAAAAGCCAATAGACTCCAAACCATCTGGGGTTGCAGAGGTGGGACTTATCAGCTGTTTCCTAGCTTTAGTTCTGTTGCTGAGAAAAAAATGCCCTGTTTTTGTTTTAAACAACAAACAAACAAACAAAACCATCAACAACTTAGAGGAGAAGAAGCTGATGTTAACTTGTAATTCTGGGGAAGTCAAAAAGGCAGGAACTTGAAGCAGCTAGTCACATCACACCCTCAGTCAAGACCAGAGGGGAATGAGTGTGTAAAAGCCTAGTAGAACTCAGCTTTCTCTGGTCTTATATAGCCCAATGAAGTCCTTCCTAGGGAATGGTACTGCCCACAGTGTCTGGGTCTTCCTACATCATTGAAATTGTAATCAAGGTAATTCTCCCACAGACAGCCCGCCCACAGGCCACCCTGATCTGGACAATCCCTCCTTAAGAATCTATTCTCAAGGTGATTGATTATACATTGGGATAAGTTGACAATTGACCATCACATTTCCCTTAGCCAAACTCTTTCTGCTTTGCTCATTTGATTAGTAAAGATCTTTTCCCCACAGTAGTCTCAATTTTATTTGTATCAGCTATCCTGTGGCATGTTGAATTTTCCTGCATCTCCTCTGCCCCCTGCCCCACTGGCCTTACTTCTAGTTATCAGACCTTTTCAGGACATAGTCTCCCCTTTCTAAAATCTTTTCCTGTATCTAAATAAGATATTTGTATATTTCTTTCATCTCCCTGCTTCCCAATCTAAAGATGACAATAATAGCCTTTTGCAATGTGACTCATGAATGTGGGGTTTTGTTCTTTTAAAGTACTACTTAGTGTGAAAAAATATGAATGATTTGTATGTCTTTTGTTCCCTCCTTGATCTGATAGCTCCATGTGACAGAGGTCTGTTTGCCCATCATTTATCCCCCAAATCTGTCTGAAATGAAGTAAGCCTCCAATAGACATTTGCTGGTGAAAGTGGCTGGGTCCTAACCCCTACTCTTCTCACTGGTTACTTACAAATGTGTCTATGGCTTGAATAATGTAAAGTGACCAACAGAGGAAGTAATACTTCAATTAGTAAAGCCATCACAGGATATAAGATTGGTTGCTAATTACTTCTGGATTCATGCGAAGGTTTTCTCTTCCCATTGCTGTGACAAAATATCTGACAGAGGAACCTTAGAGAAGGAAGGTTTTATTGTAGATTATGGTCTGAGGATACCCAGGGTCAAGGGGCTGGGGATTTAGGTGGCTGGTTATAGTGTACCTGCAGCTAGGAAGCTGAGAATGATGCAGACTGGTACCCAACTGGCTTTCTCCTTTATCAACAGTCCAGCCCAGTGCTCATGAAATGGTGCTTCTCCATTCCAGCTGAGTCTTTCTGAGTTAAACCTCCCCGGAAACGCCCTCATAAGCGAGCTCAGAGGTTTGTCTCACCCTCATTTTAAAATCCTTTATGTTTGCAATCAAGATTAATCATTCCACATTCATAAGTCTGCATAATGTCCCCCAAAATTTCAGAGGTATTTTTAACTATAGCACATTATAACCCCCTCTATTGATTACCCCAAACTACTACATTTTTCAAATGAAATCACTGCTTACCCAGGGGATGTGTGTGTATGTGTATGTATATGTGTGAGTGTATCTATATCTATAGATACAGATACACATTCATTCTTAGAGCTGGTAAATTTGGCTCAGTAAATGTACACATTATTTTTTGCTTGCATTCATGCTGCCCAGCCTTTTGTTACTCCCGTGTCCGTCATCGGCATAATCACTGAACCCTGGCACTAAAGGTCAAACACCCTATGTCACCAGCTGTGACCCACAGTGCCACCTTGTTGCTGAGCAGATTTCTAAGCAAATGATTTTGATGTTTTATTTATTAAAGCTGGAAACAGGGACAGGATACTTTGTTTCCTTTACAAAAGCTATTGTTTTGGTTCCTATCTCTCAGTGTGTGGGTTTGGATTCCACTCATTTGTAATTCTTCATCTCTCAAGTGTTATGCTATTATTTAGGAATATTTTAATTACTACCTTATCAACTTCAATAAAAGAAAAGAGTTTATCCAATATTAAGAAATGCCTAGGAGCTGGTGAGATGGCTCAGCGGGTAAGAGCACCCGACTGTTCTTCCAAAGGTGATAAGTTCAAATCTCAGCATCCACATGGTGGCTCACAACCATCCGTAACGAGATCTGGCGCCCTCTTCTGGAGTATCTGAAGACAGCTACAGTGTACTTACATATAATAAATAAAATAAATCTAAAAAAAAAAAAAAAAAGCCTAGTGGCTTCAGGCCACTCTGATAAAAGATCAAAGCATATCACTTATGGGCAAAATACTGCTTGAGGTCCCTTGTGGACACTCAACAACAACAAAGAAAAAACAAGAAAAAAAACACAAGTTTTTTTGGAGTTAACTAAGAAAAAGCATTGGCTTTTCACATGGCCATGTGACTGAGAATCTGGGGGAGAGCATGGGCGGGGGGGTGAGGGAAATGATGTAGAGAAACCACCACAAAGCCTAGAGGCTATAATTTTAAAGTCTATTTTTGACCAACAGAAATTTTCATGTTGTTTAGAAAAGCATCCCATATCAAGGTAGTCAAAATATCCCATTGATTATTATAATCAGCAATGTTAAACATGGAGTTCACACCCCCTCTTTAAGCCTAGGTTATTTCTGACCGAATGTGCACTCGAGCTATGGCCAAGAGGATGCTAAGGAGGAGTCAGGAAGCAGGGGTGGAATTTCCAGGGCCCTATTGGAGTGTACCAGCTATATCACCACTTTTTTTTTTTACTATCCATGAGTAATGATTCTGGAATTTGACAATGTACCTTCATCAGATTTCAGTGTCCCTGTAAAATCAAAGGGCATGTGGCAGTGGACCAAACCAAGAGCTCCGAGTTATTCTTAACACAAACAGCATGTCCTTTGTCCTGTAGTGTTTTCAGCCAAACTCACGCTGCATACACAACACTCACAGAATATACGGGCTCGTTAGCAGCCATGAGATTGCCTGGATGAACTAGCTGTCTCTGTTTTATGAGTTTGGGAAGGAGATGGGAATTGAGATTTGGTTAGCCATAGGACAATTCACCAAGCTTACTCAAGCTCACTTAAGAAGGGCTAACCCTTTCCCCAAACTGGTAGCAGGTTGGATATTACATATCACACAATAATAAATTTGATAAAAATGTAGGTGTGCACAGGGATAATTTTCTCATAAAGAGATCTTTCACAGTTGTAGAATGCTCACTGAACATGTCCAAGGTCCTAAACATGTCCAAAGTCCTATATGAGAGAGAGAGTGAGAGAGAGAGAGAGAGAGAGAGAGAGAGAGAGAGATTGACTTTACAGTAGTTTAAAGAATACTAATGTGCTCAAATTTTTTCTCTTCTTAATGTAAAATATTCTCTCCCCTTGTTCTTGTTCTTGTCTTCCCTTCCCACCCACCCCCATATTGCTTAGAAAGGCATCTGTAGTCAGGGGCACAATGTCATTAGACCCCTACTAAAATGAGTGAAAGTCACCCTTTTGTAGCTCTAATGTTGGAACCTTTTTCTCTCCTTCTTTTCTGTGTTTATGTGTGTTGGTGTTAAGGTGTATGCAGACCGAATGTGTGCAGGGTTATATAGGGGAGCCAGAGGACAGTCTGGAGAGTTGTTACCCAGGCGCCACCCACCTTTACTAAATACAAGGGGGTTTTATTTGTTTTTGATATAGGGTGCCTTCCTGGCCTGGAAGCCACCAAGCATGCTAGGCTGGCTGGTCATGGAGCTCTGGGAGCCACTTGTCTCTCTTCCCCCACACTACTAGGCTTCTAAGCCACTATGCCCAGCTTCTTTTTTTTTTTTTAACAGGTCCTAGGTATTAAAGTCAGGGCCCTCTTTACAAGGCAAGCATCTTACTGACTGTTCTGTTAACCCAGCCAAGAGGCTTTCGATTCCATAACGTGTAATGGTCTTCCTAGAAACCAACTGGATTTGGTTATCCCCTAGAGTACAACGTTTGATTGTGTGCCTTCATGGGCACCGTTTGGTGAATAACACCCCTAAACACTTGCTGATAGACGCACTTAAAGGTTCCATAAAGAAAAAACTACTTGTTTATTATTTAATCCCCATCCCTCCCTCATTTGTCCACCAGATGGCAGAACAGGGGCCAGGATAGAAGCTAAAATATTTTTGATTCACTAATGTATTAAGTATGAAGTTACATTAAAAGCAGGAAATAAACACTTAAATGTAAACCTATGACTTAATGTCCATTATATTGGCAGCATGAAAATATATTGCAAAAAAACACAAGATGGTGGAAAACTTGAGTACTAGGTTGGTAGTTAAAAGTTCAACCATGAATTGAAGGGCCTAGATATACTGTTACTCTTGTGCAATGGGCAGAGGGGACAGGGATGTATTTAATGAAGGTTCTTCCCCCAGCCTACTTTTGAACCTGAAACTAGAAATAGAAAAGATGAGGGTAGAAACTGTTCTCTTTTCTCCATTGCTGTGACAGTCCTGGGCCTGGCAAGTGTGACATTCTCTACCTATACCCAAAGTTAATTTTGAAACAAGCCCTTTAAGTTCAACTCAAGGGCAGCTAAAGTATATAAAGAAATATTGAGTTGGGGATCTGGGGATCATTGCCCAACATAAAGGCGAGTCTGTATGCTCACAGCTGGTAAATGTTTAACACAGTCGGTGTTATTAAGCATTGCCCAAGTTTATTTAGCAACCTCTTAAACAAACAGGGGTAAATGCTTTATTATTCTCATCTAAATGGATTTAAAGTGAAGGGCATAAAGGAGGTGGGCTGGTTTGTTGATATCCTCATCAATGTGTCTTCTTCACATGTGGATATAAAGCTTTGCTCCTGGATTTGCAGAGGTTAGCGTCAGAGAGAAATGGCCACGAAGCTGTACCTTACCAGAGGAAGGACCGAGTGGAGTGAGATTGTTTTGAGAATATGTATATCAGACAATAACCCACACGATAGAAATGGAAAGTGAATTTTATGACAGCGGTTGTAGGACGTTTTAATCCCCATCTTGAGGTGCACACCGAGTCATAGCTATTTGCTTAGCCACTCCACTCTCTAAGGCCCTGGCTTTAACCTATTCTAGTCACCATGGCAACAAGGACACAAATACAAAGTCCATAGCATTCTCCAGCATTGTGAGGAAGAATTTCCCACTGCATACACAGTATGTATAGTTGACCTAAGCATAGCAGGAAGAATGTGGTGTAATTTTAAACACAGTAAATTGAGTCATAAAGTAGAAGTGGATGCAGCTAGGAAAATGTTACCAACAAAGGAAGGAAAATAGTGCTGGGTTGCCGTTCCCTCTAAAGCCCACAGTGCCCTCCCTCACCTCCTTTTCTGATGTAAGGAGAACCATGAAAACAAAACATCCAGGCTTTGCTTTTGCTTTTTTTTTTCCCTTAAGGCCCAAGCCTAAAATAAATGATTCATTTCTAGGCCAACCATAAATGAATGATCTGAGATGCTGATCTTGAAAACACTTCATCATTTCTAATCACTGGCTGAAACGGGCTCTGCTAAAATCCCGTGGTTCACTCCGCATTTCCAGAGAAGAAGCCAAGCTCTAGTGTGGCTACATCCTGATTCCTGGAAGAGGCTGTCTGAATGAAGCATCTGTAGAAAGAAAGGGAGGAGCTGACTGTGGAAGGAATTATGGAGCCGTCCCTCGTGTTCAGTCCTATGCACCAAACAATACTGGGAGAACGTGAAAAAGGATATGTGGATAACAAGATTCAAACAGCTTCCCTGGGCAGGAATGAAGAGCCACAGAAGAAATTCAGAGAAGTTTAAAAAGACTAGAAAAAAACAAATCAAAACAAAACAAAACAAAACAACAAGAAAAGCTGCAGCATGCGGGGACTTCTGCCAGACCTGAATTGATTTGTTTCTCACTTTGACTGATCAGCATGGGACAAGCAGCCGTCATTATTGAACCTTTATTTTTTTCTTTGTTTTGGTTTGAGTGTTTGCATTTTTTAGTAAGGGAACTTGGGCGATAGGCAGATACAAGGTCCTTGTACTTGACATGAGCTGCCATGCCAACTGAGGGAAGGAACCGAAGCTCCTTTTCTTGCAACTCCCATTTGTCCCTTAGATACCTGCCTGTATTGAGAGCTTGCCCTGTGAGAAGCACAGCCCCACCAGTGCTGTTGCGGTTGTGGGTGTCATTACTCAGTCCTTCAGTTGTCTGCCGTCTACAATGGGTGTGAGAGTAAATAAATAAGGAGTGGTAATATGTATGTCCATCGTCTAACACCTACCATTGCATGGTTCCCAAAGAAATACCAGCAACAGACTTAAAAGTATCAGACACTCTCATCATTTCTTCAAGGAGGAAGTATAGCCGAGGAGAAAGAATGTCAGGAAACCAAAGAAACAAATTCAAGCACCAGCTGGGCCGCAGCCAGCTGTGAGACTGAGAGAGCCTCCCAGCTGCTCTGGGGTTCAGTCTTCTCATCTGCAAAATTAGGATGCTGGTCTGAACCATCTCCCATTTAATACATTTTGTTACTCTACAGGGAATTCAGAGGTCTTCGCTCCCCTGAGGAGGTCAGTTTAACTTCTGAATTTCTCAGATAGCCCTGTAGATAATCTCAAGAAAGGGAAAGACATTTATAATCATATTTTCCAGTTGAGTTTGGGAAATTAGAGTAAAGGCCAATACATTTTGCACAACTATGAACATAGACCTAAAGTGGAGAAGAGAGGAGGGAACTGCTTTGGAGAAATGTCATCCCTGTCTCTGTACTCCCAGTCCAGTTGAACCACTTAGGATGGCTAGCAGCTGAACTATCCGTGCAGAAGGCCGTGGCCACTGGAAGGGAGAGAGGGCAATAAAGGGAAAATAATTGAGGGTCCATAATAAATATTATTACTTCAGTAGTAGTCCAATTTCTGTTGTTATGATGAGATACTAAGGCTGCATACAACATGAAGTAAAGATGCTAATTTTTGGCTCGTAAGTCTAGAACATTCTCAATGGGCAGTTCTGGGTAGTTCTCTTCCCGATTCTGCTCACACTGTAGTCACAGACTGTTATGAGTGGAAGGTTTGTCACTGCCAAGGCATGTGCATTTTGCCAGCACTGGTTTGGCTTCTGAACACTGGCTTCACCACCTAGTTACCTTTCATCCCGCCAATCTTGTAATATCCACGGTTAAATTGGAATTTTGATGGAAACAAACCACATCCAAACCATAGCAGAAGGGGAGAACAAGCCTCCATTTAGGTGATTCAAATCTAACTTCTAAGATTTCTCCAATAAAAAAAAATTGTATGGATGAGTACAGATATACAACATGTATGGATGAGTATGTATATGTACATGTATATAGACATTATACATTATGCAAGGTATTTGTGTGTGCCTTACTCTTAGTCTTTCTCCATGAGGTACAGACTTGCTGAAATACCGATTGAGGGTATTCTAGAAATCTCTCCATTCTTGCTCTTGCCCTCTGGTCTCCTCGGCACCAGCGCAGAAAGCAAGAACAGAGCTTGAGAATTCTAACTAGTCTGGGAACTGTTAGCCCACACAATTTTACATTTGCTTCTGTTTCCATGACAAATTTTTCTTTTCAGAAGAAAAGAACATTTCTAAAAGATCAAAATTAAATCCCTTTGAAGACTCAAAGGAGGATGGCATCTCCGGGAAAGCATTAGAATGAAAAGGACTCTGTGTCGCTTGTGACATTTACAAATTACCCAGCGCCTCAAGATTGTGACGTTTAAAGTTCAGTTCTCCCCTTTCTTTTTGTGTGTTTCTCTCTTTCCTGCCCGGGCCAACATAGCTCTTAAAGTCTTTACTGATGCAGCAGAGTCTGATGTTTTTGATGGGATCATTGCTGAGTGACAAGCTTTAGTCTGAAGAAAGAATTGTCATTTGGCCCAGAGCAAGAAAGCTCCATCCATATGAACAGATACATAGAAGTAACTGTGAATACGTGTGGATGGATAGACAGGTAGACTGATCCTCATTTGGGCAATTCCTCTTCTAGCTACCTACACAAGGACTTTTTTTTCTCCATCTAACTCCAGTTCTTTCTAGATTTTATCATCAGTTTGAACTCCCTTCCTGGAAACTGTTGAAAAATGATGGGTGATGGGTGCTAATCCATGCCCAAAGGAGATGCTGCTTCTTGGCCTGAACAGGCAAGAATCTTTGGATTATTTCAAAAGACCTAGTTAGAGAAAAATAGGCAACTGCCACCACTATCATTAATAATCCACTACTATACACAGATATCTACACATTAACAGCAAACAATCTGATTCTCTTTTCGGAACTCTTCTATTTTCTATTTGATCTTTCCAACAATGTAAAAGATACTCTTTATGCGGCAGCCTAGAGTCAGTTATCAACAACTGTGAGTGAGTTTATCCTGGGCCAGCAATTCCAGTTCTATAGGTACCTACAGAAGAATGAGAGACCGTATCCACACAGAAGCCGACACGAGTGCTGTCGTACTAGCATTGGTCATGATAGTTATGATGGCTTGTGTTGGCTGTCAACTTCACAGAGTCTAGAAAAATCACGTAGGAGATGAGCATCTCAGCACATCTGTCAGTGATTATTGGGATGAAGTTTGCCTCTGTGCATGTCTGAGAAGACTGCATAGACAGGTTAACTGATGTGGGAAGACACACTCTAGCTGAGAGACAAAAATGTAAGGAAAGCGATGCTAACATTTGTGGCTCTCTGCTCCCTGGCCACCAACTTCTCCAAGCTACTGCTGCCATGTCTTCCCCACCATGATGCCCTGTGCCCTTGAGCATGGGACATTAAACCCTCCCTTTGTTAAGTTGTTCCTGTCGGTTCTTTTGTCACCACAACAAGACAAGAAACTAATACAATAGTCCAAGGAATCAATGATCTGATTGCCCACAGACTGGTAAATGCACGATTGGTGCCACATTCTTATAAATGCCACACAGCAGTGGAAAGGAACTATGTATGAAACAAAATGGATGGACACCATAAAGGGCTAAGTAAAAGAAGCCACACACAAGACTATGAGGATTATACATACACAAATTTTATAAAAATATCAAAATTGGTGAGGGCCAGGCAGGGGAGCAGGGCATCTCCAGTCCATAGAACAGTGCTATGCTAATTTTTTTGTTAATATTTAGAGAAGCCCTTTTTTTTTTAAAGAGTAGCCTTTTCTACCATAGCCTCAAACAGAATAGAGCCATGATGCCCTTCAGTGAGTGAATGGATCGCTAGTGGCACGTCCACACAGCTGGGCATCATTCAGCTGCAATGAGGAACGTGCTATTTGGGTCAAAAGAAAAGACAGAGAACTCTTAACTGAATACTTAATGTAGAAACAAACTGAGAAGAAGGCAGGCTGAAAGAGCTGCATGCTATATGATTCTAATTACAGCATCGCCTGCAAAAGACGAAACGGTACCGACAGGAAAGGATCAGAAGTTGTTAGGGTTTGCATCTGTGGCGTGAGGCAGGGGGTTGCTGAGTACATAAAGCATCGGGTGCGTTAGGTTAATGACATAAAGTCATCCGAAATCATGGATAGAGAGAGCTATTCTCTTGGTGAAACTCATCAAGCCATTTGAATAGCAGGAAGAATACAGTTTGCTTTAATGCAAATTAGAAAAAAACTTGTACAGGAGGAGAAGATACAACAGAGGAATGTAATCTATGAGAGGAAGATATGTAAAACACGGGGTTGCCATTCATAGTGATGTAGAAAGTGGACAGAGCGCATACAAAAAGGGTAAGGAAATGTTTTTAAAATACTTGACTGGGTATGCCTCTTTCCCAGGAGGGTAACTGGTTATGAAGTCACTGTACATGCATATAAGACTTGAGCAATGAAGTTGATGACAGATGGCAAAAAGGCAGGTTTATCGTTGTTGAAACAAAAATCTAGGCAAGGGGAGGAATCTAAAATAATTGACAGCATCATAAATTAGGATTGGAAAGATCAGAGTTCTTTCCTGCTTGGCTTAATATAAATGATATGGGTATGTATCGAAGCATTAAGAGCTATGTGTAAGTATGGGTGTCTTGCTCTGACAGCTAACGAGAGTCCAGAAGCACTGACAGCCGAGCCCCAGGCAAACCTGATGCAGACTGTGGATCTGATACTGTCCTTCCACAGAAGAAGGAACATGGGCTCCTAGAGAAATGGCTGCTTCTAAGACTGGGGCAGGAATTATTCAAATGATCTTTCAAAATCTGTGTGTGTGTGTGTGTGTGTGTGTGTGTGTGTGTGTGTGTGTGTGTGTGTGTGTAGTGTGTATCTGTGTGTGTATCTGTGTGTGGTGCGTGTGTAGTGTTGTGGTGTGTGTATTACTCACATGCATGCACTCATGTATACACACACACACATACACACACACACAGAGAGAGGTTTGCATGGATCTGTGTGCATATGTAGAGGCAAAATACTAATACTAATGATTTTCCTTATTATTTTGAGACAGGGTATTCGTTGAACTAGGAGCTTCCTCCTATGGGCTAGGCTCACTAGCCAGAGATACCCCGAGACCTGCCTGTCTCAAGCCCTGCCCCTCACTCTAGTATGGTGTTACAGGTACACAGGCCATTCACAGCCTTTTAGTTTTACATGTATTTATCACACATGTATGTGTTGGATGCATACAGACCAGGGTATGGTTGTGGCAGTCAGAATGACTTGCTGGAGTTGGCTCTTTCCCTCTACTATGTAGGATCCAGGGACTGAACTGAGGTCAGTCACCTGGCTTGGTGGCAAATGCTTTGGCCTACTGAGCTACCACGTTGGCCCCACAGACAGCATCGTTAGTGGGGGTGCTTGGGATCTGAACTCAGACTCTCTTGTTTTCCACCGAGCCTCTTTCAATGCCCTCTGCAGTAGCGTATGTTACAAAAACATATGGAAACAGCTTCACATAAAAGACAGAACTCCACTTGTCACTGAGCCAGGACATGCGGCAGAACAACTTAAAGGATGAGGGTGTGTTGGGCCCATGGTCCAGAGAACCTGTGCCATTGTGATGGGGAAGGCAGAGCCACTGGCCTACCCCGTGTCTATGGCCGCAGGAGGCTGCTTCCTCACCTTTTAGCAGATCAAAATGTGGACACGTCACCCCTTCCTAGAATTAAGAACAAAGCACACATTGAAGGAGTTACAGAGATCATGTGTGAAGCTGAATCCAAAGGATGGACCCAATGACTGCAGCTGCCAGGGATCCATCCCACAATCAGCCACCAAACATAGACACTATAGCATATGCCAGCAAGATAGTGCTGAAAGAGCCCTGATATAGCTGTCTCGTGGGAGACTATACCAGTGCCTGGCAAACATGGAGGTGGATGCTCATAGTCAGCTATTGGATGGAACACAGGGTTCCCAAGGAAGGAGCTAGAGAGAGTACCCAAGGAGCTGAAGGGGTTTTCAACCCTATAGGTGGAAGAATAACATGAACTAACTAGTACCCCCTGAGCTCATGTCTCTAGCTGCATATATAGAAGAGGATGGCCTAGTTGGCCATCATTGGGAAGAGAGGCCCCTTGGTCATGCAGACTTTATATGCCTCAGTACAGGGGAACACCAGGGCCAAGATGTGGGAGTGGGTGGGTAGGGGAACAGGGCCGGAAGGGGGGAGGGTATAGGGAACTTTCTGGTTAACACTTGAAATGTAAATGAAGAAAATATCTAATAAAAGTTAGGGGGGGGGAAGGAAGCTGAGAAACAAAAATGCAGCTGCCCAGGGAGCGTCCTCCTTTCTCTCCTTTGTTCACTACCAGGTCGTCCCAGCTTAAAGGACGCTGTTGCCCAAGTTCGCTGAGAGTCTTCCCTCAGTTAATCCTAAAACAACCTCATAGACACATTCAAAGGCGAGCCCTACTAAAGGGGCCTAGTGTTTCTTCATCCAACCAGGATGACAATCAAAATGAAGCACCACATGGAGGAGTAACTAAGGGACAGGGGAGCCGGGTGCAAGAGCATCCGATGCCCAAGGTGGGGGGCGGGGGAAGAATGTGAACAAAAATAGAGTAGAATTGGATGGCAATCTAAGAGATAAAACAGTAGTAAATGTGTCTTAATGAAAAAAAAAGGAAGGAAGGAAGGAAGGAAGGAAGGAAGGAAAGAAGGAAGGAAATGGCCATACAGAAGAGTTCTAAATCATTGGTGGGCTCTCTACCTTCTGGCTGAACTGAACATAACTATGCCCCCTTCCCTTACAGGTGGTACTGTGATCTGCACAAAAATGGCTTTCTTCAGAAGAGCACAGCATGGGAGCCTAGAACACCTTTACCACGGAGAACCCCCTCCTCCGTGAAAGCAGTGCCCCGGACAAGTGATCAGCCTTACCAACAGCAACAAGCCATGTTGGAAGCACGAACCCTGGGAGTGCACAGTGAGCAAGGCTCCTTAGCACTGTCCTTGCCTCCAAAATCCACATCCCCAGACAATCATGAGGAAAACAACAGATAGATCCAGGGAAAGTACATGCTACAAAATGCCTCTGGATGGTCCAGGTTATCCAAGGTGAGGAAATTCAGGGCATTCATGACAAAATCCCTGACCAGAGCAACTTAGGAGAGAAGAAATTTATGTCAGCTAACAGGTTTGGAGGGTACCTTTGGTCTACTGAGGCCAAGAAAGCAGTCAGTTGGTGGAGCTTTCAGTGGACGCTTGTATCCCAGGAGGAAGTAGAGCATGAGCGGAACCATAAGTGAAACTGAGCTATGCCCCGCAAGCTGTCTGCCAGGGATGTTCTGTATCCCACAGCCTCCACAGCATCCCCAAGCAGCTGCAGCTGGGGACCAGGCTCTCACATGTGAGCTTGTGGGGACATATGGCATTCAAGCCATAACAGTCAGAATCTATCACAACTAAGAGGAGCCTATAAGGACATAACTGCTGGGGGTGGTGCTATGTGATCCTAGATGTGGCGTTGAAACAGGATAGGCAATTAAGGTGGAAGTTAAGAAGTCAAAATAAAATAGGAACTTTACTACTAATAATGTATCTTGGCTCGCTTACCAAGCAATACTAATGCGCTGTGTAGGCTCAGAAGTGGGGTCCATGCCTCTGAGAAATCAGTGAACCAACATTAGAAGGTTTCCTTTTTGTTTTTATAAATATAACTCTTCTAAAAATAAATCTCAGGTTTTTTATAAAAAAAAAGAAAAAAAGAAAATGATCTCTCTTTTGGAGTAACATATGACAGGTCAGGGGAAACCTATCTAAACCTATAGATCAGTTTGATAGATTGAACTGGGTACCACAAATGTAAGCTTTAGGAGAACACATGCCATTAGACTCTGTAGCTTACTGCTGAAAGGACAGCCAGGAAAAATTTAGAGCTAGAGTTATTATTAATTCATATTTGGCAGGAATTTCCACTATTAACAGCTGAAAAAACATGGCACAAAACCCCTGAACAGACCTGCATAGGAAAACACAGCTTCTCCCTGTGTTGCCTTCCTTGAGCCTTCTGAGGCGCAAATCACTAAGTTTTCCTTTTAGCTTTTTCTAAGACTTGTTTTAGGATGGTCTAACTTCACTATAGCATGCTTGCCCAATGTTCAAAGACACCTAAAGTCATCCTATGCCTTCATTAATCAGGTGCTTTTATGACTTAAAAGAAGAATCACACTCTGAGAAGGCGACTTGTTCTTTCCAATCACATAACCAACTAAGAGTGAAACCGGAACCCATGTCTTTCAAACCAAAGTCTAGTACCTTTTCAGACCACGGCGTGAGTGACAGTGCTTCAGTCCTGCTGCTCAGTCCATCCCAGCAGCACCCAGCATCAAGAACAAAACTGATACCATCTCAAATGAGCCTTGGCCTTCCAACCAGACACCACCCAGTGTAAACACTGTGTAAAAGTGTTTCTAAGTAACATTTCCCTCATGTCGGCGGATGCTTCCCCTCTTTGGTCTGCACCTCACATTCTCTACTGTGCCTGCTCCTTGCATGCCTCTGATCATCTCACACTCATCTCACAGCACCCAAAGCTCCTTAGCTGCTGGGCAGATCCCCTGCACCTCACTGGTTTCTACTTCTGCAATTCAGCTTTAATACATCTGCTCAGTTGGCCAACCTTGAAACCCTGGTTCCCAGCCCTGCTCAGCTCTACCAATATACAGAACATCTTCAACTATTTAAGATATAGAACCACCTTCACTCTTTCCAAAGTATCACCCAGAACATAGAATATTTGAGAATTCAGAGTTCTTATAAATATCTAATTCTATCTCCTGTCCTTTCTGAGGGAAGTTTTAATATGTGTGACTGACTTCTTCTCAATGAGGAACTGGGTGGTGATATTCAATTTCACAGTACTATTGCATTGACCTCTAAACTTATCTCTTATTAACATGAGACAGAAATACATTCTTAAGTACAGTTCAGACTTAAGTAGCAGCAAAGAAAAATCAGTCCATAGGACAATTGTCCCTTCAGGGCTTGAACAATCTAACCAGCCAAGGAGCAGTGAGACACCAAGATGTTCTAAGTTCTTTGTAAATGGAGTTCCAAAGACCAGACAGGTTGCCTTAGTTGGGGATATTGCTGAAGAGATTCCTATTTCATACAAGTGGCTCTGATAACTTGAAATTAGTTTTTAAGCCTATATATAAAAGAGCCAGTGAGAACTCATTTCAATTAGTGTGGCCCAGAACACAACTATTTTTCTTAGACTTCACTAATTCTGATGGACTTCCGATAATAATTCTGAACTTGAGTCTATACCAGCTCAATAGATTGAGATCTATGAGGTAGTTAAAATGAGAAATATTTCCCCTTCAAATTCAGGCATTTGAACACTGTTGGGAGATCTGGAGGGTGTGTGCCCTCTGGGGACAGTGGCTTTGAGAGTGTACAGACTACCCTATTCCTACTTCTCCATCTGTTCCCTGTTTCCTGTTAAAGATGGAGCCCTCCGTTTCCTGCCACCATGCCTGACACTTTTGATCACACCACGATGGACTCATCTCTCTGAGAGCTTCTTCTGGAAGTTGCCTTGGCCAGGCCGTTTTATCACATCAACAGAAAAGTCATGAATACACTCTGTCGGCTTCCAGAGGTTCCAGGGTCACCTAACTGTACCAGGTGCCTGAAGGGACATCCAGAAAGTCTGAAAAGAGCTATGACATGGAGCCAGTCTGGAAGAATGAGTCCAGAAAAGACAGTGACGACAAAGTTCCAGCTACAGCAGCTCAAAAGTCCCATCCAGCAAACAGAACACTACCTCAAGGTGTGGAAAGGAGGCACAAAAAATGGGAAGAGAGCTGGCAAACATAAGAAGGGTTTCCATAGCGAGCTATGAGGCTAGAGAAAGGAGGAGCCAGGGGAAAAGGCAGGGAAGGGCTGGGGAGATGGTTCTGTGAGAAAGAACATCTGTTGAACAAGTCTGAGGACCTGGGCCAGATCCTTGGCGTCACAGTGAAAAGAATCAAGTGTAACTGTGTGCCCCTGTCACGTGGCACTGGGGATGGAAGAGAGAAGAGATAAGAGGATCGCTGCTCCCTGCTGCCTTCCAGCCTAACAGAAAAGCAATGCACTCCGGACTCAGTGAGAGACTCTGTCTTAAGGGAACAAGGCAGAGAGTTCTACAGGAGGAAACCCAGTATCTTCCTCTGGCCCCCAGTCACAAACACATAGGAGGGATCAAGTGTACCTGTATGCATACACCACAGAGAGAGAGAAAGAGAGAGAGAGAGAGAGAGAGAGAGAGAGAGAGAGAGAGAGAGAAGAATGTAGTGAAGAATGAAAATGAGGTAAACTCAGAAGCTGAGGCAGACAGGCAGAAAATAGAAGCATTTAAAAAGCAGGTAGCTACGTTTCACCTCCTAGATTGAGGCTCAAAAACTAAGATTTTAGTCTATGACTGACCCCTGTGGCCAGACAACACAAAGCTGTGCATAAAGGCAACCTAACATTCACTTTAAAAGAAAATGCCAATGGCCACAAAGGGGAACAAAGCCTTTCTGGAACAGGGTTCCTGACTCATGGGTACAGAGTTCCAGTGTGAGATGGTGGATGGAGTGAGGTTTACCAATTGAAAAAGGAAAAAACAAAAGACAAATATGCTTGAGAAGAGCCAAGACATCAAGGTTATAACAGAAACTCCGATGTTAGAGACAAAGAAGAGGCCTGACTTGGGACAGCACAGGAGAGATGGACGCCACACTGCGGGTGTATGTCGGAGCAGGCTGTGTATAACACTGAGCTCACGAGAGTATATGCAGAGATGGAAGGGATATGCCAGAAACATCTTACTGCTGCTCAAGCCTGGGAAACAACTCACTTGGAAGCCAGCTAGAGCTGCCCCAATGATCGAGGCCACTGGAGCCTTTTGAAGCTATGTGTCGGGCAAGGCTCATGTATGAGGCGCTCTGTGTGCCTGTTCACCTCCCCAGAGCTCTTGTGAACAAGAAGCATCAGGCTTGAAGGAAACCAGCTTCCATGGAAAGAAACAACCTGGGGACAAACGGAGCAGAACCAGGATATAGGACTCATAGAGGTTTAGGTTGACTCCTTAACTGGTAGACAACTCCTCCGCTTAGAGAACTCTGTGCTGTCTCACTAATGAATTCCTGTCCCCCATAGAGCCACAAAGGATTAGAATTTGGCCCAAATGTGTCCTTAAATTGCATTGCCTTGTGAGACTGCTTTAAAAAAAAATAGAAGGCAGCCAGCCACCTGTGTCATATTAAAGGCGGTTGATGTAGTCATTGACATAAATACCTGAAGAGTTTCTGTAGCAGCTGGAATGAGCTCAGACTTCTTTGTATCCGCTTTTTAATGTACTTCCAAAGCAACTTCATAAAACTGCAACCACTACCACCAGTAGAGCAGAGGTCTTGTTGCCCCCCCCCAGTGCCATCTGCCACTGTTGACTGATTGTCACTGCTGCCTTTAATGTCTTGGAGGTAAAGAGCAAATTGAGACAAATCACCAGGCACAGAGAAAAGGCTTGAAAGATAGACAAAGCCCACAGGTCCCTGGCCACAATTCTTCACAAGATGACTTTTTTTTAAAGCCCTGACTATATCCTTACCTTATAGAATCTTTAGAACAGTCTAATTCTCCCCAGATAAGTCTAAACAAGGCCCAGGTTTCTCTCATGTGACACCCAAAGTTTCAGGCATCTCCCCCTCACCACCCTCCCGCCATGATGGGACCAAAGCTTTTGTAGACCACCAAGACTGCATCTGCTATTGCCGAGACTGAGGCAAGCCTGCCCCCCCCCACATGGCCACCAGATAGGTTGTTGGGGGCAGTGTTGACACCAAGCTGTGCTGACCAAGGCAAAGGGTACTAGTGTTTGAGTAACTCGGAGCCAGGTGTGGTAGAGACTACACAGCCTTCATTCCATCTGCATTTCTGTGCCCCTTGAACTTCCTTCAGTCCTCTGTTTACCCACTCGAACAGCATTTATTAAACATTTGTTATGTGCCAATACTAAAATAGGCTCACTGTACACAGTGATGTGGATAAGACACATCATGGTAGCTGGAAAGATGTTTCAGTGGATAAGAATGCTTACTAGAGAAGCATGAGAGCCAGAGTTCAGAGCCCAGGGCCCACCTAAAAAAGCTGATTTGGCCTCACACACCTCTAACCCCAGCATGGTGGTGATTGGAGATTGGAGACAAGAGGATTTGCAGGGCTCTGCTGGCAACAAGCCTAGCTCCAGACTCAAGGGAAATAAGGTGGAGCTGATACAGGAGGAAGTGTGATGTTCTCCTCTGGCCTCTGCATGTTCACAGGTGTGAGCAGCCACTCGCCTGCTCATACTTACCCATACCCATGCATGTCCATACACTACACTCTCGTACCTAGTGTTCTCTCTCACTCGCTCACTCTCTCTCTCTCTCTCTCTCTCACACACACACACACAGAGAGAGAGAGAGAGACCACAGAAGAATAACAAATGCAGAACAAATGCATACAGAGATGGTCAAGGTGCTGTGATCAATTGTAATTGCCAAGGTTGTGGTTAGCAGGTAGGTAGCTCCTTTAGGAAGTGTTTTCAGATTGAGATTGTAGGCTAGAATTATAGCTCCCTGAAAGACCACTTCCTGGCACACAAGGCCCTCAGCTCAATTTTCAGCACTACAGTCATTCAGTCAGTCAACCGGTAAATTAAATGGGAAGAGAAGGAGGAAGCAGCCCTTTAAGGAGCTAGATGACAAGTCTCACCTCCAAAGGGAATAGGCCCGAAGAAGAAAAAGCAGGGTACTTTCAGTGACCTGACCCATGCTGGAGAGTGTGCACAGCCAGAGCTGGCTGGAGGAGAGACAGAATGCTAGGAGACAGGATGAAAACCACGAGGAGAAGCCTGGCTCTGACTGCGTTTTGTGGGCCGTGATGGAAAAGTCACTCAAGAGCAAAAAGAATAGCAATGTTTATTTTTCTCCATTTTGTGAAGACCTTCGGGCTGCTTGTGTAAAACAAATTAGAGAGAACCAAGAAGGGAAATGGAACATTTAGTAAATTAGCAGTAGTCACCCAAGTGACAGACTGCTCGAACAAAGCCCAGCACGACCATCCGCCCTGGCCACATCCACCTTGGCCACATCCGCTGTGGCCACATCCACCCTAGCCACATTTGCCCTGGCCAGGGGGCGGGTCTTCTTTTTTCCAGGGAGTGCAGTTAGACAGAAACTCAACCTGTCAAGATGCTGGGAGTGAACTCTCCCTGGACGCTCTGCCGTAAATGGGACATCTAACTCATTTTCTCAAAGGTCTGCAGAATAGCACAGAAAAGAGAGTTGACAGATTATAAGAACTGGAGGTAAGGCGGGCTCCTGTGAAATCCTGTCTTCTGGATATGACATGGATGAGGTAATCATCACTACACAGAAGTCATGGCTACCTGCACAAGACCTGTGCAAGACACACACACACACACACACACACACACACACACACACACACACATGGCCTTAAGAGTAGGAGGAAAGTAGTTGAAAATAAGGGGTAGGGGGAAGTTGAGCGGATAAGAAGGTAAAATGAAGGTGTTCACAACATAGTGTGTGTGTGTGTGTGTGTGTGTGTGTGTGTGTGTGTGTGTGTGAAATCACCACATTTTAAATTTAAAAGTAAAAGGAACTACTAGCCAGGGAAGGAGGTATGCAGTCTTCATTCTCTCTCCTCCCCTCCAAATCCAACCCCATGCCCAGCCTCATCCCCAGCTGGGTACCAGGTCACCTGCTGCGGCCTTCCCTCCTCTCTGCCCTCATCTGCAGCAGTGTGTGCAGATCTTCTCTTATGGCCTTCCTCACCACCCTGTCCCTTTATCTCAGCCACCATCCCACAGGCACGCCCTGGGAACCCTCCACCATTGCTAGACAGGGGAGCAGGTAGGTGATCTTCGTTCTTCCTCCTCTCCTCCCTCAGTCCTGTCCCCAACCCTGTAGCCGACGCCTGATGAGGCTGCTGCGCCTGCTCTGCCCCCATCCATCGGGGACCACGTAAATCCTGATGGAACACCACTGTTTTCTCCCTCTCATGCATCCCCAGCACCTCCCCATCCTAGCCCATCCCCATTACCAGGTGTCAGCTTCCAATAGCTACCCACTCATTGTACTTAGAATTCTCAGTGGCCACACCTGGCAGCATCTCAGAAACATTTCTTACAAGGCAGCTCACAGTCACCGCACTCTAAGAACCAGAGAAGGCAACAGAAATCAATGAATGGAAAGACAACAAAGATAAGACAAGACCAGATATCACCACCCAGAATTACAGTGATCCCAAATCCAGATGCCAACATAAAAGCACAATCAGTAGCAGTCAGGACAGCATGTCTCCACGAGAGCAAGGCTTAATCAAACCAAGAGCTCAAATTTGTACAATAGAAGCAAACAAAAACAACACAAAGAATCAGTGAAACAAAGAGTTGATTCTCTGAGAAAATCAGTAATGATTCCTGTTTGTTTTCAAAGGAGAAACCAAGAAGTTTTGGATCCAGATGGGAGGGTAGGTGGGGAGGAACCAGGAGGACTTGGGGGGTGGGGTGAAAAACTATAATCAGAATATATTGTATAAAAAATGAATTTTCAGTAAAAGAAATGGAAAATGTATGGGAATTTGTAAATGGACTCAATATGGAAGTCCTTAAAGGAAAAGAATTAAGACTAATCACAGAGATTCTAGTTGGACAGTTGAATGGATGATATATATATATATATGAATGAAATCAGGGGAATGGAAAATAGACTTTTAGTGAGGAAATCACACATTTGTAGCATATTAAGGTTGATGTGTCAGCAAGGCATTGTAGTAGAGCATCAGCGTTTATGCATGCTCCTCAACTAATTTAAATACTTTTGAGTTCTCACTACCTGTAGGAACTGAACCTAATGTAGAGTACACAGGAGAGAGCTGGGCCTCAACCTCGTGACATTTACAAATGTTCAGGCAGGACAAACACTGGGCAAAGAACTAAGATGCTGGGAGAGTGAGGAGAAACTAAGGGACTCAGGAAAGAGGAGGCAGGAGGGAGGGCTGACAGTCCTAGTGGTGACTGAAGATTTTCTAAAGAGGGGACATTTAAAATCCAGCTCTGAAATACAAATGCAATTAGCTTAGTGGAAAGAGAAGGGGAGAGCTATAGGCAGAACACATGTGGGACATGTGTGGTGCCCCGGGGCAGGAGAGGTTAGAACCTTCCAGAAACCACTTCCATAGAACTAATTATTTCCCAGGAGAGCCCAGTTCATGTGGAATTCCTGTTATTGGGTTGGTTTCAGTGCTTGTCCGAACATGCTGGAGTAGCCAACAGCGAACCCAACCCCCACACATAGTCTAGCCAGAGCTATTGCTACTGAGTCTGAAAGCTCTTGGGTCATTCTTTCAGCTCCAGAGCTCCTTGTTACGGACCACAGAGCCCTGATAGGCTTCTTAATTTTCACTTGTCACTTGCAGAATCTCAAAGAGTGTTGCAGGAAAATCATGTATTATGAAAGATGGCAAGAATTAATAAGGAGGTACTAGCCTTACCTTGGACCACAGAGACACTTCAGGGAATGAAGATGAAGAAAGAGATAGAATAACACATGTTTGGAAATGGCACACATTTGGAGAAGGGGGAACTTATGAACTAGTTTATTCATGAGACTCCAACAGCATCCTATCTGGAGACCATGGTCTTTCTTGGCTGCAGGAGGGATCCCACATTTGGTAACAGCTGTGATTTTTTTTTAACCAGTGGGTTTCTTCAGAGAGATTCGCCAGTGCTAAAGGCTGATGTAATGATCTAATGATCCCACCAAGAGGAAAGTAGGTACCTCCAGGAGCCAAGCTTAAGGTGGGCCATAGAACTTCTAGCGGCCATGCGGCCATAACCTTCACAGGAAGTACAGAGGCAAACCAGCAAACCACTTAGAGGAAGACACTGGCCCTTCAACAACTCTAATATCCCCGAGCCCCACGCCTTCTCCAGTCCCAGAGCCTCTGCCATTTAGATCCCCTCAAGCTTAGCCTTCTCCCAAGATTGATTCGAACAATCAAGTTGTCTTTGGTGTGATTGCATAAAAACAGACAAAACAAAAACAAACAAACAACTCTGTGCCAATTGTCAGAAAATGAAGGCAAGAAGAGAGAAGGTGGAGTGAGGCAAATCCTAGAAAGCGGAAGCGAACCCATTGTGAAACTGTCTCCCAGTGAATCCCAGTATTCATCGCAGCTTCCAGACATTGGCACCAGAGACCACGGGTAATTAGGCACCAAGCAATCCTTCTGAAAGCAACACAAGATGGAACAGTAGGTGAAGTGGCTTCTAGCTCACTCGCTCTCCCTCCCCCCCCCCCCCCATTGTGTACTGCTCTTCCTTAACAGTTTAGAAAAGTCAAAACATTGGACGTGCAGCCTGTGTCGTCGGGGAACGCTGGAAACCTGGAATCTGGGCTGTTTCCTTGTCTTGAGGGGGCACCCAACCATCTATTTACATGAAATCAAAACAGTGCTGTAGGGAGGGCTACAAATACAGGATTTAAAGCCTTAGGATTCTGGGTGGTTTTGCAATGGTGGACACGTGTTATGCATCCATAAAACACAGATAATGAAAGCCAGTGTAAACCGTGAACTCTAGGAAATAAAATCAACAGCAGTTCATCCAGGGTAACAAATCCACTGGCTAATACAAAATGCTAATGACACAGGGATCTAGGAGGAGACCAGGAGGAAGGTGGGAACTTGCTGCCCTTTCTGCTTACTTCTGAAACCTAACACTGTTGGATGAGACGAAGTCTGGTAATTAAGAAAAAGTTAGAGTCTAGAGTTAATCACCAAACTCAGTCTCGTCCTTCATTCAATATTCTCTGACACTGATTGACTTTTTAGCACCCGTTATTCCCTGTTTGCGGCATGTAGAATTCGATAATGAACGAGGCAAGAGCCGGCATCCATACACCCCCCACCCCCCCACCCCGACTACTCTTCTGGCTGTAGATGGATGGAAACACTCTGATAAAGAAGGAAATAATCTTTGCAGGCAGTGGAGGCTGCGAAGATGATGCTCACAGTGCAGTGGCTGAGGAGGAGGAAGAGGGCAATTTTAGGCATGGTAATCAGAGAGAACTATGGGTAGTAGAGGACAGTTGAGGTCATCTATCCCTAAAAGAAAGTCACTTGGATTATGTCGTTCCAGTCATCAGCGGTCAAGGACAACAGTGGGACACTCTGCTTCTCTATTTTCTCCAGGACTTGTTTCAAGTTGTTGACTCACATTCTACAGGATTGTAGTTTAGGATCTCAGTACAACAACACCAATGGCGGGTATTTGGAGAAAAAAAAAAGTAGAAGTCTTGCTCCTTCCTCAGTCTTTAAATGCAGTGTTTGCTGAAGTGTTGGGGGCTGCATTGTGCAGTTACTACATTAAATAGAACCTCCAGTTTTAAGGCATCACAGGTAATAAACAACCAAGTCACACCTTGCTCCTGCCTGACAGAAATTCTAACATGTTGAGATTGTTGAACTCAGCCTAATGCCGGAGATGTGAAAATGTGAAGAAAAATGCACACTTAACCCTTTTTTCGATGCAACAAATTGCCACGTGCTTGTTTGTTCTCTTATGATGAGCCCATCGATTGAAGCCATACTCTGTTTAGAGATTTTAGGTTTTAGTTCCTTGCTTTTTCCAGCCCTTAGTTGTTTTTCCTGTATCCATAGTAACATTTGCTTACAGATGCTAAGGATTTAGACTTGGGCCTCTTTGGGATTCATTACTCAGTCTGTCATATTAGACACAGTAAACTAGGCAAATGTCAGGTCAAGCAGTCATTAAGTGGTGAATAGAGATGTGGGGAGCGTGGTACTCTCAATTCAGAAATCATGAAGAGAGACTGCAGAGTGCCGGCCCGTGAAGTCTCGGGCAATCTAAGCAACCCAAATCTCCACAGTCAGTCAAAAAAGATCCTCCAGTGAGTGGTGAGTGTTCATCAAATCCTGCTCAGTACGCTAAGGATTTAAAGGCTAGGATTGGATTTGATGTCCTTCACAAGGACAAGTTAGGAGAAGGAGTGATGTGCATACATCCTGATTGGAGTAAGCTTATGGGGGGTAGTGGAGAGGCTGGGGATCAAATTTCCCCACAAGGAGAGATGGAAGGTGAGGATGAGGTGCTTTTCCAGGCTTCAGGATGGAAGGTGAGGGGGGCAGAGTAGACTGGGAGACGCACAGTGAGGAGTAAGCTGAGGTCATAGAGTAAGAAGCAGATACCTTTCCATGGGGAGTTCACCGAGCCAGTGTTCTTCCAGATAATCATTAAAGGTGTGGTCTAAGAAACAATACACTGATCGGCGCCAAGGTCACTGTGCCACACAGGACTTTATGTGCTTCTGCTAATCACTGACGCCTAAGTTCTAAGTCTGCCCGGAAGCCTCACTGCTCAAACCGTGAATGAAATGCAGATCATTATGACGACGAAGACTTCCCTGTGTTAATTTGATTTTTTTCCCTCAGCCGTACACCTTTTAATTGTTTCATTCCCCCACAAGAAACCACTAATGACGCTGCTGTGATTATTATGAACTCTTTAATAAAATCATCATCTCACTCTTTGTTGGTTCCACGTGAATCTTCTAATGTAAAAATCGAAAGCTCATTTAGAAAGAATGAGGCTGTCTCCGGTGTGGATTATTATATAATAGGCAATACCTAGAAATGCCTTACTACCTTGAAGGTTTTGAAGAAGCAACAGCAAAGATGCCAGCTATCTGTTCATTCTGCATCCATGTCTGTCATTTTGCGAGATTAGGTCATTTCTAATCTGTGGGACAGCATTATACCACTTTATAAATTGAAGCAAGGCTTTCCCCATGTCACTAGGAACACGCCATTACAAGTGCCAGAGCTCCACTCACACCACCCCACTCTTCTCATGACCTTCCTCTGGATTTCTTCCCTACACTTGTTCTGTGAACTGCCACGTTTCTCACTGATGGGTTTGTTGTGGCAGAATAGGTTAATGGCTTTCTGTAAACTGGCAACGCAGGGAACATCCATCCCAGAAGTCATGTTTAGGGCGAGGGAAGCCTCTTCCACTTATTCCATACAAATGCCCTTCCATTTTGGCACAGAATAACCCTTCCCTCTGGTGTTCCTGTTATGATCTGGATGTAAAATGTCCCCCACAGGCTCACAGGTTGAAAACACTTGGTCCCCAACTGGCACCACCATCTTGGAGTGCTGTGGGGCCTTTGGTAAGTCTGGCCTAGCTGTAGGAAGTGGCTCATGGGGCTTTGAGGATTATGGCTCTATCCTGCTTCCAGTGCAGGTCTCTCTGTTTCCTTATCCACTGAAATGTAAGCAAATCATCTCACACATCATCTGCCACAGCGAGCAGCATCTTCTACCATGCTTTCCTTACAAGGATAGGATGAATGCTCCCAAACCATGAACCAAACTATATATACACATATATGTATATGTATATGTATATGTATATGTATATGTATATGTATATGTATATGTATATGTATATGTATATATGTGTGTGTGTATGTATGTCTATATATGTATGTACATATGTATATGTATAGGTAGGCGTGTGTGTGTGTGTGTGTGTGTGTGTGTGTGTGTGTGTGTGTGTATGTGTGTGTGTGTGTATACCCTTTCTGCTTTGATGGGCTTCTTTGGGTATTTTATCATGGTGATGAGAAAAGTAAGTAATACACCTCGAATGTTGTTCACCACAGCTGATATTACTTGGATTGTTTTTATATCTTAAGGAGAGTTGCTAATTTCTCCCACTTTAGTCTCTGANTGATAAGATCCCTTGGTTTGCTCTTGTGACTTGACTTCTCATGTGGATACACTGCCGTCATCTATTTAAAATGTGATTGGTAAGTCATAGGCAATAGCAACTTCAGATTATTGTCTAACTCGGTATTATTACCGTGATGATTTGCTCCTTAAATACCTTTTTATGAAAGTTGTATTTATTTATTTATTTATTTATTTATATGGTTTTTCGAGACAGGGTTTCTCTGTATAGCCCTGGCTGTCCTGGAACTAGCTTTGTAGACCAGGCTGGCCTTGAACTCAGAAATCCGCCTGCCTCTGCCTCTGCTGGGATTAAAGGCGTGCGCCACCAAGTTGTATTTAGAGTTAAAATCAATGTAAAGGAATACTCTGACTGCTTTTTGATGAAACAGAGTGGCTTTTCATCAAGTCAGCAAGTTGTCTAATAGCATCATTGAAATCTAGATCTTGAAGCAAGAAAATTCAGGGAGGGAAGCTGGCATGATGTGGTGCTTGCCCCTCTGACACACTTGTTATTGATGAACTGCACAGGATGTAAGGATGGACACACAGAAGTTAGTCAACCTTTGATACCATCATGATGCTCAGAGAAGTAAATTATTCCTCAAAGTCCAAGCCATGTAAAAGAGAAAACAGTAAGCATTTTAATTACCAAGTCAATATGCTCAAAGAACTACAGATGAGGTAGAAGCAAACTGAAAACTGACAAGTCTTCACACAGAAATGAGCTTGGCTTCTCCCAGTTCCCCAAGGAATGAGGGCTGCAGGCTCTTACTCTAATCACCAACCAAAAGAAAAACAGATTCCTTATGGAGAAGATATATCATCAGGACCACTATAATCACACCAGCCCTTTTCTATTGGAAACTACTGGGCATGCCCGAAGACAAGAACAAGTCATTGAAAATTAAGAAATAATAAAAGCAAGTAACCTTATATTGGGGTTATTACAAAAACCTCCATGACACAAGTGATGGCAAGCTGAAGAATTTCACCAGGATGCCAGACTCTTTAAAGAATATAGTTTGTGCTAAAATAAGCAAGAAGCTGTGTATTTGTCTGTCTGTCTGTCTGTCTGTCTGTCTGTCCGTCTGTCTGCACATGTGAGTCCAGGTGCCCTCAGAAGCTAGAGAGTAGAGTTGGAATTACAGGCACTCCTGAGCCACCTGATGTGACTGCTGCAATCCACAGTCCATTCCTCTGCAAAAGCAGTATGTGGTGCTCTGAACCCCTGAGCCAACTCTCTAGTGTCTGTAATGAAACTCTTAGAATTGAGTAATAGGATAGATTAGACTACTAAGAGATGAGTTCCGCAAGACAGCAAACAGCAGCAGAGTGAACTCGAACTGAGGTAGAATGAGAGGAGATCCAGACTTAGGTACACAGGGTGGAAGAGCATGGGAGCACTGGTCGTGGCTGGGCGTGCAGACATCCGGAGGTGAGGAAAGACAGCAGGGACATGGGCAGAAGACAGAAGGGCTGAGGAGTTCCAAAATCCAATGAAACAGTCCAACGCACACAGTGGAGAAACTTTAAAAACTTGGTGAAGAGTCGATACAAATAACAACAACAACAACAACAAAAGCAGTATGTTGCTCAAAGATAAAAGCACTAACTGACAGGCAACTAGAAAAAACAAATCTCTATTGCTTTCCAAGGAACTACCACAGATCTATTGCTTCTCAACATAAATAATGACAGTAAAAACAAAAGAAAATAAAACAGAAACAGAAACCAAAGCTAGACAACCAACGAGACAACCAGACAACCAGACAACCAGACAACCAGACAACCAGACAAAGCCCGAGTACTCGGTCCCCTTCTCCAGGAGCACAGTCCCTTACTTTGAAGACATAACTAGAAGATTAACATGACCCCTGCTCTAGGATGACAGTGACATAAAGCAGGGTGTCTTCTCAGCCTGCTCAACAGTCCATGTCTGGAGAAGTTGTCAGCCCAAGGGGGAAAGCTGTTGCTTAACTAAAGTGATAGAGTACCGGTCTGGCTTCCAAGTGTGTCTGTTTATAGCTGCCCAGCCACAGCTGTAGCCAGAAAAGCCTCTTTCCAATGAATGGGTGCATGTGGAGACTTACAGCTACCCAAAATGGTGAGACTGTTGGGGACAAGGCCCCAGGCCAGACATTTTTTTTACCGCCAGGACTCAGGGAACATTGTGGAAGAGGGATCCTGAGGAGCTGAAGACTGGAGGATGGGAGAGGAGTTACAAAATACTCTTCCGTAAGCAAGAAACACCGACCTGTAAGCACCAAGGCACAGCAGCCTTGGCTGCTTGCACAAGACTGGCTTATCAACAGGTCACAGTGGAGGAAGGGCTCCTGGCACCCTCTTTCTTCCTGCTGACCTATTGACACTGATGGACTATGGGATGGGGGAGCTTACTGCTTTCAGTTCTGAGTCCAATGCCAAGCTCACCAGGCTACAATGGATAGCTCCAAACCAGGGTCCAGAGACTGTCCTATTAAACTCAGCGGATCACAATGCAGATAGAGAGGAATATGAGAAAGATGTTTGTAGAGATGGGGGTGGGGAGCAGAGGAAGATAAACAGAAGTAGCTTGAAGAGAGTTAAGAGAGTGGGGGAATGAGAGTCGTCTGTATACAAATACGGACATGTGTGAAATCGTCAAAGAACCAGTTAATTATGAAAATAACATGGTAGCATCTGTAAAGTGTTGGGGTAAAATCAATGCCAACATAGAATTCTATATCGGTTCAGAATATTCTTCAAATATCAAAGAACAACAAAAATGTTTTCACAGAAGCAAAAAAAAAATTAACTACCTGCAAAACTACACAATAATATCTTTAAAATAATTCAAGAAACAAAAATGTTCTTTTAAATGAAATCAGGAGTTGAGAGGGTAGTAGAGACAGGGAAAGGCAGAAAGAGAGAGACAGAGACAGAGAGAGAGACAGAGAGAAAGAGAGAGGGAGAAGGAGGAGGAGGAGAGGCCATGAGCACATGGAGAAAGAGGGGAGAGGGGAATGGGGAGAGAGGGGAAAGGGCTAGAGGACAGAGCTCGAGCAAGGAGGGGGGTGGCAAGCAGCCCCTTTTATAGTGAATCAGGCACACCTGGCTGTTGCCAGGTAACAGTGAGGCAGAGCCTAGAGAAATGGCAACACAGGAAGCAAACAGTTCTGGATAAGCATGTATGTAAGCATATTGACTATAATAAAGTCACAATGTGAAAATAATACAGAGTATAAAATACAAGTTGACTTTAAATACATCTACACTAGCATAGAAGGCTCTAATGAATGGGTGGGATGTAACACTAACATATCCAGTATATAGGTACTAATATTATAGTCATATAATATTACTCATATATCACTCATATAATAACTAATGTATTAGTAGGAGCTTTAAAATAGTAAGGATACTTGACTACTTCAAAAATGCAAGAAACAAAGGACCGTCGGATCAATTAAGAATGATTATGACAGTAAAAAACAAGCTAACTTCTGACTGTGGTTCCTACATGGCACATCGCCCCCAGGCAGTGACCTAGTGCCTTCCAGTCTAATAAAGCTCCATAATCTTTTCACATAGTCTCCAAGCTGAGATTTTCCTGGCACCGACAGGCTAGCAAGGTGTGGTCTCCTCTGCGGTTCCTCCACGTGATCTTTACCTTTCTCAGCTGGAAAACAACAGAAGTTAAGCCCTTCAATCTTCCACTGGGGCGGAGCCGAGGGCGGGGCGAGGGCAGGATGGGCTTCTATGCAAAAGATTAAAGAGCTAAATAAGATAAATTAGTTGACAATCCTCCAATTTTCCAGGCCTCCGGTCTTCCTCACACAGAGTTGAGGATGGCTCCTAGTCTCCCATTACTTCCAGTAAAACATTCCGCACTCTGTCACCAGTCCTTGTGCCTCTCTTTTTACGTAAGAAGGAAAGAGGATAAAAAAATAGAAAAGGCATGAGAATAAGACATCTGTTGGTCATCCCCCTACATGACTTTGTTTACTGGTCCTCCAAATTCCTTGAAAGACCCTACCACAGAGCAGCTCCATTTTGCTGACACCAGCCACATACCATTAAACCCTCAGTAGTAATCACTCCCGCAGTGGAAAGTCACAAAACAGAAAGCTTGGGAATTGCATAGATAATAGCGTCCTTAAACATGTGGGCCTTTCTGATGCAGCCTTTTGAAATGAGTCTAGAATCTGCAGGAGGAATCGTGGGCTTTATCCAAATGGTCTTGTGGGAACTCTTCACCGACTTACATACAACCTGGAGAGTCATGAGCCCCATGGCAGTAACCCAAATTATCCTGAGAGGTGAAAATACTAAAAGTAATGTGGTCTTATGTCCTGGCTAGCCAGCCGAAGACAGGCCTATATTATGCCTGTGGTTCTGGGTTCATTATGAACAGTTCTTTCTCTCAAAAGTCCTGGCTAATTTTATAATGGATTTTATGTCCGTCCTAATTAAACATCAGCTTAGCTGATGAAGCAATAGAGAAGCTACCTGGTTGACTGTCATTTGGAAGTCCAAGATGCATCTTTCCAATGTTCATCCATGTGCGACTAAGCTGGCCCCCTGATTGACTTGGCCAGCTGGAGTCTTGGATTAACTATCCCAGACGATTCTAAGCCAGACGTCTCAGCTCTAGCACTGCAAAATCTAAAGGCAACTGATCCCTCCCAGAGAATTTACAAGCCGCCCAACAAGCCAAGAGAGCAAACTTAGACTTGCATTTGGTCCTTTCCTCCTCTTGTAATCAAGGCCGTTTGGTACCGTGCCCACTTGTGTAGCTTGCTGTGGGACCTTGGAGCAGGTCTAATTTGAACTGACATGCACTCTACATAGAAAATGTATACTAGATTCAGAAGATGGGACGAAGAAGTGCAAACCATGTCATTAATGAATTTCCTACTGAATAGATTTCAAAATTGTGATGTTTTAGATATGGTTTAAATAAACTAGGTTATTAAATTTGACTTTTACCTCTTATTTTTATACTTTAAACTTTTATGTGTGTCCACTAGAAACTCAAGCTTACCAACATGACTTGAATTACTTTGTAATAGACAGTACTGGTCCATCACCTTGACTTTTTCACCCATAAAAAAAAATTACAAAGCTGAAATTAAGACAAAGTTTACTTTATTTCAGGCTGTTCTTTGGCAATATTTCTTGTTTTATTTTTGTCACAGGCCTGTTAACACTTCTATATAACAAGTATTAATGATCTACTGCACAATTAGGAACTCCATAGACATTAATGGAATTCTCCTCACCTAGGGTAATCGATGTCATCTTTCACACCAATAAGGGCCTTGCTGCCGAAGCAAAACCATGGTCAGTAAGGAAACGGCTGCTTCCCATGAACTCATTGGGCCAAGCATTCAATCATATTCCTGTGCTTCTGGGGGTGTTTCTATCAGCGTTTTCATAGGGTTGTATTTGTACTGTATTTATATAAAATGAAGGTAAAACGCACAGGTGACCAATTAGTAAAAGTTGTTGAATGAGTGTGAAATGTAACTCATAGTTAATGGTTGAAGTAAAATCTAGTGAATTGAACATAAGTAAGGTTTGTGTGTTCATTTTTCACGGAGATAATGAATTTCAGAAGAAGTGGGAAATGTTTTTGTTTAATGTAATAAACCCAGAACCTATGTTGGAAGCCAGATCAAATATGCTATGGTGGACATTTCCAGACAATTAGAGTTAAGAGTTTTATCATTATTTGCTATCAGAAGTCAATTTTCTATGAAGATAGCATATCTGAGATCTCGGTGGTGGCTATTAAGGTAATGGAAGTCGAAATGATAGTGAAAGTGGAAACATCAACAGAAAGCTAGTGTCATGTTCCAAGAAAGAGGTGATGGTAGTTTGGAAAATATACTGTGATACACACACACACACACACACACACACACACACACAAACAAACAAACATAGAGAGACAAGAACATCAAAAGAAGAAAGTCTCAAAGTAGTAGCATCCACAAACAGCTGCAGGCAACATCAAGTTGTATTTCTTTCCAGTAATTGTCTAGCTATATGTTTTGACCTGGTCCCATTTATAATGTCTAATTATAATGTATTCTAGAATATTCCATGTTAGAAAAAGCTTTCAAATATAATCTTAACTATCTGCTTAACACTTTGGCATGCCACTGCAGGGGCTTCTCAAGTGCCTTCTATTGTTGGTCATTGCAGACTGCCAAGAACATCTTATTGCTTTAACTTACAGTGAGTAATTCTTATTGTATTCTCAGGGCTGAACACCAGAAGTGTAATTATTAGTTTAGTGCTTGTGACCATTTTAAGTCCTCAAGTATACTGTCATATAGTTTTAAGCTTAGGCAATATTTTTAAAGGTAAGCATTTTCATTCCTTTCAGATGAATGCAATAATAAAAACAGCAACAAACTTGTCAAGCAAAAGATTCTTTGAGGACTTTATCACATAAATGATTTTTAGGATATGATTTTTTTTCAGTCAGTATTGGGGTTGGTCTTGTGTCCTCTGTAATCAGATGCAGAGTTGAAGTTCTGTGCTCCAAGACACAAGGGGGGTCTCAAGAAGGGGACAGGGCAGGACAGGACAGGACAGGACAGGGGAAAGGAAGAAGGTCACCATGAGGCAGAATGAACCATGAGCACATGGCCAAAAGAGGCTCGCTCTGAGGACACACATGAACAGAGCAAGACTCACTTGGCAAGTAATGGGGCATTTATCTGGTTATTAATAATCATTAATAATAATTTATCTGGGTTATAATAGTCTTAGTATCTGCCCAGGTCAGCTTTAAAATAAATTCTGATGTCTCTGTGTTGTTTACTCAAGAGTAAAATGAGAAAGAATGGACAGAACTCCCCCATAAAAATACTGCTAAAAATCAACTAGTATATATGACTGTTCTGTATGGAAGTCTAGATATAGAAGTACAGAGAATATTAAATTATTTCGTTGCCTCAGGTAGAGAATGAAATCAGTAATTCAAAGGGAGTAAGATATAATTGAAAATGCCTTTTTGTACAAATATTTTGACAATTTATTTGAGTTCTTATATTTTAAATCAGTAAATTATTTCTACATAAGTAATCATTGGATAAGGTTTAACCCCTGACAGAATTATTAAATATTTCCTAGGCAAAATTAGTACTTTTTACTGTATTTTGAATTTGCCTTATTTTATATTATACTTACTTTAATACCTAAAAAGAAAACAGATTTTTTTAGTGAAAATTATTAGGAAAGACTAAACAGCTCACAAACTCTTGGTTTTGTGTTAAAATTGACATCTGGAACTTAGTCAAGGTCTAATTCATATAGGATGAAGACAATGATGTTTTCAGGCATGCTAACCAGGGAGTGACTGGGACTTCCAACTCTCTTGTAGCCTCCAGGAAGGTTTGAATCCTGAGGATCTGCCCATATACTGGAGCGAGGAGGGGAAATGCTTTTATGCGTGTGCAGAGATTAAAATGTTCTTTTAGGAAGAATGCAGACTGCAAGTTCTATGCAAGGAAGAGTTATCTGATCCTAGTTATCAATAGCTCCATGCCTAGAGTACTGTAAGAAAGATAGATCCCTCCCATTCTTTTCAACAGGACTAGAATTCAGTCTTCACCTACTAAGCTACTGAAAATTACCTTTTGAATACTTCCTGTGGCTCAAGGTGACATTTTAGACACTGAATATGTTGGTGAATTTAAAAAAACAAAACAAACAAACAAACAAAAAACCTAAGATGAAATGATTTATGTCCCGGGTATACGGAAAGTAAAGATCACAGGGTGGGGTAGAGAGCAATGAATAAAGACAGCAGGAAGAGGGAACTGGAGTATTGAAAGGAACAGAGAAAATTTCACATGGAAAATCCCTAAAAGTCCAGACCACCCTCAAATGTAGAGAAAGAGGCAGCAATGCATCCAAGCCTGCCCTTGAACCTCTCATCTCCAGGCTGTGGGTCCTCGTGGGCGGGGACATTTGGTAATTACAGCTGGAAGAGGCCACATGGTGTGTGGTTGAGGCCAGAGATGCAACCGCCAACTATAATACAACACACAGGGCAGGGCTATGGTCAAGAAGGCTTTCCCATCAGTCGAACCCTTGTGTGAAGAGCTGCCACGACATCTCTCCACATCTCATGGTTCTCATTTCCATAGGAAGGAAAATAAATGTTCTCAGAAAAGGAAGACCTATTTGCCTCGTTATCGGAACAAGTAGTTGGAGGACAGATTTTGTTTCTTGATTGCCTCGTTCTGTGCCTCAGCCTGCCTAGGACCTAGGAGCTGTCTACATAGGACGCATGACAGCACAGAAGAAGTAGAAGATAATTTTCTACTTTTGAGATATTCTAAACGATCCTGATAGAAGCTTATTTTGAAAGCTAGATCTTGTGGCCAAAGTATTCTAATTACAGTAGATTATAAAATAATAGCCACAGAAAATGCTGATAGAGACACCCTCAGAAGCCCAGGAATATGAACAAATGCTTGCCAAATGGATTCACGGCTGGAGAGATGGCTCAGAGGTTAGGGGCATGAACTGCTCCTGTGGAGAACTTTAATTTGATGTCCAGTACCTACCCACATCAACCTGCTCACAACGGTCTGTAATGACACCCCCAGGGTATCTGAAGCCCTCTTTTGGCTTGTGTGGGCAGCTGCACTCATGTGCACAGACCCAGACCCATACAGGTAATAAAAAATATTCTCTAAAAAATAACTAAACCTGAGAAGTAACCCCCTGAGCATTAGTGTACAGGTGAAGTATATCCCAAGCCAAATATGACAGCAGTCCCAAATTCTCTAAGATGGATTAAACCACCGTATCCTAGAAGCCAAAGTTCCCCCTTCAACGATCCATTCCACGCTCACCTTAAAGTCAATGGCTCTGGGGTACGAAGGTCTCTAAAGATGGGATTCCAGAAGGAGTACAGCAGACTTGGGTTTATTTTATCTTAAATAATATACTGGGAATGAAAACCCCACATGGACACTTGGTTCAGGAGTCAGAGGTTTGTGCAACCCAGAGACCACAGGCTCTGCAAAAGGCAGAAGTAAACCCCTTTCGGCATCAGACCATGGTCAACAGTTCAACAGTTTCTAGCAGTTTCCAGCTAATTATGTCTGTGCTTTGTGACCACAAGTTCCCTGGTTAGCTTACGCCAAGGTGTTTAAAACAGCTACTATTTTAAAACTATTTATTTTCTTTAAAAACAAAAGCAAAAACACCAAATGGCACAAAATTGCTTACCATATTTACCAACACAAAAGGCTGACAATAAGCCAGATAATATTTAAAATTCAGGCAAATATTTTCTTAAATGTTGAGCGAAATCCGTTACTTTTGAAATGAACATGTGCTATAGAGTTTTTAAAGGATGTTTGAAATACTCCTTTGTTATGTGATCACTATGCTGAAAATAACATAAGCAACCCTCTAAAATTCTCCTACCATCATAATTATGAAAACTAGAGACAATTTTTAAATATACTTAAGAAATATTTCAGAGTTCTAGTGAATTTTATACCTATTTTTAAATTTATAAAGTGCAAAAGTTTCCAAATTATTTGTGAGAAAATTTGATTGATACCAGAGAAGGTGGAAATTTAGCAGCCAAATTTCAATGAGATCAATATCTCCATGTAATTCTAACCACTATTTAAAATAATCAGAAAAATGTAAATTGAGCGAACAACTTTCAATCAGATCTACAAGCTTTAGCTTGATAGTCACTTAAGGCAGTGACAGTGATGACTTGTTCCCATTCATTAATAACTAGAATTGTGTCACAAAGGACAAAGCCAAGATTTAAAAAAACAATGTTACAAAGAAACACTGTAAAATAAGACAAAACCAATGAATCTCTCTAACTAAGCAGGCCCTTTACAGTCTCTCCCAAACTGGAGGTGTGGGGCTTGGTTGTACTCTTGCTATGGATGACGAATCAGTACCAGCTTTCACACAATCAGCTTTAAGAATATGCTGAAGTAAACCCAAGCAACAACCAGAAGCTAGTGTACACAAACAAGGGGGCCTGAGACACGGCTGACGATGTCAAATGCTGGTGAGGAAGTGGAGCAACAGGAACTCCATGCCCAGGGGATGAGCCCAGCCCGATTCTAACTCAAAGAATCCCGAAGGAGCACATGACAGTTGTCTTAATTACTAACTCTTGGGTATCTTTGTTAAACAGCAAGGGCTGGCATAAAAGTGTATTCAGTAAGGATGATTATACTGAAAACAAACAGATTAGTTTCCATTTAGACAATATTCTTTATAAACTTATTATTTATTTACCTTTCTTCCATCTTTCTAAGGTTATTGTATTTTGGACATTATATATACACATTATATAAATTCACAGTACATAATATAAATCTACATATGTGAACAATCAAAATATTTGAATGAATACCTTATGTTATAGATAAGGGAAGAGACTCTGAACATTCTATGATCACGTCTACAACTGGAGATTCTGACTGTCCAGTCTTTACTATAGCAACATAAGTTCAGTGCATATCTCAGAACTACAGCCACATAAAACAGCTGAGTCTAACTCAGGAGGCTGGAAGTTATTTTGTGTCAAACATAACTTCAACTAAAATAATCTAAAAATGTCTCTTTAAATATGTATTTAAAAACCCTAATCCAGACTGGGTGTGATGGCACATGCCTTTAATCCCAAGTGGATCTCTGTGAGTTTCAGGCCAGCCTGGTGTACATAGTGAGTTCCAGGACATCCAGACCCTATCTCAAATAAATAAACAACAACAAATAACATTGAAACCTGAGCTGGGCATACTCCTGTAAACCGAAGCATGTGAAAAGCTGAAACAAGAGCATTGCTGCAAATTCAAGTTGGATTAGATAGTGAGTTCTAGGGCAACCTGGGGAACATAGTGAAACTGTTGTCTCAAAACCACAAATAAACAAACGAATAAGCAAACCTGAGTCTGGTGGGGTGCTGCTGTCCTGAGAGAACTCACGTGACATCTTCATCCCAGTCCCCAAAGCACTGAGAGGCTTTCATGTCCAGTGAGCCCAGGTTCCAGTTGACATTCACTATTCTAAAGAATGGCTATTACTTTCCCCTCTGTTACAAAACTTGAATTAAAAATAATCAACCTTTGCACAAGCAAAGCTGGTGCTACCATTTAATAAAATAAATCAGAAGATCACCTGCTAACATCCATTTGTAGATTTCATTTTTTAAATTTACATTCAGCCATTGCTCCCCACCTCCGTTTCTCCTTCCACAGTTCCTTATCCCATACCTCCTTCCCCTGTCTCCCAGAGGGTGCCTTCCCACCAGATCTCCCCTTCCCTGGGGCCTCAAGTCTCTCGAGGATTAGGCCCATCTTCTCCCACTGAGGCCAGACCAGGCTATACATGTTGGGAGGGGATAGGGGAGCAGGGCTCAGACCAGCCAGTGTATATGTCCTGGTTGATGGCTCAGTCTCTGGGAGCTCCCTGGGGTCCTGGTTAGTTGAGACTGCTGGTCTTCCTATGGTGTCCCCCTCCCCTTCAGCTTCTGTAATCTTTCCCCTAATTCAACCATAGGGATCCCAGACTTCAGTCCAATGGTTGGGTGTAAGTATCTGAGTCTGTCTCAGTCGGCTGCTGGTAGGACCTCTCAGAGAGCACTCATACTAGGCCCCTATCTATAAGCGCATCATAGCATCAGTAATAGTGTTAGGCCTCGGTGCTCAGCCAGGAGAAGGATCCCAGGTTGGGCCAGTCAGTGGACTGTCTTTCCTTCAGTCTCTTCTCCAATTTTGTTCCCGCAGTTCTTTTAAACAGGAATCGTTGTGGGTCAGAAATTTTGACTGGAGGTTAGTAACCCTGTCCCTCCACTTGAGGCCCTGTCTATCTACTAGAGGTGGACTCTCTCCTCTCCCCGTTGTTGGGCGTTTTGGCTAAGGTCTCCCCTATGGTCCTGTGAGTCTCCCACCTCCCAGGTCTCTGGTACTTTCTAGAGGGTCCCCCCCCTCGGACCTCCCAAACCCTGGGGCTGCATATTTCCATTCATTCTCCTGGCCCTCTGGCCTTCTCTCCTGTCCACCTCCTCCCCCCATACCTGATCCTGCCCCCCTTTTAATCTCCCCTCCCCATCTTCCACCCAGGTCCCTCCCTCCCTCTGCCTCTGTGATTATTTCCTTCCCCCTTCTAAGTGGGATTAAAGTCTCCTCACTTCATTGCTGGTGGGATCGCAAACTGGTACAAACCACTCTGGAAATCAATCTGGCACTTCCTCAGAAGATTGAAAATAGTTCTACCTGAAGATCCAACGATACCACTCTTGCCATATACCCAAAAGATGTCCCACCATGCCACTGGGGCACATGCTCTACCATGTTCATTACAGCCCTACTTGCAATAGCCGGAAGCTGGAAACAATCCAGATGTCCCTCAACTAAAGAATGGATACAGAAAATGTGGTTCCTTTACACAGTGGGATTCTATTCAGCAGTTAAAAACAAGAACATCCTGAATTTTGCAGGCAAATGGATGGAACTAGAAAATAATCATCATGAGTGAAGTAACCCAAAAGGACATACATGGTATGTATTCACTAATAAGTGGATATTAGCCAAAAGGTACAGAACACCTGGGGTACAACCCACAGACTGTAAGAAGTGTAACAAGTAGATTCTTTTTACAAAACTGTAAGAAGTGTATCAAGTAGATTCTTTTAAGGAAAAACAAAAAAACCTTACCAAGTAAGTGTGGCGCTTTGAGTGAGTTCTCTCTAATCCTAGGCAGCTTAATACTTAGTCCCAGTTGTTGACACTCTTTAGTTAGATTTAGGAGTTATGTTCTTGCTGAAGGAAGTATGTCATGGCAGAGGACAGAGGACAGAGGACAGAGGGCAATTTCTCTCTGCTCTCTGCTCCCAGTTTGCAGTTCAAGATGTGAGCTCTCAGCTGCTGCTCACAACCACGCCTTCCTGCTGAGATGGCTTCCCTGCTCTTATCCACCTGGAACCTGAAGCTAAATAATTTCTTTCTTCTATAAGTTGCCTTGGTTGTGGAGTTTTGTCCCAGCAACAGAAAAGAAACTAATTCAGCAAGACAGCACGTTTCATTTATACATGTGGAAATCAACGTCTCTTATTCACGATTTATTGCTTAAAATAGAAAAATTCCCCAGTGAAAAAGGATTTGTGCAGATAGGATGCTTGAGAGGAATATAAGCAAATTTTATGAATGGGTCCTTGGCCGATATTCTCCTTAGATTCCCCTCATGTATAATGTCTCCCAAAGCCTGTAATACAACACCAAAGAACTGTAACATCTTACTTTGCTTAATTGAGTTTTCTACTAATTTCTGTATAGGAGGTGGACTCTTGCTTCAGGATGTGAGCAGAACAAATGTCAGTAACGAAGCAGCTTCTGTGTCTTCTAAATAACGGCCACGTTAATAACCCAGACTCCAGATGTGACAGAATATTATAATGAAAGTTATACCAAGGTAATTATATTTCATGTTGCCGGCATCACAAATTAGATTGCTTATTTACAGTAATTTAGTACAGTTTTGAAGTACTGTCATCAAATTTGATTGAGATAGACTTTAGTGAGCCAGAGGGAGTTGGCTTAATTGAAAAAGTTTCTATTTGAAACACACCAATATCCCATTTTCTGGGTTTGGTCATGAAGACCAGTACTTGCTTTTCTGCTACTCCTGATGTGCAGTTGATGTAACTGAATTAAATGGCAAATTCTAGAACCAAGGCGGAAATTCAGATAGGAAAGGTTCATGTGTGTCATTGTTATTTCAAGAGATGCGCTACAGCCGTTATCTGTCAACCTATCCTCACGAAATATAACCTCCTACATGAAGTGATTCCAAGTTATCTTACACAATCTCAAGTTCATGAAAACTGTGTCGAATTCTATAGTTTCTCTTGACACTGAGTAATACAACTCAACAAATGTATCAATAACTATGCACCCGACACAGGTGAACCTGAAAGTATCATGGAGACTGTTCTGCCAGGAAGCAATGGATGCAGGGGTTAAATTTTATCCGAGTCTCAATTTCTAACTTACTGGAATGTTCACTTAAATGGTGACAAAGAAATCAGAAACAGGGTCATATCCAATACAGAACTATTACAGAGATCTTTCTACTACATAGTTATATTTAAAAAATACTTTTTGTAGCATCAAAGATCCTGAGCCTGGGCATTCTGCCTCTTCAGGATCCTCTCTCATGGTGTGTTACCTCAAAACATGTGCCTTGCTCTAGGGCTGTCTCAGGTCATGCTCTCTGCTATAGGTTGAAAGCTTGGGTCCCTCTGAAGTTTGCACGTGGAAACCTGATGCCCAGTGTGGTGGTGCTTAGAGATCCTCTGCTGTGGTGCTATAGAAAGACGGTGAGGTCATGAGGGATTTTTGCAGGACGGTGTCTCAGTACGAAAAGCATGCTGAGTCTGGTATGCCTTTATAGAAGCCCAGACAGAGCTTATTTCATGCTTGAAGCTATCTCCATAATATCTTTTGGGACTGGAATTTCTATAGCCTCCTCTCTAACTCTGCTTGGGGAATGTCTACTTATCCTAGAATTCACCTTTCTGGAGGCCCAAGAAGCCTTTTCAAGAACATTCTCGCTCTTCATGCATGCCCCAAGCAGGACCGTACTTCTCCCTCTGTATTAATTGCTACCGCTGCCTTATTAATGCACAGAGCAGAAGCAGGCTCGTGGGTTTGGAGTCTCAGAACTGATGGGCCTCATTGCATATCCAGCCCCTAAGCTGAGTCAGAGAAATCTCCTCTGTCTCTCCTGAATGATGGTTTTGTTACTGGTACATTAAAGGTGCAGCCTGTTGATGCCTGCTTCGCGTTGGGTATCATCGGTGGACTTCAAATATTTGCCTGAAACTTAACACTTAATTCCTGAAGCCTGTATTGCACCAAACATTAGCTCAAAACATCCAGAATTCAACATCACCTCCCACAAAGAAGCCACCATGTGACCTCTTGGCTCTTCAAGATATCTGCTTTCACTTTGGCACTGGTCTCTGGGAGACTCTGGTCTCTAGACTCCTTATGGGCCAGATAAAAGTTGTCTCCAAGATTCTGATTCTGTTTCAATTAGGATATCATTAGATGTTATCTATAAACGTTGTTGCTAAGAACCAAAAGCTTTTGGCACATTGAATGAAAAATTTAAAAATAAGTTGAGTGTCTACCAATAAAATCCTAACGACATCTAAACATGTTATAAAATGACATGACATGGAAAGATATGTAGCAGGTGCATATGTAATGGGATAGAAATATAGTAAAACATACTTTTATGTTTTTACTTTCTATATTAGGGATAGATGGAGAGAGAGAGAGAGAGAGAGAGAGAGAGAGAGAGAGAGAGAGAGAGAATGAAGAGGACCCTCAGAGGCCAAAAGAAGGAATCAGATCCCCTGGAGTCACAGTGGTTGGAAGCTACCCAGTGGGTGCTGGATACTGAGGTTGGCCTCTAGAAGAACAGCAGTTCTCCAACTTGATGATCATGTGCTTAAGTTAAAATAATTTTATCTGTGTAGACTTTCCATTTTTTAACTACAAATATGTTACAACTTTATTTGAATTCATTTAAAAATAATCACAAGTTTAAGGGCATCAATTTGACAGACTATATAAAGCTCCACTCCAGTGCCTGGCATAAAGGTTTACTAACTAGTCTCTCTTATTTACAATTTACTGCTATTATTGTTTGAAGGTTACTGATAAGTGATAGAGTATAGCCTAGTGTGATAGTGTCTATGATGCCAATGGATTGGTAGCAAATGTCAGGTTGAACTTTGTCTTGTGATCAGAGGCAGTCAGTGACTGATCTAGTCCCAGACTATAACTCACAGACTACTAGTTACACTTGCTGCTTCAGATCTTGATGGGGTAACTAAAACAAAGAGTCTATGTTCAAATAAAATTTGACATCCCAAGTTGCACAACTCTGATAATGTTTCCCTAGCTTTGCTTTCAGCCGCTGGGGTCATCAGAGCAGTGCGGTGCCATAGTCCACTGTGGCCCTGCAACAGAGAACCCCAGAATAGAACGCCTGGCAGACTTTACATACTTCAGAGTCTTTTCTCTTGGATATCTCCAGGGACTTCCCTTCTGAGAAAGACTTTTTAAGGAATACTTTCTAGATCATACTACACACAGCAGACACCACAATACCCATTAATTGAGGCTGATTAAGTTGTGTCTATAGCCAGGCATTTGTGGTGTCTAATGGAGAACACATACTTTCTTATTCTTTTGTTAGTCCAGAATGGATTCCAAGTCTAAACACTGGCTTCTCTTGTAAGGGAAGGCAGGAGACCTTCCCTGTCTGTGTCTGCACACAGGATATTTCTCTGGTATTGATGGATGGATGGAAAATATGATACATCTAGAGCTGGTTCCTGGCATCAAATAACCTAAAACCAAACAAGGGGCAGCCATGGAAAATGAGAGCAGACGAGAAAATAAAAGCCTTGGAGTCCGCGCTCCCGCTGATTGTTACCACACAAGCAAGGAGCCTGCTGGTCAGGCAACATGCACTGCCTTCTGTAATTCGATGGAAAACTATTTGTAATGCGTGCTTGGCCTGCACAAAGGAAAACTCAAGGGGACCAGAAGACCTCAAAACAAAGCATGTGATTCAATAGGTGTAAACTGTTAAATAAGGAGCCAGGCATCACACTAAAGATCTCCTTCCTTTACCTTCTGCACCATGTGTGGAAAGAATGGTTGTCTTGCTATTCTTCAGCCTTTTGTCCACCGCAGCCAGTACCAGAAGCAGACACAGAAATGATGTAAGAGCTTAAGGAGATAGGCCCTAGGTGCCCATATTCCTGCAGAGTCTTAGATAACGATCGTTCCCTGAGCACAAGTATGTTTGCTCTGTAGAATAGCAAGACTTATGAGCTAGGGATGAGGAGTGCTCCCTTGTGATTGAGATGGAGGAAATGGCTTCTAGTTGCAACACTACAGGTTACAGTGATTTTTACCTCTGTAGTTCAGACTGTCCAAGTCTTACAGCAAGATTTGACTTCTATGTTTGTTATACTGTGCTGGTGCAAGAGTTGTATGCATACAAAAAACAAAAACAGAAACAAAAAACATATTCTGGATTTTGAGTTTCAGTCTTTACCTGGGCTAGCAGTGATCAATAGAATATTGATATTCTCTCCTGCTACTTGGCAGAGACAGAAAGCTGTAGTTCGCAGCCAGGCATTTGATGGGGAGGGCAAACTGCTGATCCTGGGCTTAGGTTCTGTGCCAAGCTTGGCAAGTTATAGTAGATGAATCTCAATTTAGAGTGTTTCCAATTAAAACATGTGAATTAAGCCAGGCATAGTGGCACATCCTTTTAATCCCAGTACTCAGGAGCAGAGACAGGTACATCTCTGTGAGTTAGAGGCCAGCCTAGCTTACAAAGCGAGTCCAGGACAGCGAGGCCTGATTACCCAGAAGAACCCTGCCTCAAAAAAAGAGGGGCAAGGATTGGCCCAATCACAAGTCAAGGGGCATGTACATGTGCAACTGGGCTTGGTCTAGATTTTTCTAGATCATAGGCTAACAGGTGGTTCTTACTAAGAGCTGTGATACGACATCATCTCTGAGGCATATTCTCTAGCTGTGACACTACATCTCTGAGGCATATTCTCTAGCTGTGATACGACGTCTCTGAGGCATATTCTCTAGCTGTGATACGACATCTCTGAGGCATATTCTCTTCCTATGAAAACCTTCTAGAAGAAAATTCTTCTTTGATGATCTCAAAGCAGCATCCTCATCTTAACCCTTAAAGATGCTGTCCCCACATGAACAGAAGCCCCTGCTATTACTTGAGCTTTTTAATGATTTATTTGTTGTTGTTGTTGTTGTTGTTGTTGTTGTTTTAATTATATGTATATGTGAGTTGGGGAGGTTTATGCGCACTTGAATGCACATTTCCATGGAGGCCAAAAGAGGTTTTTAAGATTCCAGGATCTGAAGTTACATTTGGTCATGATCTGCCCGGTCTGAGTCCTTAGAATCAAACTTGGGTCTGCTACAAGAACAATACACACTCTTTACTGCTTAGCCTCTACAGCTCCAACATGATTTTTGTTTTTGTTTGTCTTTGTTTTGTTTTGTTTTGTTTTCAGGATCCCATCAAGTAGCCCTGACTGGCCTTGAACTCACAGAGATTCTACTGCCTCTGCTTTCCAAGTGCTCTGTTAAAGGGGTGTCCCATCAAGACCAGACTTTACTTGAACACCTATTATGAGGTTTTGGGTTTTTTTTTTACTCAGTTTCTGATTGATTCTGAGTTTTAGTTTTTTAAACACAAAAGTGCTAATTCCAATGCTTCCTGATCCTTGCTTCTGAGAGTTGGATATAGAGAAAGTGTTGATGTCAAGGACACACGAGGGACACTAGACGTGTTCAGGAAACTTGGTTCTTACAATGCCAAAGTTGGTCATCTAATTAATAAAAGTAACAGCACCTGGAATGTGTCATTGCCTATTCTATATTTTGTTAAAATTATTCATCTGTGCTATCTTGCTAGCCATGAAAATGACAGTGAAATATGGCTGTCCATTAACCGAAAGCAAAATGTAACCCAGTAATGATGCCTGAAGCTTCCTGCTGGGCTGGAGATTTTAGATATCATTAATAATAAATTATCAGCAATGCTTTCGGCAGCTCATAGATTTCTGAAATTTTCCATTATAAAATGATAATCCACTAAGTCATGTATCACAGCCTTTAGCCATCTACTTACATCCATTTTGTATGAAGAACACTGTTCCCAACGTTGAACTCATTTTACAGATGGGAAAGTAAAGGTTATTGCACTGAATGGCTGAGTGATTGTGCCGAATGAATCTGGGCATTGGAATCGAGGTCCCTGGTACAGTACAGCTTCACATCATAGCCTCTGACATGTGTGTCAGCGTGAGAACACATACAAGTGACTGGCTAATGAGCTGGGGTCAGAATGGAGATAAGGTTCTATTAGCCATGAGCTCTAGCTCACTTTATTTCATCTGTCAGAGTCTAGAAAAAGCAACAACATAATCCGTTGTTAAAAGGAAGACTTGGGCCACATGTTTCAATTGGCTATTTGGGGCCATGTGGAAAAAGAAGAAGGAATTTTCTCAAAGCAAATAAAACAAATTAAAACCTTTAACAATGATCAAGTCTAAAACTCCAAAACTCCTGTGAGTTCAAGGGCTTCAAGCTCAGGTATGAGCATGGACCGAGAGAGAGAGAGAGAGAGAGAGAGAGAGAGAGAGAGAGAGAGAGAAACTGACTTTCCTTCATGGGTCTCCATTGTTAAAATACAGGCTCCCTCACCCCTATTGTCTTCTCCTCCAATGAAAACCCATAGGAATGAATCTGAAATACAAGCTGTGTGATGTTTAACGGAACACTTCCCTCCAGGTTTGGTTTTCTTATAGATAAATGGGAAGAGGGGGTGAGAGTAGGCCAGGCTCTTCAGTCGCAGGCCATCCAGGCAGTTTAAGAGCCTCCCCACTTCAAAATGTGGTGGGTGTTTACACTGAGTGGTACTGGTACTGAGCAAAGTCATGAGTCACTGAGGCACTCAGTTCAGACTGATGTATATCTTTGATGTCTTACAAACTTCTAATGCGACATCCTTCAAACTAATCCAAAGAATACAGAGGCCCACACAGATAGCAAGTTCCTAACAGGATCTCAGTCACTGGAGGAAAGAGCTTGGGAAACCGTCATAAGTTGTTTGTCTCCTATACCCTTTGAGAAGACTTGCTCTGTATAGGTTCAACACCAGCAGAAAGCACAGAAAAGCCTGGTGCCCACACTTCCAAATGACTACCCCCAACCCTACATATATAACGCTCAAGGATCCAGAAAATAACTGAACTGAAAATGAGTGCTCCTCCTCAGTGGTGCTTTCTCCTGCTCTCACTCCTGCTGCCCTCCCCCTCCTTGCCCTCCCCCTCCCTGCCCTCCTTCTCCCTGTCCTCACTCTGGCCCACCATGTTTTTGCTCCCGAAGCCCCTCACTCTCACTCACCATTTTACACCTTGTGCCTTTTTAATTTCACTACACTTTTAGTAGCAATTTCACTTTATTTCTATCTTTTAAGTCTTCCATGTTTTTTCTTTTCTTGTACTTTCATCTAATTTTGGAGATGAAGTTTTCAGTTACTGGGTAATCTTTATTTATCTTTGTCCATTTTCTTATCCCTTTATTTCTCCTTTTTTCTTTTCTTTTTTTTCTTTTCTTTTTTGGTCTATTATACTCTAAGAAATGTTGTTACTTTAAAAGAGATTTATTTAATTATGAATATGTGTGATTCTCTCTCTCTCTCTCTCTCTCGTGTGTGTGTGTATGTGTGTGTATATGTGTGTGTGTATGTGTATGTGTGTGTGTGTGTGTGTGTGTGTGTGTGTGTGTGCAGGTGCCTGTGGAGTCCTGAAATCCCCAGTGTTGAGGTTATAAAGCAGTTAGGAGGCCACAACAGGTATGCTAAGCCTCTACAGTGCTCATTCTTAACAGCTGAGCCATCTCTGCAGCCCCAAGATGCTTTTACCTTTTATTGTACTGCTTTTAATCTATTAAAAAAAAACCACACACACAGCTTATATTTTCACCTTTTGTTGCTCACCTTACATTTACCTAATTTTGTTTCTAAACGTTCTCATTATTGGGAAATCATTTCCCTTCCCTGCGTTCTCTTGCTGGCTTCCCTTCCTCCTGACACTCTTCTCCATTCCTCCTCTCTTAAGTACTTCATTCATTCACTCTTCTCCTCCACTTTTCCCTTCCCCCTTTATTCCTTTGCCTTACTCAGTTGCTATTTCTGCATTTACTCTGAATAGATTTTGGCTTCACAGCACATTCTACGATGGCAGTTGTTGGTGTATTTGTTTTATTATTTTATTTGGTTTTATACCTCTACCTCCCTTCCAACCTTTAGTCCACCCTAATCCCTTCCAAACCCTCAAGACTAGGTAGGAGAGAAAGAAGGTTAAAGGGGAAAGGGAAAGTATATCTTGTTAGACTACTTCCTGCTGAATAGGGTTGTGGGGTTCCTTGGGCCTGGTCCAATCTTCATCGTCAATTTCCTTTTGTCAAACTGCAACAACAGCAACCAGGAGCAGCAGCCACTGCTTCCTCCTCCTCCTCCTCTTCCTCCTCCTCTTCCTCCTTTACTCCTTTTCCTTCTCCTTCCCCTCCACCTCCTTCTTCAGAGCACCTCCTGCCCCTCTCGGGACTCTGGCTTTTATTCTCCCTTCAGAATCCCTGCATTAAACTCTCTGCAGCTGGCAAAAGTCATGCCCCTCCCAGAGCATGAGACAACCACAGTTAGTGGCTGTGGACAAACTGAAGCAGCCCCATATCCCATACCTGGGATTAAAACAAAAACACAGTTACATAATATGACTCTTGGCTGTGTGTGTGTGTGTGTGTGTGTGTGTGTGTGTGTGTGTGTGTGTGTGTGTGTTTAAAGAAACCAAAATTCTCACTACAAGCACTGACTGCCATTTTCTAGTTTATGGTCACCAGTGATAAATTAACAGGTACTAGCTCATTTGAAATGGAGTTTGTATGGTGCAAACTCCATTAACGCAACATCATCTGTTGTCTCGTCTCAGGGTCACACTGAAGACTGTGCCCTCAAGAATAGACTGCTGATAATATTTGCAAATAAAACTGGAATATGCCCAAAACAGCCACATTCACAAACTGCACCACAGAAACAAGCAGCATGAAAAACACAGGCAATTTGACGTCTCCAAAAGACTCCCCAACTACTGAATTCTCTTATATTGAAATAGGTCAAAATCTGGACGAGGATTTCGAAATAAAAATAATCACCAGCCACGATGATGACACAAGCAAGAGAAGGAACTCAAATAAAGACTTGGAGACACAAGTCGGCAACATCAAAATGTCAGCAAAATCGATGGGAAAAAGAAAAGCAATGTGGATTTTAAAAATCGATAACACGAAAGAAAGATTCAGCAAGGAAACTGAGATTTGAAAGAAAAACAAAATAGGAAGTTTGGAAATGAAACACTCAAAAAACCAAATAAGTGTTACCAACAGACTAGACCAGGCAGAAGAAAGGATGTCATGGAGGGAGGATCAGGATTAAATACTACATTCATTAAATACTACATTCAACAGCAATAAGTAAAAACACAAATGAGCATGTCCACGGTTTATACGGACTCAGAGACAAAATCAGGAGATCGAACCTGAGGGTATGTGAGATAAACGAGGATCTGGAATATAGGCTTAAGACACTATAGAAGAAAATTTCCAATCTAGAGAAAGAAATGGATATTCAGTCACAAGAGGCATTTAGGATCCAGAACAGGGGCGACTAGAGAAGAACCTCTCCGGGATATATTAGTCAGGATGTTAAAAGCATAAAGCTGACAGGGAAAGACACCAACTCAACTGAAAAAGGCAACATCTCAGCATAAATCAGACCTCTTCTGCACCCTAGAAAGTCAGGAAAGCATGAAATAGTCCACATCCCTGAAAGTGAGTAACTGCCAACCAAAGCTGCGATGCACAGTAAAGCGATCTGGTAAAATTGATGGAGAAGTAAGAACACGTCAAGATCATCATGAACCACAACATTTCAGGACCGTCAATGCCAGCACTGCGGAAGGCACCTAATAAATACGGTACACAATGCAGGAAGAGGGACAAACCCAGGGAACCTTTAAAGTAGACCACATTCCAGGCCAAAAAGCAAGTCTTAACAAATACAAAAGAAGTAAAATAATTTGCTGTATCTTTTAAGATCATATTGAAACTCAAAACCAACAACAAGACAGGTGACAGAAACTAGACAAAGACTGAAGGCAGCACAATAGGAATAACAAGGGGACAAAATCATGGAGGAAACTCAAAAGTCCCGGAACCAAATGAAAATAGAAGCATAATTTACAAGAGCCCTTGGGATAATGCTAAGGTATTGATTGCTAAGAGAGAAGTTTACAGTCCTGAGTGCACGCGCACGCACACACGCGCGCGCGCACGCACACACACAAACACACACACAAAGAGAGAGAGAGAGAGAGAGAGAGAGAGAGAGAGAGAGAGAGAGAGAAATTGAACTGAAGGTTTTTAGATAAACAAAGAAAAGCCAAACCAAAAGCAGCAAATGGAAAGAAGGGACAGGCAGATGGCTCAGCACTAGTTGCTCTTCCAGACAGCCCAGGTTCAGTTCTTCGTATCCATGACAGCTCACAAGCAACTGTAACTCTAGTTATAGGAGCTCCAAAATCCTTTTCTGGCCTCCGTGGTCACCAGACACACATGTAGTATACAAACATAGTTGCAAGTAAAACACCTATGGACATAAAGTTAATCTTAAAAGATAATGGCAGAAATGACTGAAATAGAGACTAAACAGGCAATGTATAGCATCAGCCAAACAAAAGGTTTTTTTTTTCTTTAGAAGATAGCAACAACAGCAACAACAACAACAAAAAAAACCTCTAGAAGAAAAACCTCTAGCCAATTTCATAAAATGGGAGATGAAAAGGGAATGTTGTAACAGATTCTAATGACATTTGGAGCATCTTTAAGGAATGTTTTAAAAGCATTAAAGAATCCTAGATTCCTAGACACATCCACCTACTAAAACTGAGCCAAGAAAATACACTAGTAACTTTAATGGATCCATGACAAGAAAACTGAACTAATATTTACTGTGTCCATAAATAAATGAATGGTCAAAGAAAACATGATGTACATAGTCGGTGGAATTGTACCCAGCCAGAAAGAAAGATGAAATCATGACATTTGCAGGGAAATGGATGGACCTGGTGATCACCATGTTAAATGTTAAGTAAACTAAGCTATACTCAGACAAAGGCTGCATGGAGTATTACAGACCGTAAAAGAGAAGGAAGAGCAATTAAGAAAGCGGTGGGAGGGGGAAGAGAGGGTGAGAGAGAATATGTGACGTAAAAGCACAATGGAGTCTACATGAAGGGACAAAGAGGACCAGCAAGAGTGGCAGGAAGGACAGAGAGGACAGTGGAGAGGATGGTGGGGGAGGGTGATGGGGAGGGAATGGGGGAGGAGAAAACAATGGGGGAGAGGGATGGACAAAGAGAAAGTATCACAACACATCTGTAGGAAGACACCTGTGGCAAAGTAAAAATGTACACTTAAAAACAAACAAGCAAATCAAACTACCCCAGTCAGGATTCTATTCCAGCTCCTCTTTTATTCTGTTCTTCAACAGATGAATCTGTAGATCAGCTCACATTAAGCATTTGAGAAACAGTCTTAGTCTACTCTTTTGTAAACATGAGTTGCAGTGTGTAAAATCGTTTAACTCAAAAGATATGAATTTAACACAAATAACCTTGCATTCCTCATCCAAATCTTACATTGTAGACAAATTTCTAATCAGACCTCAACACTCGTAAGTCAGTTTTCTTCCGTTAAATCTTGAAAGCGTAGCAGGCATAAATGGGGGACAGTGTGTCCAAAGGTGGAGGCCTCAAGATTATTGGTCTGTAACCCTAGAAATAGAGAAGTAGCCATGACTATTATTTCCCCCTGGGGTGTGAATTGCCATTTCACAGGCTGTCACTGTCACTGTGTTTTAAGACCCCTGCCAACCACCCTGGGGCAGGCAGATGGCATCACAGGTCCTGAAGCCCTAACAGGAAATGTTTTCTTTTAAAGACTGGGTTGGCCTCTCTTTCCATGAGACACCCAATTCATATCCATAGCAGCTTCAGTTTTCAATGAAGGAAGGCTCCTTCGTTAGCGTGTCTCTGAAACAAGCTGTGTATTCGGAGGCAGTTTTCCTGGGCTTGGCTGCCCATTCGCTTGCAGCAGGGCCCAGACAAGTAATCCTGCCACCTCAGATGGCCTCTGAAAACCTGAGCCAGGAAAGTTCCTGACACATTTGGACTCTGGCTGGGATCAGTGTCCAGCTTCCTGCAAACACTCCCTGGGATGTCAACACATTTTTCCATCTTCTCTCCTGTTTGCATTACACCCTGGGAGGACTTGGTTTAGGCAAGCATCAATATTTTGATGTGATGACATGATGAACGTCCACAGTCAGTGCTGACAGCTGCAATTCTGAGATGCTAAAGTGCAGAGGGTAAAAGTAGCAGAAGAAACAAGCCAAAGGCTAGGAAGAGACGATGTCCTACTTAATCTCTCACAGAAAAATAGTAGCTCCGTGTGCCTGCAAATTAAGCACTTGTTTTCCTCCCAAGCGTGGTCTGTTTCCTGTTTCAGAGCCTGATGTACAGAAAAGGAACTTGGGGTGGGCAGGTGGGGGGGTGGGGTTCATCTTTGGTGACTCTTACATTCAGTCACATATAGACGTCACCAAGTTCCAATGATTTCACATACTGCTGCGTAGCTTCATACACTGAATACATCTTATATGTAACCTTTATCCAGGCCTACACTGCCACATTGCCCTTCATCTTTGACACCAGTAAACACTTCTGCTTGCTGTATTAGTTATTCCTCTTACTGCTGTGACAAAGTATCTAACAAAAGGTAACTTTTAGAAGGGTTTATTTTGTGTTCATGGTTTTGAGCTTACTTTCCATCACCCTGTTGGAGGCAGAAGGAATGGGAGGCTCTTCCTATTGTATCCACAATCAGGAAACAAGCAGTGAATGCCTGTGCTCAGATCTCTTTCTCCTTTATTTCAACCAGGGACCACAGGACGTGGAACCGTAGCATCCACATTTAACAGCAGCAATTCTCACTTCGGCTAATCGTGACGACACATGCCCAAGAACTGTTTCCATGGTGATTCTAAATCCCACCAAACTGACAATCAAGACAAACCACTGCAGCTATTATCTGCACTCTCTGTTGCTGTGGTAAGACACTGGAGAAAGCAGGAAAGGCTTACTTGGTGGCTCATTGTTTCCGGGCGTGTTTGCCTAGACTGGTTGCTTTTCCACCTGTAGCAAGGTGGTAGATCTTTACAAACTATGTGGCATAAGAAAGCACTTACAACATGATGGCCAGAAAGCAAGAGAAGACAAGCTCCCAATGTCACCTTTAAGGGCACACTCCAATGACCTAGCATCCTCAAAATAGGTCCCACCACCCATTAGCCTGGTTGACGACAGGTCTTCAGCGCACGACCTTTGGAAGGCATTTCAGATCCACTCCTGATGGTCGTTTAGCCTTCTCTCTACCTGACTCTGACATTCTATAATACATTCCCATGCTCCAGGAATATAAACCTGCTTTATTACTTTTTGCTGGTTTTCCATTGCTTTCTGAACAAAGTCTAAGATCTCAAACACAGCTTACACAATCTAAACTTGCTCAGTTCTTCAGCTTTGGTGAGCTACTTTCTTCTGAACACTGCCTGTCCATCCCTTGGATTCCCTTCTAATTCTTCAATCATATATCCTTTCATACCATGGTACCTGTGTCAGTGTTATGACTCCCAGTGACCCAGTGTCCTTTGTCCATACATCCCCTTCTCTCCAAATTAACGTCATGCATCCTTTATAGATGAGAACATGCATCATTTTCTCAGGAAAGTCTCTCTGGTTCCCTAAGCCTAGGTCATGTTGATTGTCACAAAAGTGTCTTCTTTTCCTTTAGAAACAGAAAACTTGTCACTTACATTTTTTTCATGTGCTTAATTAGTGCTTGTGCCTTTTAATCAATTTTAGTATAGCCATAGACTGATTGGCTTTGCTACCATTACACTGTTTGCTATATCTACCTAGGGACCACCTGTCCCTAGACATGTCTGGGGGCTTCCTTCCTTCCTCTCCTCCCTCCCCCTGCACTCTCTTTTTCTATTTATTTATTAATGTTTTAAGATTTATTTATTATTATATCTAAATACACTCTAGCTGTCTTCAGACATACCAGAAAAGGGCATCAGATCTCATTATGGATGTGTGCTCTATGAGTCTCTGCAGAGGACGTGTATTTGTCCCCTTGTCACTCTTAATAATTCCTTTCCTTGTGATATGCTTCAGTGGGTACAAGCTCTGGCTACAATTGCCCATCCTGGCCTCCAATTCTTCTTCTCAGTCCTTTCATCAGTTGGAATGCAGGCCTGTGCCACAGGACCTAGCGCTCTCTCTCTCTCTCTCTCTCTCTCTCTCTCTCTCTCTCTCTCTCTCTCTTCTCTCCCAATATTGTTTCGGCCCATTTACTTTTCTTCTTCCTTGTGAACTGTGTACATGACATTAATGTTTATTGTATTGTATAGATAATTCTTGTACAACACACTTTGTTTGGACATATATGTTCAAAATGTTCCAAATATCTCATTTCCTCCTTTCTATTTGATTTCTATTTTTTTCTGATGTCACTCAGTCTGGGTATTTCTATTGACCTCTATTTTTGTTTATTATTTTTCTTTTCAGCCTTGTGCAACCTCCACCTTCTAATTCATTTATTGAGTTTTAACTTTCGTTTGTTCTATGCATTAGTTCTGAAATTCCTTTCTTATTATTTTTATGGATTTCAATTTTCCACTGAAATCCTTTATCTTGCTATCAATATTGATTTTTTTTGAGACAGGGTTTCTCTGTGTAGCCCTGGCGGTCCTGAAACTCACTCTGTATACCAGGCTGGCCTCGAACTCAGAGATCCGCCTGCCTCTGCCTCCCAAGTGCTGGGATTAATAGGCATGTGCCACCATGCCTGGCTAATATTGATATTTTTAACAAGTTCTTGAAATTAGTGTCTGGTAACTCCAATATGCACACTATTAAGGTCAACGTTCTATTGCTATGAAGCGATACCATGACCACAACAACTCTGATGAAGGAAAGCATTTAATTGGGATTGAGTTACAGTTCATCAGTTTAATCCATTGTCATCAAGGTGGGGAGCATGGTAGAATGCAGGCAGACATGGTGCTGAAGAAAGAACAGATCCACATCTAGATCTTCAGGCAGCAGGAAGAGAGAGAGACTAGAATTGGCTTGGACTTTTGAAACCCCAAAGCCCACCTCCAATGGCACACTTCCTCCAAAAAGGCCACATCTCCTAATTCCTCTCAACTAGTTCCAGTCTCACATTCAAATATATGAGCCTATTTTAATCATGCACATGGTATCTGTATCTACTGTAGGTCTAGTTCTATTGTCTTAAAAGAATTCTTGGCCATTTGACAGACTAGGTACCATTCACCTCTTGATAGATCAGCACTTTTTTTTCTCATCAAATATTGGTTCTTATTCTATGAAATGTTAGTGATGGTATGTGGCTCTGAATAGTGTTGTAATTCATATAAAAGTCAATTTTGGGCAGCTAAGCTAGGCAAACCACCTTAATACAACTGAGCCTGAGACCTTCTAAGCTTTTGAGAGTGCTGATCCACACACTATCTGCCATTGTGTGTTACCCTCTCAGCAGTCGATTTGGAGGCAAAGGGTTATTTCTCAGTGTTCCTTCCTCTTGTCAATCCATGTATTCCAACCAGGTCCCATGAGGGTTGGAATGATGGACTTCAACACACATGCTTCAAGAGAAAAATAGAAGTTTTATATTTCTTTGTTTGACATCTATCTTTCTTACATTGCAAGTTCAACAAGCTGCAGAGATCTTTTTGGCTCACCAGCAAGTCCTCTGTATTTAACCCATATCACACACCCAGTAAGGAATCCTAACAGGTGAACATGGGCCCTTGGTCTAAGCATATTATATGTTAATACAATCTCATTCTCATCATAACCATATGTGGTGATGTAGGTGTGAGTCACCCCACTTTAGAGCAGAAAAGTGGAGAGAGCCAAGTAACCCCCAAGGATACCACATATCCAGGGCTTTGTAAAATTCCTCCCAGACATCTAGACTTCGTGCTCTTGCAAACTGCATGTGCAATGGGCTTTAAAAAAATGATGCAATTAAAGTCTTCTTAGTCTCTTCTGTTTCTTTTCCTCTCTTTTTATATTCCATCTCTGGTTCTTTGAAGCTTGTGATACCATAGTATTTCATTAAAGAGTGAACTGGAAAGTCAAAGACAGTGGGGCATGTTAGCCAGGCAAGGCTGTCTAGGCTCCAACACAGAGCTGTGCAGGGGAGAGCCTTCCTCTCCCCTTGCTCACAGGGACTGCTTTGCCTTGGCCCCTGGGCTCATTCATTAAATATTTTCCATCTTTTTCATTTACGGTCTACATTTCAGAACATTTGTAGCTACATAGCAAACTTGAGCAGAAAGTACAGTGGTTCCCATTGGGCCATGTTTGTTACTGCGGATAAATCCACATTGTCCCTATCATTTTTGTCCCCCTGTGGGGAAACCATCTGGAATGTGTGTTCTCCCGGTTTCAGCTACTTAGTTTTAGGAGTCTCTTTTGGCCTGCAGTTCAAACATAAAGACTCTGCCTTTTGCTCAGCATTAATTCTGGTCTTAACCAGCCTTCATAGCTCACTTCCCTCTGAACTTTGACCAGTCTGGCTCATTTCAGTGTTTGCCTGCTCCCATCTAGGTAATTGACTTTAGTACTGCATTGGAAAGGGAAATGAGGACACGTCTGTCTCTGGATGTGTAAATGCTCACATTGTCACGTTGCATCTGAAGTCCTTGGGATGCTGCTCACACAAAGTGTGCTTCCCTCCTGCCCACCCAGCCAAGGTCTGGCCGGTAGCCACCGCATCTGCAAAGCCCGACCTAACAATTACCATCCTGAAACATTTTTTTTCCTCTTTGGCACTATATCTGGCATCAGACTGGCATCTCAGAAAAAAAAATTAACCCTCACTGAGTTTCAGTTCCCCTCATTTGCAAGTAAGGACCCAAACATTTCTAGAGTGGCTTTGTAGATACATGTAAATATGTTCAAATATGGCCACAAGAGACACAATAGATTTATATTCAATCTCAATGGACCCTCCCTCCTTGCCTACTCAACAAAGGGTGTCTGGAGGATAGATGCAATGTAAAAGGTTAAACTATTTTAAAATGAGCATGGATTATTGCAAAGGAAATTATCTCAGGGGTAGCAAGTCCTTCTCAGGCTTCGGAAGAAAAGGAGCAAAAATGTTGCCCGAGAAGGTCAACTGAAAACCACTAGCAAAAATGTAAAAGAAAATGGCGTGATGGGGTCCTGCCTCTCCAGGGTTTGTTTCCATCTCTGTCACTTGTGGATATAAGAAAATGGAACACAAAGCGATTGCTTAGCAACATGAACAGGCAGGTGCATGTCTACACTTCCAGCCAAGGTAGAACGAGAATGCCGGCTGCACTGGGGCAGATATAGGGGGAGGATTAAGAGGATGATGGGTCTTGAGAGGGTGGGTGCAGAGGGAGCCATAACCCTGAGCGCAAAGTAAAACCTTCTCAGGGCTATCAAAAGCAGACAATGAGACGCTACGTAATTCCGTCTGGACACCAGGAGGAGGCTGATAGTATGGCGCATAGACTATCTGGTGGGAGTGTGGAATGCATCTTATCACAAGTGAGGAGCTAATAGAGGACTTTGAGCCCGCACATCACCTGACGGCTGAGCTATTTGAGCAACAGGCCACAGGGAAAAGGCTGGAGGGTAAACTGTAAGTCCAGCATTGTTACAGTTGCCCTGGTAAGAGCAGGATAGGCTCCAAATGGCAGCTGCAGAATTGGGGCAGAAGGATTTGTATTTAGATTTGTGACCTCTGCTCTTGGGTTATTTCCTAATATTATTACATGGCAAACAATAGGTACTTAAAATTTTTTTTCTTAAACCCAGTAAGTGTTTTAAAACCACACTTAAAAGTGACAGAAGATAATAAAATTAGATTGACTCTGAAGGATTTTTTTTTGAGAACCACTCTAAAGCATTTAACTGGAACACTTGTTCCACCCCATGCCATCAAAGAAGAATCTTTACTAAGAGTGTAAGGTAACACCGCAACTGGAGCTGTTTCTCTCAGCAAACAGAGAGCAGACCTGTGATAGCGAGTGTGATTGGGCTTGTACAGTACACGGGTATACAGTGATAGCCGAGCGTGTATGGCATGCATGCTCAGCATGGGCATAGGTGAGGGATGGCGTGCGTTAGGGCACGGCATTGAGTTTTATGTTAAGGACACGGGTTCTGCCAGGAAAGGAGGGGACAGACATAGAACTGGGAGCCCAGCACCTGTCACCTCTGCTCACAGAGGCAAACTCAACTCTAGCCTGTCCAGCCACATGCAGCATAAGCCAAAGAGAAATGTGCTCATACATTTCTGACTGGAGTCGGCTTTGGGAGGGACGTGCTGGGATGTTTCAGATAGAGGAAAGGACCTTTGGAGGTTTAGATAACCTTACATTAGAAAGTCATTGGTCCCCAGTGTGACCACACTTAGTGGTGCAGCTGTGGGGAAGGAGACCGGATAATGAAGGTTCAGCCTTCATCAGCAACAGGGTACATGGAGTGATGGAAACATGAGCAGATAGGGAGCTAATATCCTGAGACTCCACCTCCACCCCATAGATCCACCGGAACAAAGGGAGGAGAACTCCTGACAAGACCCTGGACCTTTTGATGACTCCTGTGGGATGAAGTAGGTCCCTTTCATGTCCTAGGTGGAGATGGCTTCCCTCTGTGATCTCACTGAGGATCTAGTGAACCAACTTATAATACCACCAATCAGTCCTCATGTTCCTTGAACCCTTGGCAAAGCCTACCTCAAAGGCTTTGCAAAAATTGTCTTGGAGTGGTGATGGAATTAAGGAGAGAAGAAATGTTGCTTGTTAGGTGACTAGAAGCTGGATTTTCACAGTTTAGGAAACATATGGAAAGATGGGGAGAAGGGGAGAACCCCCAAATTAGGAAGCTTGCACATTGGGTCATGTTATCATCTACTTATTCATCTATCCATTCATTCCCCTGTTCATTTATTCCCTGGGTTTCTACACTTCACAGAAACTGTGGAAGAAGAGAGACTGTCACCGTGGTTTCCCAACTGGTGTCACGATAGAGAACTGATTTTCTGGGCAAGTGGCTGAAGTGTAGCAGGAAGAAGATGGTGCAGTCCAGAGTGGTGGGTTTACACTGGGTCACCCTGTGACTCCCCCAGCCCATGCTGAGGCTCATCACAGACGTTTCTGAGAAGGGGGATGGAGGGCCACATTTCCTCACTGGCCTATGTGGATGACAAGTTTTGACATTAGGGTCTTTCAGTGAAATGCCAGTTTTCAAGGAGGGCCAGAAGCTTTTGTTCAAGTCTCTTCTGGAGTAAGCCTAGAGTGCTTCTGCTCAGAGCACCTCACCTAATCATTACCAGCAACTATTCAGGTGTGATTCTAGTGCCTTTATGCATACACACACACACACACACACACACACACACACACACACACACACACACACACACACACAGAGAGAGAGAGAGAGATGAGGCTCAGAGATCTGCAGTCAGCAGCCCAAGATGCTATGTGGTCATACAAAGGTGGAAATGCAGTTGCCTGCTCCAGAGCCTCTTTGCCTGCCCTGTCACGATAGCTAGTGCTACATGGAATGCTTACCCCGGGGGTAAAGGACACCTTTAGCAGGCTCTCTCTGCTCTGTCGGCCTCATCTGACTCCTCTTATTTTTTGGTGCTGACACCAATCGCCTCCCACCCTACAGCTGCCTCTTTCTGGCGCATGCCTTCTTGGGAAAACTTGGCAGGCCTCTGGAATTAGATGTTTCTGCTAGGGCAAAAATATCTGCACTAGGAACTCAGCTCATGCAGATTGAGCCCTTTGTCCTGAATGTCCAGAAGGAAGTCCAAGTCTCTGAAGAGGTACTGGAGCTCAGCCAGGGTGACCTTTTGTCAGAGAACACCCCCTTTATGGACACAAGGGACAGACAGACTGCTTGCTGCTCCTTGGCTGAAGCTGCCCAGTTGCTTAAAAAAAAGAAAAAAGAAAAGAAATAAAAACCCTCCCCCACTATCCACTCCTGCAAGTCCTATGAGATATTTGGTAAGTCTCAAGTTAGAAACGACCCCTCCAGGACAGCTACCCTCCCAGTCCAGTCCTGGTGGCCTCAGGTCCCTGCCTGGGTCCCTACCACATTCATTTTCTCATTCAGTATCATTACCCTTTAGGCCACTTCCGTACTCTAACTTGTGAACTTCCAGGAGAGGAACAACGTGAAGAATCTCCGGTACTGTATACTTTAAAGGTCACTTAAATTGATGTGTATTGGTGATTTGCATGCATGTGTGTACACAGTATGCATGCCTGGCACCCGCTGAGGTGAGAAGAGGATGCTGGAGCCCCTAAAACTGGAGTTACAGATGGCTATGAAGCATCAAGTGAGTCTTGGGAGCCAAACCCAAGTCTTCTGCAAGAACAGCCAGTGCTCTTTAGCACTGAGCCCCTATCCAGCCCCCACGATGCTATAAACCTTTAATAAGGGTTGAGTATATAATAAATGGATATGTCCAGTCTAGGTTTTTGTTGAGGAGTTTAAAATAGTAGAGTTTCCATCTGGAGCACAGAGAGGATCAGGCACCTCCCATTCTAGTTTCTAGAACGTCCCCCACGCCCCTTCATTAGATCTCAAAGATGAATCTCTTCATAGCTAGTAGCAGCAATGATACCAGAAACACCTTGGGAAAGACATCTTTTTTCCTTGAAAGGGGAAGCTTTAGAGGCAGTCGCCTCCTGGATCTGAGCCCATGCTTCAGGCTAAGAGCTGGTGGGTTACAGCAGGGAAAAAGGAATCCCATTCAATAACATGTCTTTTGGGCAGTTGTGTCTATGGGTGTGCACGGTTGGTGAACCAGGACTCGGAGCACTTACTCCCACTCTATGATGTGTGATCTTGAGTTCTTTCAGAAGTACGGTTTAAGAGGTGGCCTGGGAAACCTGTGCCAGCTCTGAGCAGACACAGCACGGGAGATGAGAAATACTGAGGACAGAAGTCCCTCTCCCTGCAGCAGCAGCACAGCAGTGCAGAAGGTGACAGAGGAGGTGACAGAGGGTGACAGCATGGAGCTGCCTGCCCCTGTGCCCTGCTGAGCTCTCTGCCAAATGTCTGTGCCACTCCTGGGGCTAGGCTGAGTCAGGAGCTACTGTGACCCTCAACACCGCCGTATTCCAACACTTGGGCTATTAGCTTTCGGAACTCTCCTGGGCAGGTCACCTCCACACTACAACGCTCTTAGGGGTGGTGATGAAACTTCACACAGCTTCCAGGTCCCCATGGAGTGCCGCTGCCCTTTCCGTGAGCTCTTCCTGTTTACACTTCACTGGAGAACACACTATGCAGAATGTGAAGTCATCTGGAACTGGGACTGGTGGTTGGACAGGCTGAAGGCTGAGGTCCTTGCTTCTGCTTGAATGTGGGTTCTTTGTTCTCTGTGACCCCATTTTCCTCACTTGAGCAAAAGCCCTCACCTTGCAGGCTAATGTAGGGGCAAAAGCTAAGGTTATCCACCTAAGCTGCATACCAGAGTTATCTAAGGAGTCTTAAAAGGACTCACTCCAGGGCCCCACCCAGGAATCCATTAATTCAGAGTCTTGAAGAGTGAGTCGAGGTGCTGACATTTTAAAGCTCCCTGGGTAACTATAGGCGTACTGTAAAATGTACATTTGTCTGGTGTCCAGAGATACTCTATACCATCTGGAAGACACTCTGCTTTCAAAATCTAAAGCACCACTAATGAATGATGCTGATTTTATTCTTGCTGGTATTCTATGATATTAATCTTCCTCTGAGAAAGGATGCTACTGGTTGAAACACACAAACTGGGTATCACAGCACGTTCAAGTGATCGCAGCCGCCTGGAAGCAGCTCAGGGGAATGACCTTCCACAGCCATTCCTGAGGACTGCAGGTCCTTACATGCCTATCTGTACTCCTTCACATCCTTGGGGCGTGACCTCTTATGGGCACACTTCATGCAGCCTGAGTTTGTGCCAAGGGAAACACTTCCAGCTAAAACTCAGTGTCTTCATTTCCAGTACTGAGGGCCTCCCGGGAGGCAGCTGTCAGCTCTTGCATCCCTAGTTACCTTTGCTCTACAGTAAATAGATGATGAGTCAGTGCTGGTCCCAGCAGGTCAGCGAACCAGCAGTCCTTAGCAATTGTGTCTGGTGGCTTAGGCCATGGAGACAATGTCCTTGGTGCCAATGGGAGAGTCATAAAGTTGAGCAATTTACTCTTTATAGCTGTCTTAGTTTGCTTATGTCTTGATAACAGGGACTGGGTTGGGCTGTGCAGTGAGTTTAATTAAGGTCAAAGGAGACTAAAGAGCCCTTCAGTATTCCAGGCAATGGGATAATTAGAGTGAGAGGTAGCTTCTAAGCTCTACGTCAAGTGGCCATGCCCTTCTTTCTCCCAACTGTGCTCTGAATGCTGACAGCAGGAGGAGCCACTGGAGGGTAGCTCTTCTATGTATCATGATGCAGGAGACTCCAAGGCAGGGATTTACACATCTCTCAAATCTATACACCTCTCATAGAAGGGCCAGAATCAATAGACGACAACAGTTGAATGCCCAGCAGCCACTACCTACTACCAAGATCCATTTGAAGTAGTTGGAATGATCTAACATTACATCAGATCACTTCACTGCCTGACTTAAATATAAAGTAACTGCCCCTCACCCTTTAATATGGCCTCCAAGCCTATGTTTGATCTAGCATCTTCCATCCTCCCAACTCATTTTGCGGGTCAATGGAATGTACCTCAGCTCCAGGCCTCTGGGGATAGTGTTGTCCCATAAGCCTAAGGGACCATTCTCCAGTGTAGTGTAGCTGACACTGCTGCTTCTCAGAAGCCCTTAGTTTTCAGCTTTCATGATTTCCCTTTGGGAAGCCTTCCCTTTCTCTACCCTCCAGCTCCAGACTCCTGAGTCCCACAAGCTGGGAGTCTCTGAACCTCCCGCTTCTCCTTCAGTGTTGCTCTCTGTGACTTGGCAGGCTTTAAGATCCATTACGGAGGGACCTCACTCGTAGCCCATGAATCAGTATTCTTTGCACTAAGGTGGCTAATATATTTAAAATGAACCTAGAACTACATGTCAAAGCCAACATTTCTAGCCAAGGAGAAGACTATTAGCCATGGAGAATCAGACTTTGCACCATTTTGTGTAGTAATAGAGAGCCGAACAGTTATCCGTAGGAAAGTCCAGCATAATGGGTCAAGTCCCTGTAAGGTATGAAAAGAATTATTATACATTTTGTCAATATGAAATGCACATTTCACTGGTAATTCTTTAAAAAAAAAAAAAGGCTGGTCTATTGAAAAGGTGAATAATTCAGAAGGAGCATAATAGTTGATCATTCTGGAGTACCTTCAGCATGTGCCAACCACAGCAACCCTACAGGGGTCATTCAGTTACCACCCCTGGTATGTGGATAGGGGAACTTAAAGCTTTAGGAAAGGAAGGAATTCCAAGCTCAGAAAGTACATGCTGAAGACACACCATAGGCTTTACCGTGCCCTCTGGAGAGGTGAGGCTAATACCTCAGCACAGCAGGGTGGCACTCGGCCTCTCGCTTCCACCTGTTATATCTGAAGAGATTATTAAGTCATGAGCAATAAACTAATTGTGGCTGGCAGCAAACACGAAGGTCTCTCCTTACAGACGTGCAGTGTTCAGTTTCCCTAAAAACAACCCTGGCAGCTCCGTTGCTTCCCACTATCCCTGACTCAGAACTGTACTGTTCCGGAACAGCTCTATCGTTGGGGTTGATATCAATTGCACAGCTGCGAGTTCTCTTGGCAAGTGGATCCAGGATGCCAACCGTGTCTGCCTGCTTCCACACCAGCCTCCCAGCCAGGGACAGCTATAATAGTATTCTATCTCTAAACATGGCAACAAATCTATTGTGATATAAAGTCTTTCCCAATGCTTTGACCTAAGAAATAGATCATGCTGTTTTACTGGGTTTTAAAATGCTAAAGGCACTTCCTACCTTTGGAAAATACTGTACTTTTAGGATGTTCCAGGTGCTTCCTGTGCACTCTTCCAAATATCCCTAAGTATACTTGTTATTACTGTGCCCACTTTACAGATTACAGGAGAAAAACTAAACATACCAGAGTGGCTCCTTTTTAAGTGTTCAGACTATCAAGTGCTTCATAGCAATAAGCTAATAGGACTGAGCTAAACTGGGGCTCAATTCGGGCAACTAACTTTACCCTTCACAGCTTCCTGCTAAGCCACTGTGTTCAACTGCTCTATGCTACTTCCCAGCAATTTTGAATTCTGAATCATATTTCTTACGCTTCTAGCCATGCCTGCTTTTGGTTTGCTTGTTTGTTTGTTGTGGGGTTTTTCTTGTTTCTCAAGATTATAATTTACACTGATTAATTAGAATATAGTTTTCTATATCTTTCAATTTTTATCACACACAATCCCCAACCCCAACACACACACACACACACACACACACACACACACACACACACAGAGAGAGAGAGAGGATTCTGGTGTATTTTGTCTCTTTCCATTTCGAAAGATCAAATTGTTCTCTCATACAGTGACCTTATAGAGTCTTCCACAGGGCTCCAGACTCAATTTATTCATAAGAGTCTTTGGAAACCAGGAGGACTTATTAAAGAGCAATGTCCCTGACAAACACAGTATTTGGGGGAAGGTACAAGGGTATCTGGACAGCTAGTTACATGGCGTTTGTCCCTTCTCTTCCATTAAAATCATGTCTGCAATATTTTTGGACAGGTCTCATTCTATCTTAGAAATTCTATCTTAGAAATTACATGGCACCTTGAGTTAAGTTAATACATCTTATACATCTCTTGGAAAAGAAAAAATAATGCAAAATTCCCTGCCTAAGATGGGAGCTTGTGGGCGTGGTCAGGCAGTTATTTTCAATGCCTTAATTAAGGAGCCTTGGAAGTAAGAGAGTGCTTTAACCTCAGCCCTTGTTATTCTTGTGACCCTAGTACATTGTTAGAAGCTCTTCAGTTATTTTGACTTGTATTTTTTATTTGTTTTGTTATCCTTTAAAATATAAGCTCAATAATACCGCTCCATCTAGATTCTTCTTCGGGGTAAATAAAACACCATGGGACAGCTGTATGTGACCAGCACACCATGGGTAGAGGTGTTCACCAAAGGTCGAATCTAGGCCAGACAAGAGGAGGCTAACTTAAGAACACTCTGCACTCTGGGAAGGTCTAAACAACTGTAAGAGAATTTGTTGTCGCAAGCATACTGCTGGACCCCAGATGTCCAGATTTCTAGGCAAGTAGCAGAACTGAAGAAGTGACTTTACAGAGAAGCATCAAAACAATCAACCTGGGGAGGGGAGGGCTTAGATGATGGTCAGAGACGCACAAGGAGGCAGCAGTCGCTACAGCTCATTGCCTTCTGTGTAGAAGCTGCATACTGGCAGTAACTGAGTTAGATGCTAACGTTAATTTAACTAAATTTTCAAAGATATATCTATTTAAAAATCAAAAGGAATGAGGAGCAAAGCTCACAACAATTTGCTGACAGGACAGAGCCATAATAATGATAATGGAATAAAATCAGTTCCCTCAGGACGGTGACTATTATGTGGACAAAGGCAGAGAAAACACTGCCACAGTATTGTTGCTGAATAGAATTCCTGTAACTGGATCAAAAACATTATTTTTATGGGCTCTCTACCAAGGCAAAGGAATATTTTTGTTACTCTAGGCTCAGTTTCTTTAGAGAGCGTTTGATAAGATTCTATGGACAGTCATTCTTGCTTTCTGAAAATAAATGTCGAGGCACATCGAGAGGAATTGAGTGTAACCTTTAGGGTCTGCATGAGTCTTAAACACAATACCTATAGAATCCTATTCTTTCTCCCAGAGGAATAGAAGTCACTCATAGGTATCTCTCTGCTGGTGCACAGAAACAAATGCTTTTTCCTGTGGCACTGGGGGATGTCATGGTGGCATCCCAATGTACTCAGGTGTGCACACAGGCATCTGGTGCAAAAGAGAAGCAGAGAACACTTCTAGATGGGTCAGGGGTCCATGAAGGCTCTGGAAAAGGTCGCAGTTAAACAGTACCTCATCATGCCCCAGCTGGACATTAACAGAAAGAAGACTCGGGAAGCCCAAGGCTTCCCGTGAAGAAGGGAGTGTTACCTGATCAGAGTGAGAGACGGGAATGGAGAGCTACAAAGGGAGACAGATGGTTTACCAGGTACTAATCAAGGTGTGTGAGCTGCAGAGCAACAACCTGGATATCTTCCTGTGGCCCAGGCAGAGACCTTGTACAGGCGGGCTCACTTTATAGCCACCTTACATAACGAGGCCCTTTTCAACCCCATGGACAGAAGCAGAAAGCCACCACATGTGCATACAGCTGAATAAATAAGTCACACGTGTCTGTGACGAAAGAGTGTGGCTGGGCACACGAGGACATTCGCCAGGGACAGTTTTGTCTCCAGGATCCACCTCTGACTTGCACAGCCGTGACGGCCGTGATCCAGGCTAATGACAAAGACCCACACATATCACACCCAACTACTGGAAGACAGCGCCACAGAAATTCAGAGAAAGAAAGCATGATTTCAGAGTGTTCTAACAGTTAACTCCAGGTTAGAACCCGAGCTGTGCTGCAGAATTTGAGTCTGAAACCTGAAGTTCATTTGGGCTGCAACTTCCGATTTATTTATTTATTTATTTATTTATTTATATGGTGAACCTTCCATTGGTCAGGGTTTCTTCAAAACAGACTTCAGGAGGTGCTTTGACACAGTTGTCTGTTTTGAACAGGCTGAGGAGCAAGGTGTTGGTGGGAAATGGAGTCTCGATGCAGAGAGAAAGACAAAGTTGAAAACAGACTCAGGACCCTGGACACGGAGGCAGAAGGATTCTCTGTTTAAGGCCGGCAGTGAGTCACAGGCCAGCCTGGGCTACACAGTGATACCCTATCTCAAAAAATGTAAGACTATAAAATTAGTAGGAATTATTTCACTAAAAGTTAAGTCTAGCCTAGGCAGTTGTATCACAGGAACCACAAGCAAATATTTGCTGTATTTTTCTAAGAATAATTGTATTTTTCTAAGAACAGCCCGCAGTCACATCATTAACTGGGAAGTAAAAGAATAAACCTTCAAAAAAGATTTAAGTACTGCATTTTCCTCAAAGACGGTCAAGTTCCTTGTCCTTTGGCTCTGTGGCGTTCACTTTCGACTGCATGAATTTTGCTCCCACATCGTTAAAGCTTTTACTCCCCCATCGCACCCAGACCTCTACACTTCCTCAGAAAACCAAATGATCAAGTTACCACACAGGGGAAAAAAAAAAAAAGACGGTCTATTTTAAAACTAGGAGCAGCTTCAAATGTACTAATTTCCTTGCTTTTCAGAAAGTGATGAGAAACAGCTTGTCCTAGATTGGAAGTACATGAGCTCTGAAACGGAGTGTGGAAGTCACATATTCCGTGGCTTCTGACATTCTCCAGACACTTGACAGTGACAGAATTCTCTCCCAGGAGCTCCAGACATTCCTCCCATCCCTACCCCCACCCCAACTGCTAAGCATCCCGCTTCTATCCCACTCTCATCCCCAGCCCTACTCCCAACCCCGCCCCACTCCATTTCATCCCACCTCCTCAGACCCCATCCCTACCCCCACCCTCTCCCACTCCTTGCACAGGAGAGGCTGCTTTTGCCTGCCTCCGGACAAACCCCCCCCCAAAAAAAATTTTTTTAAGTCCCAGTAACGCCAAGAAACAGGCCCAGAAAGTTGGAGTGACTTTGCTTCTCAGCGCACGGATGTTAGAGATGGTCTGGCAATAACTCCGCAGACTCACGTTCCTGCTTTTCTTACTGCTTCCTCAGACGCACTGTTAGCTCTAAATGAAGCCATCTCCTGTTCATTACCATGCGCACCTTACGTGTGCGCCTCTGCACTCATTCTGCTAAGCTCATTGCTCCTCGCCATTTCCCATAACTGGACCCACGTGAAGCATCTGGAAGGTGCACTTGGATCACAGCCAGGTACCATCTAGTCCCCGAGACTTGGGTAGCTCCATGCTTGGTCCAGCCCTCCTGAGGGGTGAGAGGAAACGTTTTATATTGTAAGAAATCCTTGTAGGGACCCTGGACTAGAACCCTCTGGGCTTTATTCTTCTCCAGAGGAAGGTAAAAGGAAAGACTTTGGTCTGATCACTTTCTAAAAAACTCTTATCTTTATTGACTTTCTAACAGTGCTTGGGATCCAGATCTAATATTGATGTATCTTTATTTTCTGTGTGTGTGTGATGGTGGGGGTAGGGTTGCCTGCACTTGTGTGTGCTTGATGCACATAGGTATGCCATGTGTGTGCCTGGTGCCCTGGGCAGCCAGAAGAGGGTGCTGTATCCCTCAGAACTGGGTTTGCAGATGATTAAGAGCCACCTCGTGGGTGCTGAGAACCCATCCTCTGCAAAAGAGACAACTTCTCTTAACCACAGAGACATCTATCTATTCTCTGCGATCAAGTTTAGTGTCTTGAATGTGGTTGTGTAGTCAACAGGACCATTGTGATAATAAGATTATTTTCACCATATAAAATTAATTTAGCATGTCTTTAGTCAAGTCTCTATCCCTAAAGGCTGTTCTGGATGTGAAATTGAATAAAATATATATTTAATATTGTCAGGAAAAAAAATCAAACAGCTGTAATCAAAGTGTGGGCAGAGTCCATGGAGAAAGGATATTTGCCTTTCTCTAAACAATACAAAGGACTCACTAAATAGGAAATATAGGATGCTCTACTCCAGGGGGCACTGCCATTGAGGTGGGAAAAGCCAGGCTTACCAAAGAAAGTGTAGATCTGCCTACCCCAGACAATCTTGTCTAAAACACACTGGGTTTGCTGGAGACCCAGGGCAGCCTAGACTACAGACGCCTTCAAAAGCATGTGCCATGGAGGCTCGGTCTAGTCAATACTCATTCCTAGAACAAGACTTTAGATTGACACTAGGTGCTAAGCAGCAGTCACCACTGGGAACAATGCAATTTTAAGATTAAAGTGGGGGTGATCTTCCCCCCTAATCTTTCTTCTCAACTCTCTCATCTTTTTTTCTCTCTTCTGGACCTTGCAATAGCCTCTTAATTGGATTTCTTGATTCCTGTTGCTCCATTACCCCAAGTCACAGCACATGGTACAGTGAAGGAGCTATTACCACCCCCCAAATCACCTCTAATCATGTTTCAGGCCCCAAAGTCCTATTTCCTTAGAGCTTCAGCTCCCCAGTCCTCCTTGAACTCTCTGAGTCTCCACAGTGCTGATCACACGCTCATGGTTTACCTATTTCTAATACATCTCTGTAGTAGCACTTGGGACACTTTAAATCCCTTCCTCACCCCCACTTTAATCTTAAAATTGCAAAATTAATCTTAAAATTGCAAAATCTTAAAATTGCTTTGTTTCCAAAGCACCTACATTGTTCCAGAGAAGATCACTTAGGAGATGGAGTAGTAATTGTCAAATTTTTGGAGTTTTCATCCCAAGGCTTACTCACAAGTCCTTGTGTGGATGGAAGAACAAGCTTTTCTGCCTCTGCCTCCCCAGAGGGTTGCCACATAATCATCATAAAGCCAGTGAATCTTTCTGTGGCCCCCATGCACCCCTCCTCCACTTGCGGTATAGCCGAGGGATGAACGTAGCCCTCAGGAATTAGCCCGAGTGGCAACGCTCAACATGAACTGGAAGAAATCCAGAGAAGCAGCTAAGGGTGAGTGCACTCAGAAGCCTGTATGCTATAAGAACGTGAGACAAAGGTGACTCCTGGGGGTACCATAGGGAAGGGAAAAACACAGGCCATCCCTGGATCAGCCACTATAATTTGCATCTCAAATCATATAATCTGTGATAGCAGTCATTTAATAGATGTTTATGGAGCTGAGTTTCAAGGGATCATACTTTAGATGAATACAAAGGAAACTTTTTATAACATTAAGGGTTGTTGTCTAAGTATCATGATGAGAGAAGCCAAAAAAATATTTCAAGTTATCTTTTCCTCTTCCTTCTCCACCACCACCATCACCATATCATCATCATACCATCATCTTCAACATCAATAACGTCATACATAATCAAGAGGATCAGTTTATAATAGCAGTCATTACAGAGGTTACATAATCCCAGTTGCCAAGAAAATGATAGCTTCCAGCTTACAATGTGTTCACTTAAGATTTTCAGACTTCACAATGGTGTGCAAGTAGTATACATTCAACGGAAGCCATTCTTGAATTTTTTGAGTTTGATCTTTTCCTTGACTGGGAGATATGCCATCCTGTCCACTCTCATTAGTAGGATAATGACAACAGCTGGCTAATTTTTTTATTAAGTTATAACTTTGCCACAAGTATGGACCAGGAATCTTCTTCCTCCCTGCTGGTAGTTTTCATAGAACCAGAGGTGCTATGCAGAGTACTGAGGGAGAAGTCGTCAATTGTCTATCCAGCCATGAATGCTCTGAGCTGAGCTACAATCATGACTTCTTTGGCAAGATGTACCCATGAGTGCAATAGTGGCACAACTGATATGGAAGTAACCAACCATTTTCTGGATGGATTCGAGGCCGGCTCCATAAGAAGAAATGCATGTCTGGTAGTGTAAGGCTAAGAACCCACAGTTGAGGAACTCATACTCTCAATGGTTAAGCTGCTATTAATTTGCTAAATGGACATAGTATCAAACTATCCTTTAAATCAGTGTCTCTATATTTATAGATTGGAATACCTCTCAGATCTCATCAGAGACACCTGGTTGTGGAGTGGACAATACCTAATACAGTAACTCACAACTGGTCAAAGCACACAGAATAAGTATCTGTGGTGTTCTCAACCTTCATGGGACATCTATATCATATACAACTCAAGGCTCAGGGATCCTCATAGAAGTAGAGGCAGAAATATTATAAGAGCAGAGGTTAGAGAGGATTGGCCCAAACCAGTTGCTTTTGATTAATAGAAGATCACTGCACTCATGAATGTATAGCATCTATGGTTACCTAAACTAGATCTGCATGAAATCAAGCCAGTCAATATTCCAGCCTGAAGGGTGAAGGGTTTTTGAAAACCCCACTACTAACTGAAGAACTATTGACAGTTGATAGCTTTATGGAGAGAAAGACTGTTTCCTTACAGGGTATGAACCCTGGTAGGTGAGCCATGTTTCAATGAATGGTTCCACTACCCAGGAGTATAAAGACAGCACGAACTATAATTAATCAAAGGGGTGGAGGGAACAAAATTGAGATGGGTTGGGGGGGCAGGAAGAGTAGTGCATAAATATGATCAAAATACATTGTATGAAAAGTATTTTCAAAGTGGGTACACAGAGGGTGTTGCAAGCACCTGTCATTATATCTTTTTTTGTTTTGTTTTTGTTTTTGTTTCTCTTTATACCCCTGGCTGTCCTGGAACTCACTTTGTAGACCAAGCTGGCCTCGAACTCAGAAATCTGCCTGCCTCTGCCTCCCAAGTGTTGGGATTAAAGGCGTGCGCCACCACTGCCCGGCTGTCATTATATCTTATCTGGAGCATAAAACAAATAGAGAAGAACACCGGAACATTCGCAGATCAGGTGGCAAAGTCTACTAAAGGCATGAATAAGGAGCTTGCATGGAGTCTGAGTAGCCACTTAAGACTGTGTTGCCATAAACTATATCTGGGGGAGAGGCAACCATCAGGAACCAAATGTAAAGATTAGAAAGAGAAAAGAGTCAGGGAGACCCATGGATGAGTAATTCTCTGGGAAGACAGCCATGACTAGCTGAGCTAAGGATGGAACAAGGCGAACATACGAAACAGTGAGGGGCAGTGAGGAGGTGCAGCGTGGATAATGCAAGGTGAGCTTGTTCCACTGAGAAACATGGAGTTCAGAAAGGAACATCATGAAATGCAGGATGAAGCAGGAAAGCAGAGGTACAATTGCTTTGCATGGGAATCTGCACCCATGCCTGTTTCATCTGGATTTTCAACTCCTGCCTGGTGTCATACAGATGGCTTAGGGTAGATGTTGGTGGACAGTACCAGACTGTAGATAATGGTGACAGCAGCAAATACGGGGACTATTCCATACAAATGGGTGAGGACTTGAGGTTCTGGCTCTAGTGACCTCCCACGGTCTACGTGCATTCTGGCGAGACATCCTAAGAGGGAGATTACGGGAGTACTGATGGAGCTGATTTGGCACAGCCCAGAGCACACCCAGGGGAGGCTATCACGCATGAGAACAAAGCATGCTGTTTATTGTGTAAGGGAACATCAGGAGGATCCGTGCTTTAAAAGATTAAGGGCTGCTAATGGCTTTGGAGAGCATCAAAGTGTTTAGTGATTCCTAGAGAAATTGCCAGTCTTGCAGGGTCACCTCTGCCCTGTGCTGCCCTGTGCCTTTGCTAGTGCCTAAATTCATCTGTCTGGCAATTGTTTGGATAGACCTGAACTTCAACCTCTTTTTTGACATCAGTGTAAATGAATAATTGGAGTCTTATAGCAAATTACTCTGGCCTTGAGTCTGATTTTATCTGGTCTGTCTTCAATCAACTCGGGGACAAACGGACTTTGGAAGCAAACAGTCCTAAGTTTGAAGGTTGATGTCCCCGTTAGCAGACTGGAGAACATATGTACATTAACTGACCTGTCTTAAACCCTCCTTCTTCATTAAAAAAGAAAAAAAATGTGATTTGAAGGTCAAGCTTCTAGAGTGGAGGCATTCAACACAGGAATTACCTCTTACCTCCCAACCCACCCCAAGAACTGTAATCAATAACGAGATGTAGGAGCCAAGTTTCAGCAGGCCAGGCTTGCCAAACCGCCTCACAGGGAGGGAGGGGGAAGGAACACTGACTTTGGAAACAGCTTTAAGGAGAAAAAAATCACTTCTCACTTAAGTAAATGTGAATATGTTCGATTCTTGATATGTTGGCTAAATGGCTTCTAGAACGGTTGTGGAAAATCTCTGACAGAAACAGCACAGAGATTGCGAAGTGCTGACTTCTGCTGCCATGCTGGCTGAGGCCCCTCACTCACCCCAGGGACTTTCTGCTTGGAGATTTAACTGCCTCCGCTTCATTTCATGTCACACTTTCCTGTTTAAAATAGGGTGTGGGGCTGTGAGCTAATACACTTTGCAGACCGGCTTCCTGTTCGGTTTTCCATTCCTATTTGAATGTGACTTCCGGTTTGTTACTCATCCCTGTGAGCGCTCTCACCAGTCCTTACAAGGGAGTTAGACAAACTTACAAAGGCAGTGACCCTCAAAGGCGTTGGCTTCCGGTCAGTTGTGCAAATTAATGACTTTCCTTGGTCATCAGTTGAGAAAGTAGGTTTAATAGTGTCTCCGATATTATGAAAAGTAATTACTGGGAATATATGTAAATTAACCAATTAAAGTGAACTATTGGATGGTGTGTGCAGATTCATTAGCACAGAGTACCCTTCTCCTGTCCTGTACTGAAGCCGCATATTAACAGTTCAGCCTCTAACACACCACACTTAGTGCTTTCTGCCAAACCCATCTATCCTCAAGGACCTGCTGAGCTAGGAGCTGTGATCATCTCCATTTCCACAAGAGGAAACTGAGGCAGAGAGAGGGAAGGACTTTGCAAAACCCTGCTTAAGTGTAAATAACATTCAAGTCCATGAAGTAGGTTGATTCTGTATGTCTGTGATACACACATTTCTGTGTAGGAAGACTCTGGATGCAGTCAGAGTGCAGGACAGACATCTCCAGCCTGGTTAGCTTTGGTCTCTTTTCCTCAGCTAATCACACTAGTTTAGAACAAATCAGATAAAAGGTTTTCCAAGTATCCTCTCGCTAGTTCTCTTAACCACGGTTCTCAGAGAATCACCAACAGTTTGAGTTTAAGATGAATAGCACTCTACGCCAGCATGAGTATGCCCAGGCTCCCTTTGTCTCCGTGTGGACTCACTCGGAGAAGGCAGCCACACCTTCCCAAGTGTTCTCTATGCTCTGTTTTCTTCTACTAAAATAACAACTCCGTAAGGAATCTTGGGTCCTGCTTCATGGTTTCGTGTAGAGTTCCTACAACACGTGTATGTGGACAGTGACAATCTACTCCTCTTAATTTGCAGACACACCTAGTTTCCTGTGTAATGTATTTTAACTCACATGAATTTTGTGTCCTTCACGGGAGACTTACCACATCAACATCACCAAATTAAGACGATGTCATACAATGATGTTCACTCTCAAGTGGGTTCCACGCCACAGAGTTTAATACTTCAGTGCCCAGCTACTCAGGTCCTCAATATGAAAAAGAACACTGTGACTTTTCTGGTGAAGAACAACACCTCAGGCCTGCCCTTGATTTCCTTCATAATTTCCCTGGGGCCCTCCTGCTCAGCATCTCATGTCAGGCTAGAGAAATATTATCTGCCTTCTCAGACACTCCATGAGGTTAGCTGCTTCTATGGTGCATTTTCTTTTTCTTTTTTTTAACAATTGTTTTTTAGGTCTTTTTTAAAATATATTTTATATATTTACATTTCAAATGTTATCCCCTTTCCCAATTTCCCCTCTGGAACTTCCCTATCCCACTCAACCTCCCCCTGCTTCTGTGAGGGCGCTCCCCCTCCCACCCACCCACTCCTACCTCATTCCCCTACACTGGGGAATGGAGCCTTCACGGGACCAAGGTCTTCTCCTCCCATTGATGCCAGACAATGCCATCCTCTGCTACATATGCAGCTGGAGCCATGGATCCCACCATGTGTACTCTTTGGTTGGTGGCTTAGTGCCTGGGAGCTCTGGGGAGTCTGGTTGGTTGATACTGTTGTTCTTTCTATGGGGTTGCAAATCCCTTTAGCTCCTTCAGTCCTTTCTCTAACTCCTTCATTGAGGACCCCATGCTCAGTCCAATGGTTGTCTGTGAGCATTTACCTCTGTATTTATCAGGCTCTGACAGAGCCTCTCAGGAGTGAGCTATAACAGGCCCCTGTCAGCCTGCACTTCTTGGCATTTGCAATAGTGTCTGGGTTTGGTGACTGTGTATGGGATGGATCCCCAGGTGGGACAGTCTCTGGATGGCCTTTCCTTCAGTCTCTGTTCCATTCTTTGTCCCTGTATTTCCTTTAGACAGGAGCCACTTTGGGATGAGTGGGTGGTCCCATCCCCAACTGGGGACCTTGCCTAACCCTCTGGATATGGTCTCTACAAGTTCTCCCTCCCCTTAGTTGGACATTTCAGCTAATCTCATCCCTCTTGGGTCCTGGGAGCCTTTTGCTATTCTGGCATCTGGGACTTGCTGATGGTTACCCCCAGTTCTCCATCCCCATTGCTATACAACTCTAATCAAATTTCTAACTCTCTGTATATCATCCACATCTCCTCAGGCATACTTGATCCTGCCTCCCATTTCCCCTCCCCCTCTTCTTCCTCCCAAGTCCCTCCCACCCTCTACCTGCTGTTCCTCCTTCCTTTGCTCTTCCTTCTTCTTGAGCTTTATATAGTCTGTGAACTGTATCTTGGGTGTTCTGAGCTTTTGGACTAATATCCACTTATCAGCGAGTACATACCATATGTGTTCTTTTGTGACTAAGTTACCTCACTTAGGATGATATTTTCTAGTTCTATCTAGACAGCCTAAGAATTCGCCTAAGAATTTCATGAAGTCATTGTTTTTAAAAGCTGAGTAGTACTCCATTGTGTAAATGTACCACATTTTCAGTATTCATTCCTCTGTTGAGGGACATCTGGGTTGTTTCCAGCTCCCAGCTATTATAAATAAGGCTGCTATGAACATAGTGGAGCATGTGTCCTTATTACCAGTTGCAGCATCTTCTGGGTATATGCCCAGGAGTGGTATTGTTGGATCTTCTGGTAGTACTATGTCCAATTTTCTGTAGAACCAACAGACTGATTTCCAGAGTGGTTGTACCATTAGTTGCAATCCAACAATGGAGGATTGTTCTTCTTTCTCCACATCCTTGCCAGCATCTGCTGTCACCTGAGTTTTTTATCTTAGCCATTCTGACTGATGTGAGGTGGAATCTCAGGGTTGTTTTGATCTACGGTCCATTTTCAACCCACTGTGTTACATTAACGTTATTCAGAAACAGAATCAGTACCAACTCTCTCAGAGTAGCCAGTCTTGACAACTTGGTAAGAAGTTCTCTCCATATTAACTTTTCCTCTTACGTCTGGTCTTTCATTCAAAAGAGATTCATTAATCCTTAACAGACACTCCATCCCAAATCCTGCCTGCTTCCCAGGAAAGAATTTTTTTTAATTTCTCCCAACTAAAAAGGAAAATTTTCAGCAAAAAGAAAAGAAAAGGAAAATTCTTTTAGGCCATTTGCTAGAGATGAGGACACAGGAACCGTGTAGAGTGGTGACCTGGGCAGGTTAGCGGGCACCTTGGAGACAGGTGGGAAAGGATGCTGGTAGAGGAAAGAGATGACATAGAATAAGTAGCACCACCCAGAAGACATCATGGCCTGGAAAACATGGAGCTGGGGCAGGCTGGGAGCCCTCCAGGGATGACAGAGATGGGATGAACATTGAGAATTGGCTCTACTAGACGGCACCTCTGCTTTTGTCCCTCTTTGCTTGCTTTCAGTTTTGTCTCGTTTGTTGTCTTTGCTGGTATGCAAGCAGCACTTTGTTACTTTCTTCCTTTTACTTTGTGATCGCCATTTCCAATTACTAACTGGCCAACAATAAGGATGGAGGAGGTATTTGAAGAATATGGGGAGAAAGTACTGGGAAAGCAACTCAGGGTTAAATGTTCAGTATGCAAGAGGCCTAGGATTCAGTCTCAAGTAACACACACACTTGCTATCTCTCACACACACACATAAAACATATACTTACAAGCCGGACGTGGTGGTGCATGCCTTTAATCCCAGCACTTGGGAAACAGAGGCAGGCGGATTTCTAAGTTCGAGGCCAGCCTGGTCTACAAAGTGAGTACCAGGACAGCCAGGGCTATACAGAGAAAAAAAAAAAAACCATAAAAAACATATACTCACACACATACACTCACACACACTCAAACTTACATATATACTCCTCACACACTCACACATACACACATACAGATACACTCACACACACAAACATGCATATACACTCAAACTCACACACAGAGATACACTCACACACACAAACATGCACACACTCATACACACTCAAACACACACATACAAACACACACACACAAAGAAGAAAAGGCACAAACTGAGGTCTTTCACAGAAGTTCCTGGATTCTCCTGGACTTGCTTGTACTTGCCAACTTTAAAGGAAGTGTGAATCCATTTAGCTCAAATTCAGTCCCCAAAAGCTTTTAACTGCAGGAATGCATAACACAAAAGAAATCAATGTCGTTTGCAATTCCAAGAACTGCACAGGCTTTGTTACACATTAGGAATGAATTTGGAAAAGCTCATCACGCCTTAGGAAAAAGCACACAAACTAGGAAGATGTCCCCGGCAGTTGGGTAAGTTCTCAGAGCTGCCAGGCACGATGATGCGATGGTGCAGATGCGGATGTGGATGCGGATGCAGGCAGCAGGGTCCTGAGGAGGAGGAGGAAGAGGAGGAGGAGGAGGAGGAGCTGTCAAGTCTTCCAGCACCAGTTTAAAGGAGACACCATTAGCCAGGCTCCCCTCATGGAAACCAGGCTGCCAAAGAAAAAATTATATTTCCCCTCCTTTAATTATGTAGGGTTTTTTAAAACTAAATTAAATACACAAAGAGGCTGGCAGCCAATATGTACAAAGGAGAATTCCCAGATTCCTCTGTTTTCTGTTGGTCTGTGCTTCCTTAAAACAGACAATAGGCAGTGGAAAAATATAGTAAACATTTTAACAGTCGAGCTAAAAGGAAAAACACCTTCACTTTACGTTGGCTAGATACACCTGGCAGAGCCCAGACTGGCTGAGTGACAAGTCACTTGTACCGAAGCCAGCCAAGCCATCCCCGGTTAGCCTAGCAGGCAATGACTTAGAAGCAGGAAAACGAAGGACGAGAATCTCAGCTCAGAGGTGTGTTTGGTTCCTTGTGTTAAAATAAATCGGTTGAATTGACAAGGCACAGGTTCCTGAAGTTCAAAGAAATGTTCGTGAGACTATGCCAAAGCATAGAGTTTTAGTTTTTATTATAAGAATGTCTGGAACACGGGGCGGTGGGGGAATGGAAAGTCATAAAAACTGTTTTATGTCAAGAAGGGAAATATTTATTCCAAATTCTCTCAAATCCATTGAGAAGCTGAATGAATATAGAAAGAGGCAGGAAATTGGGAAGTATGGTGATTCCTCACTCTTTCTTTCTTTCTTTCTTTCTTTCTTTCTTTCTTTCTTTCTTTCTTTCTTTCTTTCTTCCTTTCTTTCCCTAATTCAGCCAGAAAGGAATGAACACACTTTTCTTCTCCAAATCCTGGAACTCATGATCTCAGAGAAGGCCAAGAAGAAAATTCTACACTTAGCTTGGAGAGAGATGACTTTCTCTGTTTGGGTACAGAAATACAGAATGCTTCTTGATAGATCATGAGGGTCACAAGGAGAGAATGAAGAAAGCAAGTTTGTCAACCTGCCTGCTGATGTGTGGGATTGAACTACACAGCCAAGGTCCAAGAAAACCCACCTTTCAGTCCCTAAGTCCAGGAAAACTCAACATGCCTCAGAACTCATACAGAATGTTAAGTCTGCAGCAGGCCTGCCCAACACTAAATGCCCTCGTCAGTTCTTAGACACCTCCAAACTATGAACAAGACGACCCTTGTTCTGGAAAAATCTATCAGCTCTTGCCAACACACACACACACATACAAAAACACAACTGTTGGGCAAATAAGTCTTTCCAGAGAAAATAAGATTCCTTTCCAATTCAGTCAACTGTACTGAGCTGGAAAAGGGGGGGGGGGTATTTTTCCAGGATGAAGAAAAAAACAAGATCTCTCCTTGTTTACCCTGTAAAGCTCATTTCAAAAGAAGGTCAGTTTAATGCCTTCATTAAAAAGAAAAATCTTGAGTGTTGTTCGTCAGAGGACACTCGGGCCCTTTCAGGCTGGGAACCACACATTGGAGCATTGTGCTTCCCCCTCTGACCTGAGAGGCACACAGCATGACTGAAGTCCCTACTGCTCTAGAGATGCCCAGAGCATCAGAGTAGGGGGACAGAGGGTGCAGAGTCCAGTGGTGAAGGATTCTTTGCAAGTGATAAGCTTCCCCATTCTCTGTTCTTGTCCCTGAGTGTGTAAGAGGAAACTTAGGAAACACAGCCAACCCCTCCACCTTCACTTCCTCTGCATTTCTTCCACTCTGAGGACATGGCTCACCCTCCAGAGAGTGAGAAGACACCTAGTACTGAGGTGTAGGCCCAGAAGCCTGCATGGAGACTACACTGCACCACGTTCCTGAACTCCCTGGCATTTCTTTAACTGTGAACTGTGAACCCCAGTAAACTGAAGGCACAGCGAAGGCTTCCACTTCCCAACTCAACATAAAAACAGGCTGCCCCACAGGGCGCATTTTGCGTACAGTTGTGGCCTACTTAAAAAAAAATCTGATAAAATAAAATACTTTTTTAAATTATATATTTTCTTTATTTACATTTCAAATTCTACCCCTTTCCTCATTTCCCCTTGGAAAACCCTCCTATCCCATTCCCCCTTCTCTCTGCTCACTAACCCACCCACTCCACTTCCCTGTCCTGGCATTCCCCTACACTAGGGCATCGAGCCTTCACAAGGGCCTCTCCTCTCATTGATGTCCCTCAAGGCCATCCTCTGCTACATATGCAGCTGGAGCCATGGGTCCCTTTGTGTACTCCCAGGGAATAAAATACTTTTAAAATGGTTATCTGGGAGACTAAATTGAAAAATGAACATGTTGTAAAAACATTCCCTAAATAATGACTTCAAAAGAGATCTGTAAACTTCCAGTAGACCCAGGAAAAGTTAGGTGACTACTTGCCCACCCAAAGTAGATATCTTCTGACACTAGGGCATTAGGTATGTCAGAGGAAGGTGGCACTGTCCTATTTATATTTGTTTCAAGCATTCCTCATACTTGCCTTTCGACCCTCTGTGAACTAATTTCCCATGCTAGTTCTTTTGGGCACATTCATGTGTCTCTCCTATGTGCTTCCAAATCCACGAAACTCTCAAAGGTTATATTATGCTGTCTAGATAAGAAAGTTTGCAAATGCTGGGCAGAGCCATAGCCCAAAGTCCTAAGCCACACCACCCCCCTGACACCCATAAACTAACAGCAGGGTCATCCTGATAACCTTAGCCAGACTCTCTGACAGTCAGCTGTCACCGCTCCAAGCATCAGGTCTACAGACGTCTACAGCTAAGGAAATGCCAGAGTCCAGCATAAGCAAGGTTTAACACAGTACGGGAAGATTTCATCCGTTACTCTTGGTTGTTTTCATATCAGTGTTGGGGACAGCAGGAGGCACTAACTTAAAGTGACACTCCACACTCCTCTGTCATTTTCTCTGGGCCATTCCACTTCCATTTCCTACAGATCTCCCAGGAATCCTTCCTGCAATCCCCGCCCCCGGTGAACTTGGTGAGGCTCCCTCCTGTTGCTCAGGCCCAAGGGGGACTGAGGCTGTGCTAACCTGAGCTGCACTTGCTCCTTGAACCTTATGGCTGAGCTGGAGAGGCTCTAGGTTGGCACATTGCTATAAGGGCAGCTGTCGCCACTCTACACCTGGCCTCTGGGATAGGCTTTGACACAGCAAACCATCTCCACCCCTAGCATGACCTCTTTCAGGAGAGAAAAGACCTTCACTTGGTTTAGGGGGGTAACTGTTCAGCCCAGTACAAACTTCGTCTTCTTCACCTTTACTGTTTTACCATGACAGCCTTCTCTGGCTTCAAAGGCTCCCAGAAGCTCCTTAGCCCAGGATCTGGCTCTATGTCATTTTATTTTGTAAAACATAGGTTCAAACAGAACTTGACAATTTGCCTTTGAGTAACTGAGAGAGACCTCTTCTGCTTGGCCTTTCTCTTACCTCCTCTAGGCTACTCTCCCATTCCACAGACACACTTTGCATGCTGGTCCGTGTCACATACATCCTCCAAAGCCTTTTGTCCTTCATAAAGATCCTGCCCCACCAAAGGGCTTGGCAAAGCCATTAAAGCAATGGCGGTCTCAAGACCCTTGACGAGAACAGTTCTCATTAAGTCTCTGGTGAACACAGCCGTATGCAGTCCAGTGAACTGGGCACCATATGTGGCCTTCCTCATACCTAGTTCCTCAGTGATGCTTGTCCTGCCTCCGTGGTCCTCCAGTCCCTAATCCCCCCTGGTGATGGGCAAATACCTCTAAAGGATCATATGAGTTTATCTGTCAGGAACTGATTGCCTGTAATGCCTTGAGTTTTGTAATTCTGTGTCTCTAGGATGGATGTGTGGTCGTATTGCTCAGTTTCTCAGCTTCTGCAGCACTCAGATGGATCCCACACACACCCCTGCATTCCACAGCCTCACAAGCCAACAGAGACTCTTCCATCTCCTGTTTGAAACCTCTCCCCAGTTCCATAACTCTGGTACTGAATAGGACCTGATTCCATGGTCTCCTGCACTGGGCCATTGTCAGGGCATCCGCCTGGTTGTGAAGCATGGATTTCACCCTTATCAAAGGTCACGCCTGAGTGTCTTCTGTCACCTCATTTCCATTCTCCCTTTCTGCTATCTAACTCCTCCTGTGAGTTCCAGGCTATGGGGTTCCTGCAACTGCTTGTCATTACAGACACAATTTGCATTGTTATCCTTCCGTCTCCAGGCTGTGAGAAGCAGCAGGCCAACAACTCCATCTCATTCTCCCTTTCACTCATTTTTTTTTCCTGCCAATTCAGAGACTAACATGAAGGGTGCTAGCCACGCATCATTTCTCTGTTACCATTCCATCCTTAAACACCATCTCACTCTGGGAAGCCATTTCAGCCCCAGAAGTGCTTCTTGTTACCCCTAGCAACGACCAGGCAACCTCCGCAGATGATTGTCGATCAATACTCTTGTCACAGAGACTGTAATATCTGCCTCAGCCCTTCAGTCGCTCTCGGGGCTGCTTTGTATTCAGAGTGGACCCAAATCATTAAGGAGGTACCACTTCATCCGTCATAGAAAACTGCCATTCTGGGATCATGCCCCATCTTAGTTATGCATCTCACTACCCACGCCTCTGCCACTGTCCCCAAAAGGCACAAACAAGAACATGTCACATGGGGATGGAAAGCGGCGTCAAAATGTTCTGCCCGTTAGTTTCAGCTGCTTGTCTCAGTAACAATATTTCTCTTCCCAAACTCATCCTCACCTCAGGTTTCTCATACCCTGCCAGCTAGGCCAAGTGTTGCTAAAATTCATTCCCTGGGGAGTTATAAACAGTCTACCCTTCCTCCTGAGGGCCAGACTACAAACCAAAGTCAAAGTTCACCAAAAGTCAATCTGGGGAAACCACTGAGTTTATTGAGTTGATTTAAAGAGCAAAGGGTGACCTAGAACAGCTTCTCGGTAGGGTCAGTCAGTACCCAGCCTCCATGAACATCCCTCCATGGCAGCACAGATGGCAGCTTCCTCCCTAGGCATTCCAGCCCAGATTTCTACCTCAGCCCCTCCCACAAGACCACCAGTAATCAGGGCAGAGTTGCATACAGCTGTTCGGGAGGTAAGGCTGATACTCAGGTGAGGACCTGACAACCTTCCTGGCCCCTTCCTCCTTCCTTGAGTGGATGTTCAACAGTCAACAGTTCCAGCCGAGATGACCCACTGAAAGTGGGCCTGGCTGAACTCACAGAGACATGGCAGTTTGTCATGTATATCACATGTCTACTATGTCTCCCACTTAATTGTTTGCTTTCACTGACTGTCAGTGACATTTCTGAGAGGTAATTATTACTAGTCCCACTCTGGCCTAGAGTGCATTACATTTAGTTCATGCTAAAAGCAGAACTTACATGTAAATTCAGTAACTTTCCTGCATCAACACGAGTGGCTTTCCAGTCTTAAGTGCTGCTGGCCTTCTGTAGTATTCTCCTTGCTTTAAAAGCAGCCCCCTGGGTTGGTAATACCAGGTCGCCTGGAAAACGAAGGACTCTCGACTCCCTGGCATTCTAACTGTAGCTTAAAAGTTGTGATGAGCAGAAAAAGCAGTGTAACCTGTTCGTTTCGCTTAAAATTAACTTTATTATTTCTCTCTGTATGTATGTGCATGTATGTGTCCATGTGTGCATGTATGTGTCCATGTGTGCAGAAGCACACGCCCTGTTCATGCATGTATGTGAGTGTGCCTCTGTGTGTGTGTGTGTGTGTGTGTGAGAGAGAGAGAGAGAGAGAGAGAGAGAGAGAGATGTCTATTAGGGTGGGCACACACTTAACACAGCACATGTGTGTGTGTAGGCAGGAGGGAAAAAACAGTCAGTTTCCTCCTTCCACTGAGGGTTCCTGGGATCAGACTCAGGCTATCAGCTCTGTACTGCAGGCAGACAGGCTTTACCCACTGAGTCACAGCCCTGCCCCTTACTCGTTGCTTTATAAAGGAGTAATGGATGAATCTAGAGATCACCATTTTAAGGGAATGTCCCCCGGTGGAGCTGTGTTTCGACAGTGTTTGGCTATCATAGCCTAACTGGTCTTCAATTCCAGAGCCTCCTGCCTCTGTCGCTGGAGTGCTGAGATTACAGGCATGTGTTCTTGTCCAACATGCCAAGACATCTTCACTTGTCAAGGCCGTAAAGGACGGTGTCTTGCTTTGTCACGTTTTACAGCTGTTTGATGTTCAAAGCCCTCTTACACGAGTCCACATACTGTTTCTTCTGGATCCTTGCGTATACTGTGGGCAAAACCTGACAGCTTATTTGTTCCCTAAGCATCCTCTCTGTCCATCCGGCACTTCTCAACTTGTGGTGATTGTCAATGATGTATGATGGTGAGACTCTGCTTGTTCTCCATCTTAAGAACACACTCCAGGTTTCTCCAGCAAGGATGTTTGCTGAGGGAGATGGAAAAGAATGTCTTCCATTGAAGGAAATTAAGGGAAGTAATGCTTACCACTCACTTGCTAAATTTGCTTTGCTTTGTTTTGTTTTGTTTTGTTTTTCAGTCACAAACAAGTAAAGAATATATCAAATACATTTTCTACATTAATTGAAATTAGCATGAGTTTAAAAAGTTAATTTACTAAGGCTCTCAATTGTGTTGGCAGAACCTCTAACAGTGACTCAGTCATTAGACTGTTAGATTTAATTAGCTAATACTTTAAAAGCTTTCTTGCACATTTACTTGAGTCAGGGGAAGCTGCTTATAATTTTCATTGTCTTTTAACACTGACTGCTTCTGATCGTAGCCAGTGCTGTAAAAGGAGCAAGGCCGCCTTTGCTCTCTGACTTCTTCGGGTAACTTAGAACACTGCTAAGAATCTGTTCTTCCTCTAGAGTTCCAAACACTCACCTGTAAACCCACTTGGGCCTGTACTTATTTTGCAAGTGGAAGGGGAGGATCGTTATATTTTAGCCACTTTAAGATTTTTTGCACTTCACAAACTCCTTACTTCTCACACCAATTCTGACATTCTCCATTTTGGCATTTTGTCTACACTTCCACAATTTTTGGTTCATAAAATCTGACTATGTTAACGTTCTTTAAATGGTCCCGAGTGTTAGAGATGCCAAATATCATAGACAATTTCAAAGTAGAAACTTAAAAGGGCTGTCTCAAACCCTATGTTTTAGAAGCAATTATCTCCACACACACTTATATAGTTATAATTTTATAGCAGACTTCTCTTTGCATAGAGAATTATAAGAGCAAAAGTTTAACAGCAACACACGCTGTAGTTAGTATGTATAGATAGTAGTAAAAGAGTCACATACACATACAGAGGGGAGATGATTGCTGAAATAGGCAAATTATAAGCATGTGGAGAATCCTGCACGTTTTTCTCTTTAAATAACTATAACAGCATCTTCGCACTTAGTGATCATAAGAACCTCTCCCACAGGAGCCTGTGCTGAGAGTGGGGGTTTTGTGCGTCACCGAAGTCATCAGGGTTTCTGGTATCTATTCCAAGCTAATGGGATGTTTACTGAGTAAATGTATTTGAAATACCATGTATAAACACTGTTCTCCGAGCAACATACGTTCTGTTTATATAACCTTCCTTGTCCCTTGCAAGGAAGATGGTATCAGTCCCATTTCATGGTTAAGAATTTACTGAAACCAGAGGGAAATAACTTGCCAAGGGCTTAGAAGGCAGCCTGCCAGACTCAGGCGTAGGCTCTGTCTAAAACCAGCACCTGCTGTCTCTCTAGTGCTCCACACTAATAAGCAGAATGAAAATCCTACACCAGAGAAAGCCCAAAACGTGGAAGTCCAAAAAGAGCTTTGGAAAAGGGAGGTCCCTTCATTGTTCTTCTGGACGCAGGGCCTTGCAGTAGGAGCTGAGCTCCAGTGACTCTTTAGCAAGCTTCCTGCCTTTTACACCACCAACAAAGAGCTCATCTGCTGCATTCTGCTGTACAGTGGGTGGGCAGGGAGGCAGAAGTACATGCAAAAAGGATCCCAGAAGCTTTCTATGCAGAGATGGGGAGAGAGAAGGCAGACCCAGCAGATGATTCCAGGAACAGAAGAAGGGCCCTGGAAGAGACTGCACAGCTCTGTTTAGCCCTGCTTAGAAAACGGCTCCCACTTGGAACTACCAATTAAGGGGAAGAGGGTTCTCTATGGGCTGACCAATTAAAAGGGGGTCTGCTGACTTGACCTCATGCTGAGCAAACACTGCAGGCAAATGTGGGAACAAGTTTAGCTGCCTTGTGTACAGGATTAGCCAGTGCCCTTGTCAAAGCAGAGCTACCTTGGTCAACCTTGCCTGCTTGGAGAGAAGCTCTCTGAAGGGGAGGCCTCAGCATCGCTCTCTACTTAAGGTCATCTAAACAAGTCATTAGAGCGGATTCTAGTTGGTTTGAGGATAGCTGCCATTTAAATGAACAAAAAATGTCAATCAAGTAGTGTTATAATGCAGCAACAGAAAGAAGGCAGGATAGGTTATTTCCTGGTGACCCTTATTAGGAAAAAAAAAATCCCAATTAAGAATTTCTGATGTCGTGACACCAGTTCAGATATTACCAGTCCCCAGGGAACATGTGTACTCTGGAGAAGGCTATATTAAAAATCAAACACAATGGCCACATACATTTCTGTCTCGTGCTCATGCTGTTTGTATATGCATGCATCTGTCTCTCTATCTGTCTGTCTGTCTGGGTCAGCTGACAATCTTGGGTTTCATTCTTTACCCATCATTCACTCCCTTTCCTTTCTTCTTTTCTTTTATCTTCTCACACTGGGTCTCTTGTGGACCTCTCACTCACCTCGGCTGGGCTTGCTGGCCGGAGAACCCGAGGGATCTCCCTTCTCAGTAACTCTGCCCCCACCCCCACCCCCACCCCCACCCCAATGCAGGCATTGTGAATGCAAACCATTGTGCTCAATTAAAAAAGAAATGTCAGATCCTGGAGTCACACTCAGGTCCCCTCACTTGAAAAGCACTTTGCTCACCGAGCTACCTACCATGTCTGTGGCTTAAGGTTTAAGTCTAGGTTTTTGTTTGACATATAGCATAGACACAGAAAAAATGCACAAATTCAAAATATACAGCTCTACAACTTTCTCTCTCTCTCTCTCTCTCTCTCTCTCTCTCTCTCTCTCTCTCTCTCTCATACACACACACACACACTCCACATAACCAAGTCAAGAACTAGAACTCCATATTCCTCCTGTCTTGTTTCAACCACTGTTCCTGTGCCCAAGTAGTCCCAGCTCTGCCTTCTAATGGTGAGGCCTGCTTTGCCTGCGACTGAACTCTGCATAAATGGAAATCTTTATACTCTCTTCTCTCTGGTTTCTCTCAGTCTTCTACCCGTGAGGCTGGTCCGTGTTCTTGCAGGTAGCAATAGTTCAGACTCATTACTGTTCAGGAGACCCTTACAGAATGTGGAACCACCAATCATCCTAGTTCGTCATGACAGCTGGGTCATTTTACGTGAATAACTGTCGGATTGCTTGATCACTCTCAACATATTCCTACCGCAGGCCATACCAAATATGAACATGGAATTTAAGGACTAATAAATTTTCATGGCCTGTGAGAAGCAAAAATGACATTCCTTTTCCTGCTCTGAAAACGTGAAGATGTCATGTGATCCGATGATATACCGCAGTGGGAAACTACTTGCCATCTGTGGCAAAAAGCTAACTCACTAGTCAGAGAGAAATAGGATGCATGGATCTGAGAGAGGAGAAGATGGGTCCATGAGTCTCCCAAAACAGCTGGATGATTTGACCTTGTGCCATTTGCAAAGCTTGGTAACCTGTCTTGTGAAACAACAAGGCCATACTCCTGGGATTACCATAAACTCTGCAGGGGACTTCTGCAAACTGTGGGATAGGTGGCAAATGGCAGAGCTGTTCCGCCCCCACCCCCACCCCCAGAAAGATTTCAGACCAATCCCTTCCACTCCCTCATACTGGACTCTGGACTGTGACCCTGTCACAGCTACAGAACACATGACTCAGCTGAATGTCTCCAAAAGTCTTCCTCACACAGTCAGGCTCAGCCTCTTGGGATGCCCAACATGTGACCAGGAAGGCTGTAGGAGAAACTGAAGCCCTGAGGTGGGAGGGATTCTATTAATACATTCTACGTTTCAAGTCCCCTGTCTCTGGAGTACTTTAAGCATCCTCTCTGACTCATGCTGGCATGCAGAGAAAAGTCACTGTGGAGATGACGGGCCTTCGAATGTTCAGTTTCCGGGGCTCCATCCAGAGGGCTCATCTGTGGTTGTTATGTTCAAGACACGGACGAGTTAATCAGAGAGCACTTTTTGCCTCTTAAAGTCACACACCAGCTCCGCAGTAAGGCTTTCTGGGTATCACCAAACAGGCAGGTGGCCTCCATTCTAGGAGCCCTTAGCCTCCTGAGCTGTCTGCTGAAGCCCGTGGGTCCCTTCTCAGAATATTGCGTTCAAATGTGCCAGAGGAAAATGCATAGGTTACAAAGCAAATAAGCCCAACCACATTCGCTCTCTAGACTGTGAGCACTAAACAGATTCACGTCATGGTAGGAACATGTGTGCTAAATCCTGCAAGAACATAGTGTTTAGATATTCTTCTCTCTGTTGGTGGCAGCCAAGGACACTGTTAATACTTCTGTGGCCTGCTGTGTATATCCCTAGTGGAAAATTGAAATTTTCTACTAAAAGTTAGTAAAAACTTATATACGCCACCCTTTCACCATTTCAGTTCTTTGGACCTCAGAATGCTCTTTCCTCTTGGATACCTCAAACATGGCTCCGAGACTAGCTATTATGCACAAGCATACAAGCATTCCAAGAACCTGGAGTTTTATCTTCCTATATTCCATTATAGCATAATCACTTTATGCTGCTGTTATACGTTTTTTATATACATGATTAGAATTATGTTTGTAACCTTTTTCTGGGTATTTTTGTATAAGTAAAGTATGTGCATTAAAAACTGTTTTTATAAGCCAGATGCTTTATAAGCCAGTGATGGCGCATGCCTTTAATCCTAGCACTTGGGAGGCAGAGGCAGGCAAATTTCTGAGCTCAAGGCCAGCCTGGTTTACAGAGTGAGTCCCAGGACAGCCAGGGCTATACAGAGAAACCCTGTCTCGGAAAACCAAAAAAACAAAACAAACAAAACAAAAAAAACAAAACAAAAAAAACCTTGTTTTTATTTTCATTGTTTTTACATTTTATACTTCATTGTGTGTGTATATGAATCTGTGTATAGTGTTGTGTATGAGTATGTGTGTAGTGTCCTCTGTGTGTGCCTGTGTGTGTGTGTGTGTGTGTGTGTGTGTGTGTGTGTGTGTGTGTGTGTGTGTGTGCGTGCCATAGCCTCATGTGGAGGCCAAACAGAAGGAGTCTGCTTCTAACATGTGGTTTCTGGGGATTGATCTCATGTTGTCAGGCTTGGTGGCAAGCTCCTTTTCCTGCAGAGCCACCTTGCCCCTCAATAACTCATTTTTGAACGGGAGTAAAGGGATACTTCACTTACAGGAGCCGGGATGGAGCTGAATCCGTGCAGTGACATCTGCTGATGCTGGCTCATTTAAGACGATGTTTTTATTTTTTCATTCTGTGTATGTATGTGAGTGCACACGCGTGAACCTGTGCATACTCAGAGTCCAGAAGAAAGTGATCCCTGGAGCTAGAATAGGCGCTGGCAACTGACCCCAGGTCGTCTGCCAAAGCAAGAAGGACTCTTAAGCACAGAGCCATCCCTCCAGCCCCTAAGCTGGATTATGTTTTGACCCTGCCTTTCTGCACCTCCTAGGCACTAGATCAAGATTGGCCTTCAGCCAGGAAACATTAGTTCTGAGATACCCTCCTTGTCCTGTAGCTGCCAGCCGAGGAAAAAGTCTGCAGGCTGGCATGGGCCTGGCAGAGCTGGTCATACCCAGCAGTGGCCTTGTGGGCAGGCGGAGTGGGCAGGTGTGGTCTCTGAGTCATTGGGCAAGTGCCTCAAGCTTAAGGACAGACCCCACAGCCCCCACATTGAGCTTCCTGTTTCCTGTCACAGCGTCCAAAACGCTACCATATTCGGTTATTCATACTGAGCCTTTCACGGATCTCAGTTAATGAATAATTTTTAGTTCTGAGAGGGGAGCAGCTTTAGGTGACAGGGACAGAGAGACAAGGAAATGGGCGAGAATACAGACAGGTTTTATACTTCCACATTCAGGATAGCACTTTCTGGGATGAATTTCTTTAGTCCTTTCAAACTACTCAGGCAGCATAGGGAACTGCTGGTTCCCCACTTACTGGAGCTCCAACATTGGGGCACCATCTGGGAACCCAAGGATTAGGACTCCCCGAGTTTGATTCTTTTGCATGTCTATGTGCCTACGTGAGATTGTGTGTACCACACACATGCAGGTGTGAGAGGAGGCAAGAGGAAGGTGTCAGGTGCCTCGGAAGTTGTGGGCCACCAGGTGTGGGTGCTGGGAACTGAACCCTTCCTACAAGAGCAGGAAGTCCTCTTAACTACTGTGCCATCCTTCCAAGCCCACTATTCAGTCCTCAAACACACTTTCCTACCTAGCCACACGTGAGCACATGAGATGGGCAAGAGAATTAGGTCACAGCACAGTGCCGGACAGTGGACGTGCTGCGTCTCAGCTTGATGTCACCAGGCTCTTAGTCACACTGCCTTCTCTGTCTGGGGAGGACCTAAGATCTGAGGAAAAACCCTTCTCAAGATGAAGGCTGAAAACTTCAAAGGTAACACAGGGCTATATTTTCTTGATCCTGAATTAGAACGGAGACTTGGATACATGGGTGTATTTCTGTATGAAGTCTTTTTGAAAAAGAGAAATAATTAAAGCAGTAGCATTAGTTAACATGAACTAAAATCTTTATTAGTTAGTGAGTAACTTCAATGATCCCTGGTCCAGGATAGCACAGTCAATCATGTCCATCCTATTAAAAGCATTTGGGGAGTTGCTGTTCCTAACTACTTACCCCATGGACAGGAGGGTCCCCGGAATTGTGGTCTTCATTGCCTTTTATGGCAACCTTAGACAAATGATTTACAGTGTTGTCTTTTCTCTCTAACACAATATTCAGTTTCCTATCCACTATTATTTGATATAGTTTGTCCCTTGCCAACTCATAGACTGGCATCCTGGGCCTCAATGTGGTGATATTGGAGAATAATGGAACCTGTAAGAGGTGAATCATAAGGGTGGAGATTAGATTCCTGGGGACATTGCCACCAGAAGGGATTAATTCCTCCTGAGACTCCAGTTAGTTCTGGAGAGAGTGGTTGTTGTGAGTCAGGTCAGCCCCTCCCTTCTGTCTGCCCCCCCCCCTCCGGTTGCCATGTTTTCCCACCATCAGGATGCCATACATGATGGGCACCTAACCATAGCCAAGCAGAGATTGCTGCCACGCCCTTGGGACTCTAGAATCGTGAGCTAAATAAACCCTTCTTTACAAATGATCTAGCATCAGGTATTTGGGTACTGCAACTAAACGTAGACTAGCACACTACCTGTTTTTAAATAGAGATTTTATATTCCTCTTAGCCAAGGGGGAGGCCTTATATTATATCTGTTTCACCCTCCACAGGTAGATTCATGTTGGGGGTTTTGGGTATGTAATTATGTAGAAAATCTTTACTCACGAGTGTCCTCATCAATATAATTCTTGATTAAGCAAATTGTTGGGGTTTTGTTGTTGTTGTTGTTGTTGTTTGCAAAATGCTCTAAAAAACAAGGAAAGTTACTGAATCCTCCCTCTAGCTCTCACAGTCTAGTAAACTAAACCATAGTTACTTGCCTTTGCTTTCTCTTGTGTAACTAGGAAAGAAAGGTATTCCTGGGAAACCAGGATCATCTGTCACCTCATAAGGGGTCATGGTAGACTGAGCGATGCCCTCAAAGGAACCGGTTGGAAAGCTCTAGAACCTTTTACTGTTGGTTTATACAGTAGAATTTCTGAGCATTTGACTACATTAAGGATCTCTAGATAAAGTGATCACTTGGAGTTACCTGGGTGGGCCCTAAACACCTCAAAAGTATGGTTAAAGAACATGAGACACCCCAGAGAAGACATCTCTATGAGGGCAGAAGCAGACCGTGGAAGGACTGCAGACACAGCCAAAGAACACCAATGAATTCTGGCATTTTCCAGAATCTTCCAGAACCTGGGTGGGAGCTGATTTCTTCATGAGCCTCTGCAGGGAGTATGGTCTGTTGACACTATCTTCAGACTTGTGGTCTCTGGAAGTGTGTGACATTTCTGCTGTTTTCAGGTGTCAAGGTTGTAGCAGTTTGTGTTAAGAACAAACCCACTGGTTAATGTTCCAAGGCCCATAGTTTAGTAGAATAAGTACTGCTAGCTTTCGTATATTGTACCCTTGCAAGGTAACCCAATGGGCAGGGAAAGCATGTAAACTCAGCTCTGTCTAACACCGTGGCCAATAAAAGAACGATTACACTGTGCTCACAGCACCATTTTACATCAAGAGGTGTTGACCTAAAATGACAGACAACCCAGCGGTTCGCTTTAAATATCTGTAGTGATTCTTGGAGAATATTAGGTATGGTTTGATACTATTCACCATCTTATACCCTGTGTTGCTAAAATCTCTTCTTGGGAGGAAACATAACGGCATCCATCCCTTCTCCTAAGGTCCTAAAGACAAACCAATGCACGATTCCACTAGAGCATCCTCCAGGGAACTAAGGAGCTTCGTGGGCTTCTTTACAGAACACTAGTGAGGAGTTACTTACAGGGCTGCGGTGCTCCTCCCTCAACTGACTGCTCTGGGAAAGCCTTTGCAGCAGGTCTGAGGGCTTCCCTTTAGACACACAGATGAAGCTCCTGCTCTAGTGTCTACCAGCCTCAGTATACTCTATTCCCTCCCTCAGGCTTTGTACAGAGTTGCCAGGTGGTAAGGAGCAGAGAGATACTCATGTTAAACTCTCATGACCTACTCCACCCCTTTATGCAGGTGTAAACACTCAACCAGCCCATATGGGATCATCCTTTAGAAGGGACACAGCAGACCTCTTCAAGGTACTGGTTGCTTGGATCAGAGGCCAATCACTCATGCCACCAAATTCAGGCCAATTTGTAGCGCCCAAATATTCTTAGATACGTGGCTTGAAGTGTGGTCAACTTATCAGGGGCTGGGCTACACAGTCTTATAGAAAACTGACCTTCCCTCTCCCCAAGCTAACAGCTGCCAGCTCTCCTCAGCCAGGAGTGGGCTGTTGTGCCCCATCTCTCTCTCCATGCTGGGATTTGGATCTGCCTTGGCTTCCACAGGCCTTATGCATGGTGCCACAACCACTGTGAGTTCAGCTGCCCTGCTGTGTCCAGAGGACCCTGTTTCCTTGGTGTCACCCACCACCTCTGGCTCTGATACTCTTTCTGTCCCTTGTTCCTCAAGGATCCCTTAACCACAGGAGGAAATTTGCAGTCCGTATGTTTCACCACACAGCACTTTTTTCTTCTATTTTTCTTTTATTGAAAATATATTTTTTCATACGATATATTCTCATTAAAGTTACCCCTCCCCAAACTCCATCTGGATCCTACCTACATCTCCTCCCATCCAGTTCACACGTTTGTGTCTCCCCACAGAAAACAGGCACCCAAAGAACGAAATAAAAATAAGATAAAACAAAAAACAGCAAGTCAAATAGGCCAAAATGAACAGAGACAAAGTCTTATGAGACAAAGAACTTCCAAGGATGCACTAAGTTATGTTGGCCATCTACTGCTGAGCATGGGGCCTGGTCTTAAGAGTGCTTTGTGTCCCCATTAGAGAGAACTAAGTGTTTGTTTGTGAGTGGTTATCAGTTGGAGACAGCTTCCAGGTTATGGACGGGGACCTGTCCACTTCTCTCAGAACTGGGACCTCATCTGACGCAGACCCACACAGGCCATCTATGTGCCGACAGTCTCTGTGATGAGTTCACATGTGCTTTTGGTCCTGCTTTGACTCTTTGGTATCCTCCATTTAGGTTAATGTTACCAAACAGTTCTTGGTTATTGTTAAGAAGAGCTGTATTCATCCAGCTCTCCCTTTCTGCCCATAAAGGCCCGCACATTCAGTTATCTCCTGGTTTTTAGAGCTATTTTTAAAACTGCTGTGCAAACAACTCGTTTCACAGAAGATGTGACTGAGGCACAGAGCAGTGAACTTGGGATTCACCCCTCAGACCACATCTTACCACTAGAAACCAGAGTTTACCACTTCCTGCTGTAAAGAAGCTTGGTCTCAATCAGAGAGAAAAGTCTGATGGCTTTCTTTCTTTCTATCTTCCTTCCTTCCTTTAAGTGGCTTTTAGTTGGTGGAGAAGATGTACCAATCTCTGTGCACAGTCAAAGGTTAATAAACCACTTGAAAATGCAGAGGACAGACAGGGTTTTGTCTCCATGGTAATAAGCTGGTAAGTGATGCCTGCAGAAGACGAAGCCTATAATGCTGCTGCTGCTGCTGCTGCTGCTGCTGCTGCTGCTGCTGCTGCTGCTGCTGCTGCTTGGTCTGCGCCTCCTGTTCTAACAACATGCATTCCTCTCTTCATGGTCACAAAAGCCAACTCATCTGCATCATCACCACACCGTTTATCTTCCTCCTGCATCTGAGAGATAGATCTAGAGATGAGCAGTCACACTGGGTTCTGGGGACTTGGAGTGCTCGCAGAATCCATTCGGAGGAATGCTTCAGATTTTATTATTAAGCCCTCCGAAGCCATTTACTTGGGGCCAGCTTTTGGAGGGGGGGGATGGGACATCCATTGTGTGCCACTTATTGGAGTTATAACACAGCTGATGAAGTGTGACAACACAGGCACCGATGGAACTTCAGGAGACTCCAGGACGGTCGGAGGGGAAGGAAGCTTTTCCATTATGCCACTAATGACTGTGAGCGAAGAGACGGAAACCATGGAAAGAGGCTCTGTCCTGATCCCTGCCCCCTCTCTTGCCGTCTTTTCTTCTGATTTTATGAGTTCCTTCACCCACACTTACCTTTGCCACCTTTGCAGGTTGGAAGACTCATTTACTATCCCTCAGGCAGGGATCATACAGAAGGAGCAGGTGTAGAAAGTGGCTCGATGCTTATGATATTCAGTGATGAGTGCTTGATTCAACATGAAGAACACAGTGGTGTTAGGAAAGAGGCAGGCGGTCACGTGTTGTCTAGAAAGGTTTGGTTCACTCATAAAATTGAAATTGCTTCACCAACCATGAATCATCGTCTTGTGCTCAGAGCTGCGTCCACTTGGAAAGATGGTCTAGGTCAGCTTTGCTGCTTCTAAGCGTATACATAATAGGCCCGGGAGAGAGTGGAGAACAAGCAGTAACGAACCATTTCAAGGACTTGAGGAATGCATCTTGAAATTACCAAGATGTTCACCTTGTAACCAAACCATTATACTTGGAGGATTGTATCCTAAGAAAACCATGCTAAGTGGAGGGGAATGTGTAAAAGGCCTTTATTGTTCCATAGTGCCACAGACTTAACAAAAGCTTCCAGGGAACCAGCTGCATATCCAGTAACAAAACGTATTCATTAAGAACATGGAACAGTATGCAACTATAAAAATGAGTTACATGTACTTCTGGCCATGGACCTGGAAACACAGCCACACAATTGTGGAAAGGCAGCTGCAGAGTGATACATGCGACACAGTGTAATTGCATTTTAAGTTGCAAGGGCTTAGTGGCCCCAAATGCATTCCATCCTTATAATATCACTGGGGACTTTCAGGTGGTTCATCTGTAGATCTAGAATATAAAGCGAAAGGACGTTGGGACTGTACACTAACTAGGCTGGTTTCAATCTAACTCTCTTTGGAGACAGGAAATGGAGTTTACATCATATTGCGGTTGTTTCCATGAGATGTTCTCCATAAGGCTCAGGAATTAGAATACATAGTCTCCAGTTGGTTGCTGTTTGAGTCTGGGGAGCATTAGAGGGATGGCCTGGTGGATAAAGTACGTCCCTGAAAGGGGGGCTGGAGGGACTGGAAGTCTCAAAAGACCTGCCCCATTTCTAGCTAGCCCTCTCCGCCTGGCTTAAGACATCGCTCTCCATAAGCTCTCTGCTGCTGTTCAAGCTGCCTGCTGCCCACTGCCCCCTCTCCCTGCTGCCTCCTGTCCACCATCACGGACTCTAAACCTCAGAACCTGTAAGTCCAAAACGAAGTCTTCCTTTTATAAGTTGCTTTAGTCATAGCACCATATCACAGCAATAAAAAAAAAAAAGCTAATAAACATGTGCCCTGCCCAACCTTCCACTGCCCTGGTAATCCTCCCAGCACAAAAATATCCTTAAGTCTGCAGAAAAATCTCTGAAAGTTAGAGTTCCCATGAATGGTAAGGTCAAGAGTCAGGATAAGCAGCAGCATATAAGTGTGTGTGTGTGTGTGTGTGTGTGTGTGTGTGTGTGTGTGTGTGTGTGTATGTATGTATGTATGTATGTATATAACCCTGGACCTACAGAATCTTGATTTCCAGAAAGTTGGTAATAGAAGATGAAGAGAGAAAGCATATTTAATAAGCATCTCAGATAATCTGGACACTCTTCCTTCTCTTATAAGAACACAATTGAAAGAATTAAAACAGACACCTTCCTTCTATTAACAAGAAGCAATTGGTAATGATAATAGAAACAAGAGCACATACAACAAGCCAGAACACCGACCCAAGGGCAGTCACCTAAACACCTAAACAAGTTCATTTCATTCTTACAACGTCCTACAAGGGTCGTGTTAATTATTATCCCCAGTTCATGAAATGAGAATAGATACATAGACTAAAAACCAGTACATAACAAGTCATAGATCCTTGAAGAAACCTGGGAAGTCTAGCTTCACTGCTTATGCAGAGAGATGTAAGTCAGAAGATGGGAGTGGGGTCAGGCTCCAGAGTGCAAGGACATTTGCCTGTGCACGTTCCTCATGTATCCTGTTCCCCAGAGCTCATCCACAGCTGCTTGCTGGTCACCAAATGAGTTGCCTTTGAATTGGTTGTGTCACTGGAGAAACAGCTCAGAGGAGGCGGGGTCTAGGATGTCTTTCCCCAGTTTCTCCCCTGCCAGGGAGGAGACAGATTGCTTCCATAAACAGGGAGCTGAGCTAACTGTTCCATTAGATGCCTGCAAACATGAACTGAAGTCTCACAATTTCTACTGCTTTCTGACCGTGTTCCTAACAAGTGCAGCTTTCCAGAGCTGTTGGTAAAATTAGCTTGTGCGTACGTACAGGCTGCCTCTGAAATCACTGCCTGGGGGAGGAGGAGGCGAAGGAGAGAGCGTACAAGTGTTCTCTTCTCTCAAGACTTGTTCTCAGTTGAAAGCTTGGCAATTTAATCTCTCTCACTTCAAGAATTATGTTATTAGGGGAAACACCCTTAACATTAACGACTGCTTTTGCCACTCTGTAACGGTGTCTTCCACTCAAATAACTTAACCTTCTGAACCTTGACCTTGTCGTTTGTGGAATGGGGACATTATTTGTTGCCTTACTGATGTGACAACTTGCATATTTTTCTCTGTTCTTCTAGTTTCACACCCTTGGTGGCCATCCATAAATCCAGAACTCACTCATTAATTTATTCAACCTACATTGTTTCATCTAAGAGTTAGCTGTGAAAAATGCACACACACACACACACACACACACACACACACACACTCACATTCAAACACAGATATACAGACAGACACAAAATCAGAGATACACACAGACACACAAATATGCACACATACAGACACAAAACACACACACATCACATGCATAGACACACACACATACACACAGACATACACAGCATACACATACACCACACACACACACACACACACACACACACACACACACACACACACACCACAGAAGGAAGGGGTGTAGAGATGCAGAGAGGCACTCCAGATTGGAAAGGAACACTAAAGGCGAAGAGAAAAAGAGACGGTTAAGCACACAGTGTGAACACGGACCTCCAGTGTGTGTCCCCATGTTCTGATAGTTTTATATGGTGTCTCCATTCCGTTGTAGGTATTCATTTTTAAGATTTCCTTAAAGACAGAACCATCTTTACCTTTTCTGTGACACTTAGATGACACTTCTTTTTTTGTTTTTTTGTTTTTTGTTTTTTGTTTTTTTTTTTTGGTTTTTCAAGACAGAGTTTCTCTGTATAGTCCTAGCTGTCCTGGAACTCACTTTGTAGACCAGGCTGGCCTCGAACTCAGAAATCCACCCGCCTCTGCCTCCTGAGTGCTGAAATTAAAGGTGTGCGCCACCATGCCCGGCTTAGCTGACACTTCTTACATGTTCTCTATCCACAGAGCCTGGTTACGAAGCTTGGTGAGAAGTAAGGATTGCAAGAATTACCAAGGATGCAGACAGTTAAAGATATTGATATAGATATACACATAGACACACTACACACACACACACACACACACACACACACACACAAACACACAGAGGGAGAAACAGAGAGAGAGAGAGAGAGAGAGAGAGAGAGAGAGAGATGAAGTTCTTTAAAACCTGATAAGATTAACCTCAGATGTTACACATTGCATATAAAATAGAGGTTATGCATGGCCTATGATATTATTTTAAAGCTAATTCACAGTGTGCATGTCGACATAGGAATGTTAGTAATGTTTTTGATTTGTAAATGCCTTGCCATGTAATGTTGGATGTATCTTCGAAGTACCTGAAAAGGTAAAGATGTGAGACATCATGACCTGTTTCATAAATGAAAAGACCGGAGGCGACATGTGATCATTCACCAAAGGGTTCTCAGATTCCAGGGTGTGCACACCTGCCTTTTCCATCTGAGATAGATTACTAATCAGGGAAGAAAAAAGGTTTTTTTGGGTTTTGTTTTTTTTTTTTGAATTGCCATTTAGATAGAAAGGGCTTCTTATATTCTGGAATATTGCTGATAATTCTAGAAATAACTCACTCTCACCCAGTCACATGTTAATGTCATGCACACTGACCTGAGTCTTTAGAAGGTGACCAGCAGCCAGCGAACAAAGAGAGAGCGCTGAACCAGCAATCAGAAGGCCAGAATCCCCTCTCCACTGCATCTTGAAGGTCAACTTTAATGTGGTCATTATCCCGAGGTGGTGGGACGTTCTGTAAGCGCTTTAAGAAGAAGAATGCGGTAATGAGCCTTTGCAGCAATCCACTGGACTGGGCTCAGAACAGCTCAGAAATAAAGTCTCGAAAGACAACAGCAGCCAGGGGAAACAAAGTGCCAGAATTTTCTCGGGGGCCTCGAAAATCGATGTCATTCTTCCTAGTCTCCCACCTTCTGGATTTCTCCAAGGAAATTTGCCTGTGCCTATTCAGCACAGGCAAACCTTTTGTCTCCTTCCCTAGCTCAGGGTCTGGTGTCCCTGTTACAGTCTGCCTCTCTGCCTGTTGGCCAATGTGCTTGCCACTCCGATACTCCCCATCCCGTGTTGGACCATCGGCCCCACTCAGTCATTACCCCATTCTCAGGAGAGTCTCTCTACACACAACTGCAGACTCCCCAGGGTCTTTCAACTTCTGGTGTGGGACTACATGAAAAGGTCTAGATACTTAAGGGGAGCCAGCGGACATATTCAAGGGTTTTTGTGAGTTCTTACCTAGAAGAAACACTAAGGAGACTATAGCAATGGCAATAATAAACTAAGGTGAAAATACCCCTCTATGGCAATCTATAAGCAGTAGTGTCAATTTGATAGAAACTATTCTAAGTTTAATCTTCACAAGAAAGTAATTTAATCTTCACAAAACCTCTGTGGTCCATCCTAATATGTTGCCCCAATTTCATAGATCAGTAGACTGGGGCACAGAAAAGTAATCTACCTAAGAGTTAAATGAGAGAAGATGTTGTACCAGGCAACCTAGCTAATATAAAACGGCACACGTCAATACATGCTTTCTATTATAGCAAAAGGGTACTGCGTACAAGAAAGATCTTCGGTGATGAGGTTTGTACCATCACCTACAAGATGCCTATGCCTTTTTTTTTGTTTTTTTAAGTTCCAAAGGAGGCTGGTAATGAAAACAGAAGCAGGAAGTGAGGTCCTAAATTGTAGATGCACCACATACCCAGACAGATTATTGGAAACACAGAGTCATGGGTGTTATGCATGGAATTCTGTTTGAGCTGAGTGCTTTAGACTGCTACTCACTTCAGAGGCTCCACGAAGCTGCCCTCTGTGGAAGAGTGATTGAATGATAGGACAGGAATGGAATGTGGTGGTCATCTTATCTCACCACACAGACAGCTCCCAGGAGGTAGCAGGGCTCAGCTCCTCATGAGGACAGCAAAGACATTCTGAGAAAGTGATAATATCCAATTACCTCACAGTCACAAGAGTGCAGGGACTGCGGGACCTTGTTTCCCTCAGTCAACAGGTGTCACAGAACAAGAGGAAGGGAGAAGAGGCTGCTGATCTACTGGAAGAGACCAAGGACTTTAAGTGAAGGTCAAAGGTCAGGGATTTCTTTCCTACAAAGGAGGAGAGGGATAATATATACAGGGGGAAGCTGTAAGCAATTCTCCCTGGGTGCCACATAAGAACACCTGCTAAGATAGCATGCCTCATAACGTCTACATGTAATGAATAGTTCTCACAGTGACATGAGGGGAAAAGTTAGTTCCTCAGTGCTCCCTCTGCTTCCTTCCTTCCTTCCTTTCTTTCTTCCTTTCTTCCTTCCTCTCTCTCTCTCTTTCTGCCTTTTCATGTAGCCTTGAGAACTATGATATGTGCACATGGAGCTGAGTGGGGGCCGAGTTTGACTAATCCTATGTGGCTTTTAAATGACAATAGAAGGTCTGTGAGAGCAGTCCTGGGTTCTCATCCCTTACTCCACTCCTTAGAGCTCACTGCCTCTGGAGCAGGTTGGGAGCAAAGAGAAACATTAGCCAAGTGACACTAGTTCTGGAGGATAGAACCCAAGTGCTCAGCCAACACCTAATAAGTGACCAGAGGAAAGATGGTCTCTGGTACAGAGAGATATCTGGAGCTGGCCTACAGGAATCATTCGTTGGGTGGAAGAGCATGCTGATACAGAAAGGGCAAGAAGCCACAAAGTCAGGGCCACTGTTTTCTTTGGAGATGCAGCAAGGTCTCTGGCTGTAGAATGAGATGTTCAAAAAAGATAAAGGGTTAGCGACATGAGACATGGCAGTAGAGTAAAATCCACATGAATACAAACAAGTAAAGATCTAGGGGCTGCTGGGCATGGAGATACACTTCTCTAAACAGGATTGCAGCAAAGGCAGGAGGATCACAAGTTCAAAACCAGCCTTGGTTACATAGTGAGAGCTGATATAGTAGAGGATAAAAGATAGATAGATAGATAGATAGATAGATAGATAGATAGATAGATGATAGATAGATAGACAATAGATGGGTGGATAAATAGATTTTTTTAAAAATCAACCAAAATATCTTTTAAGGACTCCATTTAAAAACTTTAACTGAGTTACTCATTCACTGAAATAACAACAAAAGACCATCTCCCACATGTCCACAAGTGTGCTAGAGGTAGAGACTGGATGAACCCATGCCTCCCTACGTCACAGGACAAGACTGAAGGAGATGGTGCTATGGGAGGCGATGGGAAGGAAGGCCTCGGGAGAGCGGAACCGAGGCACAGAGAGGGCACACACAGTCTCAGTTGGTGAAAGGTTTGATGTTGGAAAGGTAGGTAACAATTTACCAAAGGGTAGGTGACAACAGAAAGAAAAGCTCCAGATAGAATAAGAAAGAGGAGATCTAACAAGCCAAGGAGGTGTTAGTGGTATTATACGTGTGTTGAGGCTGCAGAAAGCTTTGACAAAAGCCATCTGTCAAAGGTTTCTGAGGATCTCAAAGTCAGAGGCCATGTAATGTTTCATGTCTGTTCAGCCGATACACGTGGAAAACAGAGGCAGGGAGGAGGCAACATAAAAGAGATGCCCGGAGATGCGGCTGATAGGTGTTGAGAGTGATGGAGGCAGAGCCCAGGAGAACACTTGGGATGGAGAAATCTGGACTGACCTCTAGGGATTCATATTCAAGGAAGCAAGTGGTATCAGAGAACACGCACTAGCCCTTAGCTCTCAGTACCCACTGCACAATCACCAAGAGAACTGACCGATACCTAAGAGTAACCTTGAGTCACCAAGTCACTAATGCTTTAGGATGTCACAGTCTGATACCCGAGCCACTCCCTCTACTGTGGAAAAATAAATTGAGTGTTCCTCAGTCCCTATCCTCCTTCAAACACCTTCCCTTTCCGTCCCCCTCCCCCATTGTACAGCCAGAGTGATAATAGCTCTCCTGTCTTAAGTCATTATGATCCATAGCCAAGTAACTCCATAACCACAAGAGGGCAATGAACACGCTCAGAGAGGCACAGGGTGGTAATTATTTTCCCATTAGCACCAACTACACTAATAGCATCATAGAACAATTAGCATTCCTAAACTCACGCTTAGATATAACCTCTGCGTGTCTTCCAGGAGTAGATTGATGCACGGCCCTGCAGGACTAAGCAACAACTGAGCAGGGAGCCTGGCGCATCCTGGCCGTGTTTATGAGCTATCAGCCATGCATTTGTGTGAGAAGGCTAGGGGAGAACTCAATTTTGATTACCGCTGAGCTAGCCAGTCTCGAGCCAAACACCACTGAATTCAGCTGTTCCTTCTTTAGGCCCCAGGAAGCGAGCACATGAGTGGGAGAAAAGCTGCAGGCCAGCGTCGTCCTTTGCCTCTCTCTCTCTTTCTTTTGCCCATCACTAAGCAACCATTCTTTGTGCTCAAACCTACACATCTTTGTACATTGTAACCCTTGGTTGCTTGAATCAACAGCTCTATTTGATAGTGTGCCGGGGTCTGTCTATTCTATTTATTCCTGCCTTAGGTCAGCCACAATGAAGAACAAGTCATTTTGACCTCTATTATGATTCAAGGGCCTCTCTTCCGTGTTCCCATAGCATCATATTGCAGCATAGAACACGAATTCCACTTGAATCACCCATTCTCTTGCTCCTTTTGCCCCCTAGGCTGTTTCTGGAGAGTAGGTGCTATGCCTTGTCTGTGTGTAACCATAGCCTGTGTATCCAGCCTAGGCTATAAGTTCAGCGATCTCTAAGTTCGGGATGAATGAATGAGAGAATGCTTTCCTGCAATTCAAGACTTGGTTGTTAAAAGTGTGATTATCTGGTTTAAAGAATAGGCCAGCCAGGTTGAATGGAGCTGGCCAGGAAGAATCAGACGACAGGGAAAAGGTTTGCTTGGGATGAGCCAGGTGTGTAGTGACAGCCACGGATCTGAAACTATTTTCTTCCTGGAGCTGGAGATGGCATGTGGCAGATATGCCCAGGGACAGAGCAGCAGAAACACATTGAACAAAAGGACTTGTTATTGCTCAGGCAAAGAAGAAGAGCTCTCTCCAATTAACTGTGTCTAACTTAGGCTCTGTCAGAGGCAGAACCTGAGACAATGACTCTTAGTCAAAGGATTTATGGGCAGGCGTGTTCCTAGGAACACGAACACTGTAGGGAGGCCAGATGGGAGCCCAGACGGAGATAGCTACAGCCCACCACCATGGACTGCAGTAGTGGTCTCAAATGAAGGGAGGGAAGCTGGTCCTTTGTCTCCCCATGTGTAGGTATGAGCTCTCTCCTGAGGCAGAAACCATAGCTTCTTAGAGAACATAGTACACATTGCAGTGATGGAGAATCTCTGTGAAAAGGCAGGGAGCGAGCTGTTTGCACTCAGCCCCAAGAGTCAAGGAGCAGGTGCATGACTGGCAAAACAGCTCTGAGTAGGAGCCAGTGGGATGGCTCAGTGGATAGAGGCACCTTGCCATTGCTTGATCTTCAGGAATAACAGGGTGAAAGGAGAGAATTCGTACCGGCAAGTCATCCTATGACCTCCACACATACACTGCGGCACATGCAGGTGCGTGTGCACTCGTGTGCACACACATGCACACATACATACATATGCTAAATGAAATGTAGAATAAATGCGCTTTGGGCATGGCAACTATGACATATACTGAGCTCGAGAGTGCAGAATGTTTATTAGAACAATTTCTAGCTAGTTAAATGCACAACCTATGCCAACTGCTGTGCTCAATCTTGTCTGTGCAAGCACATTTGTTCACCTACTCCTTAGGATACACTGAGAGAGAAGTAGTATATCATTGCTTCCTTTGGATGGGTGAAAAAAATGCAGAGATATATATTTTGCACTGAGGACATCTTATTTCTATATCTACAGTCCTAGGGCACAATCAGGACACTATTTGGCCAGAAATCCCATGCATTTATTTGTTCAATGAAGTCTCCTGATGTTTTTGAGCATGTGTACCTTCACAAGGGTAGACCCTATGATTATATCAAGATCTATTATCCATGGGGAAAATATATATATATATATATATATATATATATATATATATATATATATATATATACCACATCAGTCCCTGATCAATAAGGAATCTAAATTCTATATCCCTACCAAACCCCTCTTCAGTCGCTAGTATAGAATATGCCACAGGGCTGAGGCTATAGACTAAACTATCATTAAACTCCCTTGTAGAGCTCACACCTCAGGATTCCTAGCCCAGACTGTGCACCCACCAGGCTCATGGGCGTGCCCTTGTCAGGACTGAGGTTGTCAGTTTTGAGTGGCAGACCAGCTAAGCTGTGGCCGCTGCTTCTGCCAGTCATCTAGGTTTCACCTTGGAGATATCTTTACCACTTGAAGTGAAATTATCCTCAATTATCTGGGTGAACGTCACTTGATCAGAGAATCAGAGCTTTAGGAGCAAGACTGAAGTTTCCACGGGGAAGCAAAACATCTACCCCATCATGTGGCTCTAGCTCCAGCCTCAGACTTTACAGCCCGCCTGCCTCACTTCAGACTTGCTAGATACCCCCACAGTCAGCCAAGCTAGTCCTTGAAATAAACCTCTCCTCTCTCTTGAGATATATAGATATGCACACATATAAAGATATCAATATATATAGATAGACATGTCTATCTCTTGTTCATATATATATATTTACACACACATATATATATAGATAGACATGTCTATCTCTTGGTTCATATATATATGTATATGTGTGTGTGTATATATATATATATATATATATATATATATATATATATATATTTACACACATATATCTATATAGATATAGAAAGACATAGCTATATCTATGCCTGTCACTTCTTAGTTCTGTGTATCTGGGAGACCCTGAGAGAAAGGGACCCACTGAGAACTTGTCTTCTTGTGCTGTCTTCGGTGTTCTAGACCTATCTAGAATGCAAGCAGGCTGATGAAGCCAGTACTTACAGCACCAACTAAAACAAGAGAAAAATTCATCTCCTCAACAAATGCATCCAGAAGTTTGCAATCAGGAAATACGTAACTTTATATTCACTTACACTCTGCCTTGTCTTCTTTTTTTCCTTTTCTTTTTGATCTGTGTGTGGGTGGGAAGGACTCTAATCCCAATTTCTGGTTTCTATGGGAGCTAATCTGGCTCTCATCAACATGCTGTAGAGCATAAGCTTGAGAAGGTCAGAGGCTGTCCTACTTTGCCTCCTGATGTTATAAAACAGCATAACTGAGAACAACTTGAGGAGGAAAGGGTTTATGTCACTGTAGAGATTCGAGCCTATCATCCAAGGAAGTCAGGGCAGGAACTCCAGGCAGGACCCTGGACGTGGGAACTGAAGCAGAGGCTGTGGAGGGCACCGGTTACTAGCTTGGTTCCTCTGGTTTGCTCAGCCGATTTTTTTATGCATCTCAGATCCAAGTGCCTAGGGGATGACACCACCCAAAGAAAACTGGACCCTTCTGCATGAGTTAGCAACTTAGAAAATAAACTAGACATGGCGGTGCATCCCTTTTATGCCAGCACCCAGGAGAGAGACAGAAGCAGGCCTCTCTCTGTGAGTTTGAGGGCAGCCTACTTCACATAGTGAGTTCAGGACCAGTGAGGATTGCTTTGTGAGACTCTTTTTCAATAAGGAAAGAAAGAAAGGAAGAAAGAAAGAAAGAAAGAAAGAAAGAAAGAAAGAAAGAAAGAAAGAAAGAAGAAAAGAAAGAAAGAAAGGGAGGGAGAGAGAGAGAAAGAAAGGAAGAAAGAAAGAAAGAGGAAAGAAAGAAAGAAAGAAAGAAAGAAAGAAAGAAAGAAAGAAAGAAGAAAGAAAGAAGGAAGAAAGAAGGAAGGAAGAAAAGAAAGAAAGAAAGAAAGAAAGAAAGAAAGAAAGAAAGAAAGAAAGAAAGAAAGAAAGAAAGGAAGAAAGAAAGGAAGAAAGAGAAGAAAGAAAGCCTTAGGCATGCCCACAGGCCAATCTGATGGAGACAATTCCTCAGTTGAGATTCCCTCTCACCAGACGACTCTAGTTTGTGTCAAGTTGAAGAAAACTAACCAGCACAAAGGCCAGGTCTTGGTTCCCATGACTCTCTAATAGTTAGGAGGATGACTGCTGCCTCCTATCCCCACCCAAGGACACAAGAGGCTACACAACATAGCATCCAAGAGAACCCATCTGCAGATGGTACGTAGTTGATCTTTTTATGTTTTTTTTTAAATCTAGAATGTGTTATCTGTGAGAACTGAGAAACATTCTTAGAGAAACACAGGCTTGCTTGGTTTCAGCAAATGCGTTTACTATCTCCAAGGGAGAGGCTGCTTCCTCGGGATGGCCAGAGATTATTAGCTGGGAAACATTCCAGAGACCAGCAAGCCCTTTTCTTGTTTGTGTTCCTCTGTAGGATGCTGGGAGTCCAGATGATTGACTGGTGTGCATCAGGCCTTGCAGGTGGCTGAAGCGATATCCATTCTTCCTGTAACATGTAGGCAGGCTGTTCCCGGAACAAGAATTGCAATGAGTAGGAGGGACTGAAAGGGACCTTTGCTGACTCTCTGAGTCTAGACTTTCTTGAACACAACTGGGACTCATTATGAGATGTGGAAACAGCAGGAGTCTAACAAATGAGTTCAGGAATAGGCTGATACTCAACCCCTGGGGTTTGAATACCTTTGATGGAGAAACTGGGAGGAGGTTCAGGTTCCCTGTCAAACCACTGCAGTTCCAGGGGAGAACCTAACAACTCAAAAATGGAAAATAATGGTGGGATGGAAAGACAGAAAGGAAGGAAAGAAGGAAAGAAGGAAAGAAGGAAAGAAGGAAAGAAAGAAAGAAAGAAAGAAAGAAAGAAAGAAAGAAAGAAAGAAAGAAAGAAAGAAAGGAAGGAAGGAAGGAAAGAAAGTTAGTTTCAGGTTATCTCCTGCCTGTGGGCCTGTAATGCAAAACTTCCAACTGGATTTAGCCAGTTGACCCTCGTCCCCAGCCGATGATACAGAGGCCTGTGTGGCCAGATATCTCAGATAGGATGGACATCAGGATCCAAGAGACAAGAAACACACACACAAAGGCTTTAGAATAAGAGGCTCAAAGAATTACATTTCCTAGTAGAACCTGAAACTCACCAATGAGAGAGAAGTCAAGAACCTGCAACAAAACTCTGGAATCTTCTCCAGTTTCCCTAAAGCTCCCCTAGCCACTCCTCACCTTCTTCACCTAAGCCCTTTGATATAAAATCCTAAGTGCTTTAAGGGACACCCAGAACCTCACAGTACTAGCCCCACCCCGCTTTAGTCACAGCCTCGCCTCTCTCTAGCCTTAGCCCTGCCTCTCTCGAGTCACAACCATTTCCCACATCACCCTCAGTGTGTTTTCTAATCAGATAGAACCATTTTACACTTGTCCTTCCGGCCTCAAGCCTGAAACGCGTTCAGCAAACTTTCTAAATCTCAACAGCCTTTCCAGACACACGGCATGTCTGTTCCCACCTCCTCAGTATCAGGACCCAAGACCAAGTTCTCAGCACAGAGGAGATTTATTTGCCCCAGAGGAAGAGAGGGCAGGGAATAAGAGACAAAGATAGGAGATGGAAGATGAGAGAGAAGGGGAAGGGAAGAAAGGAAAAGGGGCAGAGGTATTTGTCCCCAGGAGGGGGACAAAAGACTGCCATTGGATAGAGAGGAGACAGACGTGGCCCATTGGCAAATGGTGGTTTATAAAGGTAAAATGGGAACCAACACCCCTCACCTCCCCACCTCTCAACACCCCCACCCCACCCCACCCCTCTTAGTCTGAATGGACCCTCAGGAGGACACCCTACACCTTACCCCACAGCTCCAAGCATGCACTGCGCCTTGCACTCAAAACTGGTACTCATCCTCACTCTGCAGGAATTAAGCTACTCAAAGCTGGCCTTAGCATCTAGCACCAAGCACAGAATGCACAGTGAGTGCTGTGTACTTGTGTCAGTGGTTTGGGATATTTACCCACCATTCAAGTCTGTGCTTTGAACAGGAGCTGGCTCATGACGTCTTCGGTCAGAGGTTAGACTCTTAGATGCACTCACTCCACCCTACAGTGGGTTTCCATGCACTGCTGTTAGATGTGTGTGGGATCCTAGTGCAAGGCTTTGTTTAGGGAAAAACTGATTAGACCGTCTCAAAGTCAAAGGCAGCTGTTGGACCAAGAGAAACACAAAGAATGCCCTGTAGTACCCTATCCCGGGCCCCCAGAACCTCTGCTTCATTGAGGAGGGGGTGGACTAGATGTGGACGAGCTCCATTTTCAGAATGGCCTTGTGTACAACTGAGGCATAAATCACCTCAAATCAGCATTCAGAACAAACAGGCGACAGCTTTTCATTGATGCTGCAATTCCCTAAGCAAGACGCCTGTCCAATTAGAGGATAATTATTGCTCCAGTAGGGATGGAGAACTGTCAAGAGGAGGCCAGCAAAAGTGGCGGTGGAGCTGATAACGTATTAGATGCCAAGAGCCTGCTTTCTGTCTCCAGACCTTTGTGAGGGAAACAGAGATGCTTCAAGCACATCCCCATGGAGCTACAGGGTGGAGGATCCAGGGATGTGATTACCTTCTATCTCCTCTGGTTCAATCTTTTTCAAACCTCTTGGCTCTGAGAGCGTCTTCCTCTGGAACGGTTCATACTAAAAAAGGGACCAGAACCCCTTAAGGCCTGGCAAATGCTTGGATATTCTCTGAACCTCTGGGTCTGGGTCTAGGGTAGATTATCTCCCCATACAGCTCTGGTTGGCAGCCACCCACATTTTTCTGGAGCTCTAACCTTGACTGTTGATATACTGTGATGATCTCACCAACCCCCGAATCCCCCAACCCCCCCCCCACCCCAGGCTCTCCATCCAGTGTATGACTTAAAAAGTGACATAAACAAATTAAAATTCATCATAAAAGTGAATCCCCATTTCATAGGCAAGAACTGTGAAGCTGAAGGGCTTTCAGTAGGGCTTTGAACACTCAGATATTTGTGCATCCAGTAAAGCTCTCTTGTACTGCCTCTGCACAAAGAAACAGAAGGTTTCACCCCAAGCTAGCACACAGCAGAGAACAAATCAGGCAAGTACTTGAAGACAAAAGATCATTTCCCTCTCCCTCAGCCCCGAGCCTTAAGGAGAGGAGGTATCTCTCTCTCTCTCTCTCTCTCTCTCTCTCTCTCTCTCTCTCTCTCACACACACACACACACACACACACACACACACACACACACACACACATTTGCACGTAGGATTTCAGCCAGCAAATCCATCCACTGAAGCTGCCTCCAATTCAAACTGGATGGGGTGACAAATGGCTTTGGTGCCTCTCAAAGATTTGTAGGTGGCAATGGCCACTCCTCTGTGTAGTTACCTTCTATGCATGTCTTTTCCTTCCATCCCTCCCCTCTACCCTCTGTTTGCTCCTTTCTCCCTTCCTCTCCCTCCTGTTGACTTTTTCTCTCTCCCTGAAAACAGTTCCAAGCACTGCTTAGCATCTGCCGCTCTGGCTCCATCTAGAAAGCTTTGCCTCCCTCTCTGCTCCCTGGCTGGTTGGAACCCAGCCTCCAGTGTGGACAGCCAGGCCCAGCCTCTCTCTGTGTTTCTCTGAGTGTGGACTGCTGCATTCCGCACCAGAAGTCAGGTGGGCCGCGCCAGCACTTCACTTGTGGGTCATATAATCAAGACAGGCCCAGCAGAGAGAGATTTACTGCTCCTCTTTAGACTTTAAGCAGAAAACCGAACGAGACATTTCAGCTTTGGCCAGCCCCCACAGAAGGACTGAGAATGGTGGCTGGACTGCTTGCAAGCTGTCTCAGAGAGAACAGAATGGGGGGGGGGGGAGCAACAGCACTGTTGGGGTGGTGGTGTTTTGTTTGCCTAGAGTGGACAGGAAAACCTCAGCCCAGCTCAGCACCCCTGTCCCGCCCCCCCCCCCCCCCCCCCCCCCCCCCCCCCCCCCCCCCCCCCCCCCCCCCCCCCCCCCCCCCCCCCCCCCCCCCCCCCCCCCCCCCCCCCCGCCCCAGCCCCGCTCCCGCTCCCAGAACTGCCCCAGCAGTGGTTAAGGGCTACAGAGACAGAGATGGGAGCACAGGAGAAAAAGGTAGAAGTGTTCAAAGTTGAGGCAGCAAGTGTGGTCTTCGAAAGGAAGCCCCAGTGGTCTCTGGGTGGGACATATGATGGGGATTCTCAGATCTAAAGGGGCAGGGAGCCAACACAAGAGGGAGGTGTCGGAAGTGCGAAATCAGCTGAATACTCACTGTGTTTAAAATGTCAAGAACAAGACAGGGAGGAGATGGGAGGGGGAGGGTGCCTTTTGGTTTGTGGGAGGCAGGTTACAAAATGCTCGAAACACAAGTTCTCATTTTTGTGTCTGCCTGTTACAAGTCCAATTTGCAGGCCGCTGGGAGCCAGGGAACACAGGAGCTTGATGGCAGCCCACTGAGCTCTGCCTCCACCTTCTTGGACCCTGGAGGAGTCTCCCACTGCTGCATCTCGAGCCAGTTAGAACATCAGACACACCCATCGCAAGCGAGATCTCAGAGAGCAGGCTAAAAGGCTGCATGGCATTGTGAAGTGCTCAGGAAAGCAGGAGTCGGGCCTTTCTCTTAGTTTTGCTTCTAAAATGTGACTCTAGGGATGGGGAGGGGTTAGGGAGAGAGCAACTGAGGCTCACTCCATAAGAAACACCCCCACTCCCATCCCCACCCCACCCCACCCCACCCCCAGAGATCCAGGCAAACTCATCTTTAAGGAACTGATCATCAGGAAAGCGGAATTCATTTCACCTGTACCATCCCCCACTGGCAGGTCACTAACTCAGGGTGCATCCTTCCTTAAAGGGGCTCAGCACACACCTGTACAGGCCAGACTGCATGCAGAAGTGTCCATGACGCTGCTGATGAGATCCAGAGGGTTCTGCTCCAATAGATCAATCTGTCCCAGCCATCACAGTTGAGACTGCTTCCCCTCTCTCCTGTCTCGGTGTGTGTGTGTGTGTGTGTGTGTGTGTGTGTGTGTGTGTGTGTGTGCACTCGCGCGTGCATGAGAGTACACAGGAGGAGGTGCACAATTCAGACACTTCTCTCATTTGTACTCCTCAACTACAGCCTTAAACCTTGAGTCCCAGGTGATGTCAGCCATACTGGGCAAGGCAGCTTAGCTTTGTCACAGGAACAAGTGGAAAGAGCCTCCAGATGCCCAACCGCTCTGGTCTAAGTCCTTGCCAGCTTCCTACCCTGCCCATTGGCTGCTCGAGCTTAAGCCAGAAAAAAAATGCAACAAGGGACAATCGAAAGCTAAGCAGTAGAATTCAGGAATTTAGAAGTGTCTGGCGTCAAGTTGAAGAAGTTTGCTAAGATGATGCTGAGATAGTTAACGAACCTTCCAGAAATGTACTTTCCTTCTAAGAATGAGTTTGTATACCCAGAAGCACTTGCACCCCTAAGGGATGTTCCTTCCAGAGCCTTCTCCTGCCCATCCATGGACTCAGGCGCTAGTTTCAGGTCCTCAGACAGGAATCTTTCTCGTCACACTTCAAAGCTCTGCTTTCTCTCCCTCACTGGTTCTTGTTGATATTTGGGAGACATGGGGTTACCCCGACTATCACTCTGTCCACAGAACATCCTCTAGTCTAAGAGAAACTCAACCTTTGTTAACAATAGGTCGGGTCAGAAGGAGTGGGGGAACCGAATCCCTCTGAAGCACACAAGAAATCCGTTTGGCTACAGAGCAGGCTTTCCCACTTCTGAATGTGTGCTGGTCCCTCTAGTCTCTGACAAGCAACGATTTCTGGACTTGCTATACAAAGCAGTGACTGGAGCAACACACCTTCCCTAAAATATTAGTAAAGAATGAGAAGGTTATCAGCCATGTGGTTAGTATGTGCCACGGATGTCTTCAGAGATGCAAGTGGTTAGCCATCCATCTCAAGCTAAACCAGACATGCTCTCATGACAAGGGAGGACCGAAGTATAAAGACAGTGCCCAAGGCTTCAGAAACTGCCTGATGTACTCAAGGTTGTCACAGTGGTAACAATAGCCATTGTAGTGTGCACTGCAGGCCCAGGCAAGGTCCATGGGGATGCTGAGCGCGGTCTGTACAGAAACAGAAAGAAAATCGCTCATCACCTAGTTAGATAAAATAAAGGCAAAGAGGATACAAACCCATTATTGGTGGGGAGGGGCTTGGGGGAGATGCCACACTGCTCTCAGAATAAATCCCCACATCATCTAAAGAGCAGTCAGGGAGAGAAGCCACTTCCCTCTCTGTCTTCTGAGCCAAATGCTAGCCTCCTGCAGGAACAGGGCTGTTCTTGGCTCTGATCTGCCAACACAGGGGAGAGGGATCCAAGCAGGGTGCCCGAGGAGAGAATCCAGAAGAACTTCAAACGGCAAAGACATGGCAACAATAAAGAAAGGGAACGGGGCCAGGAACAAAGACTCCATGTACCGGGGTAGGTGACACCTTCGTTCATAAAAATAGGGATGAGTGTATGTCCCAAGTGGGGCTGGATCTTTGACAGGATTCCAGGACTGAAAAGATGGTCCCTGCCCAGTGGGAGGCAGGGTGATTCCTGAAGGCCTAGGGCCCCAGCTCTCTGCCATCTTGCTTGAAACTTGAAGGATTTACCCAAGTCAGCGGGGTGGGGGTGGGGGTGGGGTGGTCTTCATTTTGCAAGGCAAAGGCTCTTCCTTTGAACAGCCTAGAACAGAAGTGCAGAAATTGGCTAAAGAGAATATTCTCTTAGCTCCACCTTTAATCACACTGGAACTGCCTCCAGGGCACTGTGGCATCAAGTTTGACAAACCACAGTGTAATCTGGCAAAGGACACCAATAATTGTCCACTGCCAGGCCACCACTGTTCCTTGTAGGGTAAAACTCTGAAACACCAGTTATCCTCCGCTCTTCAAGCCTAATCCCCCCCAAGCTCCTTGATCCACAGGACTCGCGTGAAGATACTAAGACTGCACACTTGCTAGAGCAAAGTCAGAGGGCACACCACCCCTCCAGCCAACGGCAACACTGTGTGAATCACAAGGCAGTCATGGCCTCTCTGCCTCGATTTTACAGATCCTTGAGTCACAGAGGACTCATCTCTTCCAATGTCCGTCATCCACGCAAGCGTCTTTCTCCAGGTGGCCCCGGGACGGTTTCCAAGCTGCTGGCTCATCCCCTGTCGTGTCACTTGGAAGGAGAACAAAAGGCTGGAAAACAGGAAGGTCATTTGTTTTATGGGGAAACCGAGGCTCCAAGAAGCCCTGAAGTGAAATGTGTAGACGTTTCTGAGTCAGACATGCTAAAAGAACCAAAACAGGTTCTAACTCCCAAATGCTCTATTTTCTTGGTTAACGTTACAAAGCTTTTATGACGGGTGTTTTGACGAAGCAAACTCAGAACAGGTGAATCCAAAACTTAAACTCACTGCCTCTTGTGTAACCATTTTCTCACCCTTTCGTCCATCTCTTCCCTCACAGGCAGATCTGATTGGCTCTGTTTCTTTTACTTTATAGGCTCCTGTTTTCCTGTGGGCTGGAAACGCTCCGATCTGACAGACACGTTACCCCTTGTGCTTACATTGTTTTAACCATTACTTGGTTCTTGATAGTCTCTGATTTTGAAGTTCTACCACCCATTTCCTTCCCTGTCCCTGAACCATATATACCACTGACACCTGAACATGGGGGTTGACAATTAGTAGAGATCAAGCTTCACAAATGGAGTGTAAAATGCCCACTTTATTCATTTACTTTTTTTTTAAAAAAATGGCATTTATCAGCTAAATGTTTGGCCCAAATCGAAATACTTGCACATCTAAATAGCCACTGTAATTAGGCTCTATTAAAATAGCTGCCTCCAAAGAACAGAGATCGTTGCTGTCACCCATTCTGGTGCCTGACTGGACCGACTTTCCCAAGGCCTTCTGTTCTGCTGTATGCTGGTGTGTAGCTCATCAAAGGAGACGTGAGCGTCAGGGCCGCTTTTCACCCTGCTATTCCAAGCGAGGACTATGTAGGTGTCACAAATGAAGCTCGCACAGAAGCAGAATAGGACACTAGTGGCACAGCCACGTGTCTCTGGCTCCCTGTGATGCAGCCAGGCTGGCATCGGCCTTCTGCCAACCCCTTTGCTGCCCCTATCTACCCACGAGCTCTGGTTGGGTCAGAAATGAGATTCTTTGACAGTGCCTGCCAGACAGCCAGCTGATGCTGGGATGAAGAAAGCAAAAGCAAAAGCAGCTTTCTAAATTAAGCCTGGGCTCATTTATAAAAATAAATAGCCACAGCCTAGCAACGTGCTCGCAGCTTAGCTTTCTTCTGTTATGAAACTGCCGTGGCTGGGGCCCAGGATGACAGAGTCAGAACAGGACCCCACACCCTGACTCCTCCCATTCGTAGTAGTCATCGGGGGCGGGGTGGGGGGTAGTGCTGACAGTGGCCCTTGGAGGGCCTTGCTCTTCATTCAGGGCCAATCTAAGGCCAGACTCCAAGGGCAGAGGGGATCCAAAGCCTCCCAAATATAATAAGCGCCCCCCACCCAGGACCTTCAGACTCTTGGCAACAGAAAACACACCAGAGGCAAAAGTGAATGAAGTCCCTTCACCAAAGAGGCAATGTCCCTGTGCTGGATCTTCACACCATCCCACAGTGAGAGGGGGCACCTATGGGAGATTACTGGGTGCTGCTTCTTCCTACATAGATGCCAATGATGTCTGTCCAGTGGGCAGGGAAGAGTGCATGGAATACACTGTCAGTAATAACTGTTATTGTCCTCGAACCTTCCCTCCGTCTTATGTCAACAGAACCTTGAGTGAAGAGTCTGCATAAAAGAAAGGCTAAGAGAGAAAACAGTGGATGATCTTTTGATCTTAGTTTTACTGGGACAATTAGAAGTAGAGCCCACAAGGCCCTTGGAGACTCATGGGAAATGTGGCAGTGTGGTATGAAGTATCTGTTGCTGCCATCAGCTCTCTGAAGCTTTGAAATGATATGTCAAGTCAGAGTGATCCAAGGACGATGACCACCTATGCATTGCTAGGATCAGAATGACGGGGGGCTTCATTTTGTCTGATTCTGGGAGATTCTATATGTTCCCTAGTAACCAGAGAATGCCCAAGGTAGCATGTTAAAATAAGTTCAAAGTTGGGTCCCTCCATTACAATACTAAACAGGGCAGAGAGATTGGCCTAGAATGTTCTTCAAAAGTTGGTCTTCTTCTAACCTGGCTTAGTCAGAAACAATGAAATCATACCTGTGTCGGTAATAAGAAAGTTCTTGCTAAAACCAAATATGTGAGAGTATATTATTTAACAGGTTTGCTTTTGGAATAATCATATGCATGTGGGAAAAACTAAACAGCAATAAAAAAAATTAGTACAATAACACCCAGATTCATCTCACAGTATGCGGTAGTTTTCATAGACTCTGTGACAGTTCCTGTCTCAGCCACCCAGACTACCAAAGCTCGGTGTCTGAATTCTCTGAGAAAAAAAAGAAAAAAAAAAAAAAACATGATTAGGATTCAGCCCTAAGAGAATCAGCAAACAGACTGAACAGGCTCCCCCTAATCTATAGTGACAGCTCTCTGATGGTGCTCAGGGATGCCTCTCTAGAGCAGGCAAACCACAGCAGCAACTCTTCAGGCTACACTCCAACCTGGTGAGCCCAGCATGTTAATCCTCCCAACCCCGGCCTCCCATGTCTGACATGGCTGTTCTGTGATGGGACCCCACTGAGAAATTGTGTTGGATGTGGTTGCCTAAACAAGACCAGCAAACTGACACCAGTTGATATGTCCCTGAGAGATTATAGGATCCCAATGGGTCAATCCTACACACTCAGCTCTGTGACCGAACCTTCTCGCAAACTCAGAACTGATCCACCAGACAGGAGCAATCAAAACCATGCTTCCCTGTCTGTACTGTGTGAGGATCCAACCAACACTATGATGCTCTTTCCCATCTCTGAGCTCTTTCTACGTAACAGTGTCATGTCTTATGGTAAGTTGGCTTCTGGTGTGAGAAGTGGGACTTCTTTGATGAAAACTTTGAGGATAGTTTCTGCTTATCAGTGCTTTAGTCTTTGGTCCATCTGAATCACAAGCCTAGATTGTGTGGTGACCTCTGATCAATTAATTCCACAGCTTTGTATGCCAAAGACTTCCAACATTGGTTTCTGTAACTGTTTCTCTTCCTATCTAATCCTTAGAAAGACCTGGAATTCTCGAATTCATGAGGAACCTTCAGTCTCGGGTAGTCTCGACCTTTCACTTTGAGGATGGAGACCCAGAGACAGGAAGGGCCAGGTACTTGTGCATGGGCATCTGCTTAGTTTCACCCACCCTGCCCTAACTTCTTACAGCCTAACAGTACTTTGACAGTGATTTTCCTAGGGCAACAGTTCAAATTCCACCCTTCTGGAACTTGGAGAACCATTTTCTTCTGGACAACATACCTCTCCGGCCTTTGGACTTCAGCACACACCAGAAGCAACCCAGATTCTCAGCCTCCAGGGCACGTACCAGGAGCTCCCTAGATTCTCTACTTCCAGCAAATGTACCAGCAGCCACTCAGATCCTTTGGCTTCAGACTGAATTATACCAGCAGCTTTCCTGGTTCTCTAGCTTGAAGATGGTGTGAGTGATATCACTTGCTTTCATATCTACTTACCCACATGAAGTCAAATGTCTCTCCTATTCCATTATTCTCTATATAACCTACCCTTGTGAGGAAGAGTTTTTCATTTTGTGCATAAAGATTAATCTTGCCCATACAAGACCTTTTGCGACAACCATCCTAGTTTGACCAGACCCCACAGGATTACAGGGAAACAGGACTTTAGATGCCATAACTAGACATTTCCTAGGCAGGCAGGTAAGTTGATCACCCTGGTGGGTTTCATGCTAAGGACTTGTCCACACAAATAACAAATCATAGAGCACATGAATTGAAACCAAAATAGCACAAATCGATAGGATCGGGAAGATAACTGGAGTGGAGATTAAGCAATTTGTCTTAAATGAAAAGATCCATGAATAAAATGGGAAAACCAGGTGACCAACAAGGAAAAATAGCCTTTCTATCAAAGGATAGTGTAAAGACATGCCACCCAACCAGACGACCTGAGTTTGATCTCTAGGACCCATACGGTGGAGGGATTAAACTGACTCACACAACTTATCTTCAGACTGCCACATTTGTATCACACACACACACACACACACACACACACACACACACACACACACACTAAAAGTAGTTACAGACACTATTGTTGAAGAAAAAGAAGAAGAAAGATTAAGTCACAACCACCCACATTACATAAAACTAGGCCACATGAGTTTATCCAAAAAAGATGGTTCTTTGGGCCAGGACACTACGTGGTCCTCTGAGGACTGAGAAGCAGAGCATCACAGCTCATAAGAGGCCTACTGATCATGTATCACAACATAGCTGGCTGAGAATCTTTATAATTGTGGTACTCTGGCCTGAGTTTGCCAGTCTAGATGCTATTACACATTACCACTAGGCTTTGGACAAAATTGGTAAAGCCTAGAATGCAATGTCATAAAGTTTCCTTAAATGGTATTTCCCAAGGTGGAACTGATGTGGTTTCCTATTGACATTTTCACTTCCTATGTCCAGGTTTAACCAAGTCACATGTTAAACAACAACTTAAGGACTTCAGTATAAAAGAGAGCCATCCTCCACTGAACTCTGCCCACGTGCAATTAGTGGATTCTTTGAAAAACAACAAAACAAAACAAAAAAACTTTTTTTTTATTGGCACCAACTTAAAACCTAGAAAATTTTCATTATGAATGTTAGCTAAACTTTCTCCTTTTGCAAAAGGGCATTCTTGGGGGCCATAATTCCCTGGTGGTCATGCTCACGTGGGACCGAGAACCTAGATAGTATAGCAGATTGGGTGTGTTAGATGCCAAGATTCAAATGCACTCCCTACTATTTTTAGATAGCATTATTTCTGAATCCATCTTGGCTTCTCATCTTTATGGATAGTTAAAGCAATCAAATTTATTTTTGTGTGCAAAATGTTTTGAAATGGTGACTACCACATAACAACCATTTAATAAACGTCAATGGCTAGCCCTTCCCCCCTTGCACAGGTAGCTTTGCTATTTGTCTTAATAATTCTATGAGCATAAATACTAGTCTAGATGCTTTAACTAAGTGACCTTGTAATCTGCAATGCCTTGAGTCACTAGGTGATAATTCAGATACACATCTTTCTGAGTTGATTAGCCCCTAGGAGATGTCAAGTCCTTAGCTAACAGATTAAGTCTACATCCTTCATTACATGTTTATCTGTGTTCACATATGGAAGTACATGTGCCTGTAAGTAGAGAACAGAGGTCAACTTCAGGTATCTTTCTAAGATACCTCAAACATCTGTGTTTGAGATGGTCTGACACTGACCCTGGAACTCACCAGTTCACTGAGGTTGGCTGACCAATAGGCCCAGGGATCCACCTGTCTCTGCCTCCCCAGTGCCATAATTATAGGTGTGTGCTACTATGCTTAGCTTTTTATGTGGCTACTGGGAGTGAAAGTCAGTCCTCTTGCTTGTGCAGTGAGCATTTTACATGACACTCCTCTTTCTTGGAGCATCTCCTGTGTCCTGATTGAGGGCATCATGAAACCTTGCAGGGCCAAGCTGAGCCTCCGTTTCCTAATCAGGAAATCTGTAACAGAAGAAACAGGGTCCCCTGGATGCATATAAGTGCCTTGTCTATACTCTGCCAGCAAGTCTTGAGTCCCTTCCCTTCCCTCCCCTCCCCTCCTCTCCTCTCCCCTCCCCTCCTTCCCTTCCCTTCCCTACCCACCTCTCTTCTCCATCTCCCCTCCCCTCCCTTTCCTTTCTTTTCCTTCCCTCTCTTTCCTTCCCAATCTTTCAACAAGCATAAAAAGAAAATCTTGTGTTGTAATTTAGCTGGTAAGTCAATCAACAGATCCTTTGAGAACAAAGAAGGGTACTATCCCAGCACAAACTTGTTCCTAATAAAACATATTCTGTTGCTCAGCAACCCTGATGATGCCTCTTCCTCAAGTATGATCTGTCTCTAGGTGACTAAGTAAATGCCTTGTGAGTCAGAACAAGGCATCAGAGAGTTTTCTCAGGCTTCAGGTGAAGGAAAAATATTGTGTCCAGAGCAAAACAGGGGAGGCACGCCATGTTTTACTCATGCTTTGAGGATTGATGCTTGTTTGGGGAGTTGGCTGTGAAGAGCTAGATTGTTCATTCATCACTTAATGGATGGAGTCATGGTGCCAGAGATCATCTCCCTGGTCCACCTCAGAAGACTAGTAATTAAAGTTGTGGTAAGATCGGACATCAGCTAAGGGAGGGAGAGTGGGACTCCCCAGAAGGAAGGAAGAGCTTTTGAGGCGAAGTAGATGTTGCAACTGTCAAATCCTGTGGCACAGTCATTCTGCTAAGGAGATGAGGTGAACTGTGAGCCAGCCAATGGGGAAAGCCTGAGAGTGAGGCCATTTCCTAAGGTGCTTGTCTCTTGCTTGCCTGGGGAGGCAGGGCCAGGATGTGAAGGCAACTCCACAATCCCTTTCACCAGATTTAACACTCTGGGCTCTGCCTCCCATTGATGAAAGGATGGAAAACCCTTTGGTGTAATTTCCTAAATCTCAAAATATGTATTTCCCCTAGTAAATAAAAGTGGTATTTTCAACAAAACAACATTTTGAGGGAGGAGGGGGATTTCCAATAATATTCAACGTCTTCATTATAGTCTTTGCACCAATATATTTTTCATACTGAAAAAAGGTTAAAATACCAACACAGGACAAACCAGATGGCTCAGAAGGTAACATTTACCAGGAATCCTGAAGACCTGAGTTCTATCCCTGTGGCTTACATGATGGAAGGAAAGAACTGATTTTTTTTTTTTTTTTTTTTTTTTTTTGGTTTTTCAAGACAGGGTTTCTCTGTGTAGCCCTGGCTGTCCTGGAACTCACTTTGTAGACCAGGCTAGCCTCAAACTCAGAAATCCGCCTGCCTCTGCCTCCCAAGTGCTGGGATTAAAGGTGTATGCCACCACTGCCCGGCAAGAATTGATTCTTATAAGTTATCCTCTGACAACTTGATTCTTACAGATTATCCACATGCACTGTTGTGGCATGCAGACACATACAGAGAGGGGGGGGGCAGAGAGACAAACAGAGACAGACAGAGACAGACAGACAGAGAGAGACAGAGACAGAGAGGAAGAGAGAGAGAGCAAGCCTGGAACTAGAGCTCAACGGAGAGCTTGCTGACCCTGTGAGGTGCTGAGTTGGGTCTCTAACACCACAAGGAAACAAAATTCTTCATTATTCAAAGGCTGAGACAAGAGGATTGTAAGTTCAAAGCCAGCCTGGGTGAGATACAGAAATAAGACCCTGCCTCACCAAAAGCAAATGAGTGAACAATGCTCTGTTCTTTGCTCCTAATCTCTAAAGTTAACTTGAAGCCCAGAGGCATGTCACACAGATCTACCAGAGTCCCTTCCCATTGTGTGGCCCTGATATGGACCTCTGCTTCCTCACTCCTGGGTATGAGGTAGACTCATAACTTGGGTGAACAGCTAAGATGTTAAAAATGCAACTCTCTCCCCAAATCCGTTGTAATCTTCCTTCCAGTAGAAGGAAAGACACCACAGACCTATTACACAAACCGGAGCATGGAATTTTGTGTTGAGAGCCAGGAACCCACTGCTTGGAGTTGCTTCAAGGTTTCCATCCATAAATGCAGTGTGCATGCCCCTGCTCCTGGCCCAGGGAAGCACTGAGAGGTTTCTAGAAGGTTCCTGGTGAGAGTAATGAAGTCTGAGCACCACGTATGTTCACCACGAAAGGGTTGCTTGAAACTGGAAAGCCAGCAGTGTGATTCCTGGGAAGGAAAAGATGAAAAGACTCCCCATGGCAACGAAAGAAATCTCCTCCTGCCAGATCCCGTTCCGCCGTCATTCTGCTGTAGCTCTGTGGTAGAGCACTTGCCCGGCATGTGCAAGGATCTGACTTGGATGTCTAGCATCTCAAAGCAAACAAGAAAATGAAAAGCAATGAAATCTGATGAAAGCTGTGTATGTTGAGATCAGCCAAGGGAAGGAACAATGATCGGCCAGGAAAGAACAAAGGAGCCATAAGGCGTGCCACTGCCCCAAGACCCAGCAGCCTAGAGCTCAGGGACTGAGCATAGTCCCCACAGGCCAAAATGTATACAAAGACCTTGTCCCATATAATCTCTGCTTTGTAAATGATCTATGCCATGAACAATGTGGCAGACACACAACTATATACAGTTTCCTTTCTTTCCTTTCTTTCTTTCTTTTTTATTATATCTTGGAGAATTTTGTACAATGAGTTTTGGTCATATTTTCCTTCTCCCCAAACTCCTCCCAGACCCACCTCCACCCACCCACCCAACACCGTGAATGCTTTTTTGTGTCACACACACACACACACACACACACACACACACACACACACACATTCAGTGCAACTTGTGATGCTCGTTTATTGGTGGATGTTGTCTTCCACTGGGGCAGCCTGCCTACCAGTGGCAACACTCCCTAAGAACATCAGAGCTCCCTCTTCTAGCAGCTATCAGTTGCCAGCAGCTCCCCAGCTAGTTCATGTCCATGTCTGCAGCCTGTCCATGCTGTGTTTTGGGCCGGCTTGATCTTGTGTGGCATTTGCGCATGGTGTCATTACCACTATGAGTTCATCATCTGTGCAGGGGTCCTGCTGTGTCTATCAGATACTGTTTCCTTGTGTCTCTCTGCCTTCTCTGCTCCTTAGCGTCTTTGCACTCTCTCTTCCACAATGGCCCCTCAGCCTTGAGAGGAAGAGCCGCAGTGTAGGTGTTCCATTCCATAGGTTTTCATTCTCTGAACCTTGACCAGACGTGGGCCTGTGTATTAATCACCATCTATCTACTATAAATAGAAGCATCTCTGGCATTAATTGAGAAATGCATCACTCTATGAATATAATAAGTCAGTTTAATATTATCATTCATCAGAATATATGCAGTTTTCAATATCTATCATATCTTTACTTAATGTGTGCAATTTTATCTGAATTTCATTATTTTTCTGTCCAATCCGGATCTAATCACGTTCTATGATATACCCACGAGCAGCTCTACTCAGTTATATTTTGTAACAATTCTCTCATTTATAGTCAATAAAATTAATGAATAAAAACATGGATATATTCACTTTCATCATACCATCTAACCACAGATTCATACAGGTTAGAAACTGTCTTCATAGGTCACTCTCTAGTGACGTCATTTCTGCATCAAGAACCACTTAAATGCCAAGTGTCTTGGAATTATCAAAAATTAAAGTAAATGTTTGCCTATCAGACTTGTTAGTGCCAGACTGAGCTCAAGGATTTGCCCACATTAAGAAAATGCTGTACCATTGAGATGCATGCCAAGTCCATTCAATGTTAAACAAATTTTTATTTCAGTCATTAAAATTGATGAAAAATGTATAGAGGAATGTTATAACTATTTATCATAATATTTATTTGCCTCAATAATCTTATATTCTAATCCAACAATAAAATATATGTGATTATAGATGAGAAATATTTATATATTTTTAATTTGAGATAAAACATTAATGATAGTTTCTATAATTCACAAATTAATCATTCAGTTTGCTCTTATGGTATTTAAAAACAAAACACTTTTGACCCAGATTCATGACTTGCAAAGAACCATCAACTTTCTGAGAACTGCTACCAAAATTGAGAAATAACATATTTGAAATCAAACAGTAAGTCTGACATAATTAATGTATTTGTTACTCATTGAAGACTCCTATCAACATCCATTTGGGGATGGCCCGAGGTATAACCCAGCATCTTTCTTGTGATCATTATAGCTTGAGTTGTGGCAGTGCTGAGAGGTCCATACCCTGGGCTTATTGGCAGCTACTGTAGAGAGTGGTCTCTTGGAAGTTGAGCCTCCTGTAGTGGCAGCAAACAGCTAAGCTCATTTAGGCCTTCGTGATCCTCCTCCTCCTAGCAAAACATCTTTATTGTGAGCTTCTCTGAAGCCATGAGAATGGATACCTGACCTCCAAAGGGGAGTTCAGTATCTTCCCCCAGCATCTTCCTGATCTTCCATGTACAGCACCCTTACTACATGCCTACCATGCGTCTAATTCTTTACACACATTTTCTAATTCCCAGTGATGATGTATGAGGGAGAGAGATTTTCATCCCTGTAATGGGCAAACTGAGGCCTGGGAAAGCTAAGTGCCTGTCCCAAGACCACAGGTTGCTCTTAATAATACAACCTATGCTAAAAACCAAGCTCTACCTGTTTTCAAATCCTCTGCGTTTTCCATTGTACTATAGAGAAAACCAATGGTGATTAGTTTGTATATTGGCTCACAGTTCTGGACCACCAAGCACAGGAGCCAAGCATCCGTGTCTGCCTCTGGTGTGGGCCTCATGTGCCACTGAGGCAGCCGGACGGGAAGTGAGAAACGTGGAAAAACCAGAAGCAATCTTACTTTATAGCAACTTGCTCAAGGCCTGTGAAACTACTCTGGAGAGACCGAGACCTGACTCAGCTTCTCAAAACAGACACTCACCTGTTTATGAGGTTGGACTTCCCAAGACCTAACTACCTCTGTAAGAGTCCATTACCTTTCAACATTGTTACATTCAGAATCAACATTTAACGTGATGCTTCATAATCGATGCCATGAACAAACCACACCAGTAACACCCTTGTCTTCTCACAGAGTAGCAGGTGTAAGCAAGATTACATCATGAATGGCATACAAAAAATATTCTTTAAAAAGAGGGCTATTAACATGTTATTACCGGGTAAGAATACTTCTCATTCTCAATTTGACACCATGTGTGGTCTGACTAGGCACACTGAAAAGCATAGAACTATAAGTGCTTGGCAAATATTTGTTGACATAATAAAAACAGTTATATAACCAAGCAAACATAGGTGGGGCACCCTGAGGAAGGGGAGAAGGCGGGAGGGTGGCCGAGGCTGCCTGGCAATATCCAGACATGAGACTGATAAGGAAGAGGCTAAGCCTACACCACTATTGACTGTCGTCATCTGGAGGGCATTGGCAATGTGGAGGAACCAAGCCTGCTGGTGGGCTACCATGGCAGCATGAAACAGAAGAGCCAGGACTGGCCAGGTTTGCCACGGGATCCCTGCTGTTCATAATGCAATGCTGCCTCGTTTCAGTGTAACTTACAGAGCGAGCATGGGATTAGAACATCACTCAAACCCACATTCAATCCATTCTCAGGAGACAATAAGATACTCATTGGGTATATATATATATATATATATATATATATATATATATATATATATATATATATATATACATACATACCATGTCTGCACCTCTTCCTTGTAAGGCTCACTGGGAGCCATGCTTTAGATATTCAATCCAGCCCTCCTCTGAATGCTTATTCTTCTTGCTCCTCCCAGTAGCCCAGCAGAATATCCTGTCAGAATTGGATGTCACCCTGGGACTTGGCAGTGCCGGCTTGCCCCACCTGGCTCTTCACCAGGGTTACCGTAGGCACACATCATGTTTCATGGATGAGGCCAAACTGGAGACCCTGCTAAGCTGGAACAAGAAGAGACAGCCGATCTGGGTCAGAGCGGGAACGGTGTTTACAGTCAGACCAAGCAAACAGGCTCAGAGGGAATCTGGGTTGCAAGCTTGGCAGACTGATGGGAACATGAGGCCTGGTACTCAAGTGAAAACAGACCAGCTTTGCCTGCACAGCCCAGGTCTCGGCTCTTCTGACTGGGAAGCTCTGTGACACGTGGCGTATTGTAACTTGCAGGAGGCAACTGTATTTAGCGTATCTTTCTTGATGGCTGTTTGCTTTACACCAGGATGTAGGGATGCAGAGATAAGATACTGTTTGCATTCGTGTAGAAGAAAGTGTAGCAAGGGGTCATATGCATATTAAAAATCATTGTCATAAAGTGATAATTACATGGGCAGTGTTAGAGGTGGGTCAAGGACTGAGAGGGATGGCTGGATCTGTCTCAGGCAAAGTGATAGGGGATGTGTCAAGATAGGGCCCCAAAGAGGTCACAGTTAAGCAAAAAATTAAAAGACTCAGTAAGTGAAGAGGGAGGGGCCCTGGGGGGGGTTCTCTTCCTCTTTTAGTCATCGTCTGGCTTTAGTGGAAAATGCAGAACATTTTTTTTTTCTGGTGAGCAGAATACCTATTCTATATCAAACCTATTCTAAAATGAATCACGGCCCAGGGAAAGAACCAACTAGAAATAACTCCACTTGGAAATGATTGATTGGGATAGGGGCTGAGTGTCAGTGGCCACAGTCACTGCTGCTAATATTCATCACTCAGAGTGCCCTGCTCCTTAGTGTGCTAAGCCTTAGAGGTCAGCACGTTTCAATGATCGCTCACCAGTGAGCACATCACAGGACCTATTTAGATACAGCTGTTTTTAAAAATGTTTTCCGGGGTTGGGGTGGGAGGGCTGGGGGTGAGAGCTATTGGTAAACTGCTTGTAACACAAGCATATAGACCTGAGCTCAGTACTCAGTGTAATAAAAACCAAATCAAACCAGTATGGTAGCTCATGTTTGTAATCCCAACACTGGGAAGGCAGAGAAATGTGGGTGTCTAGGGCACACTGATCATCCAGCCCAGACTAACTGGCAAGCCCCAAGACCAGTTAACAGACCCTGATTAAAAGCAAGGTAGACAGATCCTGAGGAACATAACCCAAGGTTATGCTCTGGCTTTGATTACACACACACTCCTGTGCATGCACACCCATATACACAAATGTTTTCTTCTGACTTTGCATGTCATGTTGTTGTGTCTTGGTTACCAAGAAAGCAGTCCCCAATCTCTGTTGGGGTGACAAAGCTTCTGCTTGTAAGTTCCTGTCCCACATCTCTCAATTGTGGAGCTATGAATAGATAAGGCCCCCATAGACACCCATGTTTGAGCACTTGGCCCATATAAGGAGTGATGCTACTAGGGGGTGTGGCCTCATTGGAGTGGGTGTGGCTTTACAGGAAGAAGTGTGGCACTATAGAGGCAAGTCTCAGATGCTCAAGCCCAGGCTCAGTGGCTCATAGTTCTTTTCCTTTGGCCTTTGGATCAAGATATAGAACTCTCAACTCCTTCTCCAGCACCATATCTGCCTGTGTGCCACCAGGCTTCCTGCCATGATAACCCCAGTTAAATGTTTTCCTTTATAAGAATTGCTGTGGTCATGGTGTCTCTTCACAGCACTAGAAACCCTAACTAAGACAATAGTAAATGTCTCTTTGACTTCGACTTTTTTTTTTATTATTCGACATGGATGTGCAAATGTATATGCAGGTACCCAAAGAGCTCTGGCACTCCCTTAAGCTGCAGTTACAACCAGCCGTGAGCTACCTGACTTGGATGTTAGGAACCAAACTAGGGTCCTTTGCAGGAGCAGCCTGAGCTTTTAATAGCTGAGCCATCTCCCCAACGCTAAAAACGAATGTTTTGGAATGTGTCTTTCAACTAATACCTTTGTAACAAGTAGCAACGTATTAGAGCTTGAAAAATGATCCATGTTTATTATTATTAATTTTATTCAATTATTAGGTTACATTTAAGTAATTTAACTGGATAAATTTTACACATAAGCCTTAAGTGTATCCCAATAATAAAACAAGCATGGATGTATTGACCAGCCTTCGATGTGAATAGCATATACGTCAGCACTGAATATAAAAATTCAAAGGTTTTAGAATCAAAAACAGACCTCAAAAGAATGAAAGGTTGTCTGAATCCATTTGTGTTCTGACCATGGGGATTAAGATCGGATCAGTGCTCACCAAGGGCTGGATGCGGGAGGGAAATTAACTGCAGAGAAATGTGAGAAAGCAAGGAATGTTCTGGGCCCTGACTGCAATGGTGTCAACATGGCTGAACACACTTGTACAAACGCAACCAACTGTGCAAGCAAAAAGCATGGATTTCATTTCACATCATCCTGTCTCCACATATCTGAAGAAAAGTCAGACTTTTTTCTGACTCCCTCTCCAGGCAAATTCATGTGGCTTCCTGTTTTCTTGTTTGTTTGTTTGTTTGTTTACCTGCTTTAGGAATGCCTGTGAAGACAACCTTAAGTTTCACCCATCTTATGCCTCTTCCCTCCGAGAGAAGGGTTTTGAAGTATGATTCTGAGTGATGCCGGCACCAAGAAGCTGAGTGACTTAAATGTGAATCATTAGGAGAGACATATAGAGAGCTTAAAAATAATATAAAGTGCCGACACGCATGTACGCAGTGTTTTAGAGACAGGTAACAATTCTTTCCACGATGTAGAGATTTCGTTTCTGAAATGCTCACGACTCTACCGATAGGCGTGTGCTTCAGTAGCGAAGCGTGGGGAGGATGGCTGTGAGCGTCACGCTCTCCCACTGTTCTAGAGACCGATTCTGCAACCAAGATAGCAGAAGAGCGAGAAGGTGGCCTGTTGTCTTCTGTGGACCTCTCCCTTCTCCCTGATGCCTGCACGCCTGCCTGCTGTGCCTCTGCATTCTAATGGACTCCTGTAAGGACACCAGTCTTCCTGGATTAGAGACCACCTTTACATCAGCCCAGTTACCTCTGTAAAGCTTTGTCGCCAAATGCAACCACATTCTGAGATATTTGGGGCTAGGATTCAAAATAGGAAAGAGGGGCACAGTTCAGACACCATAAGCATACCTGCCCCCCTGTCTTCTCCACACAAGCCCTTTTCTATGACAGTCACCCACCAAGAAAACGGCCTCTACCATGACAGGCATTGCTGTATCTTCTTAACTGTGGTTACCTCCGAATCATCTCGGTAACTTTCTTGATTGTATCCATGTAAGAAGGAGAAGGAAACCAATATACTAAGAGATCCTAAGGGTACAACTCTATTTTACGCAGGAACAGTGGAGAGCATGTTGTTTGATGCTTTCCTTTGTTTCTTTGGTTTAAGACACATCTCTCTCTACTTTGTTTTTATTTGTGGTATATCTGTGTGTGTGTGTGTGTGTGTGTGTGTGTGTGTGTGTGTGTGTGTGTACCCATGTAGAGGTTAACATCGGGTTACTGTCTATCTCCATCTTACTTTTTGAGGCAGGGTCTCTCCCCTAATTTATAGCTTACAAGTCAGGCTCTGGCCAGTGAGGCCCCCACCCAAGGATACTGCCTCCCAGTGCCTGGATTATAAGGCACATATTATAGCTATGCCTGACTTTTTCACATGGGTACTGAGGGTCAGAACTCAGTCCCTCACACTTGCAAAGCAAATATTTTACTAACTACTCCATCTTCTAGCCTGATTTAGTATAGTCTTACAGATCCTTGCCGTGAAGGGTTATGAAAAGCATCTATGAACATATGACATATATTCATAGAAATGGAAGTACTGCCCACAGCACACAGTCCTGTATTCACCACCACCACAACTATAAATGTAAAGGAATGGGTGCATAGCAGCGGTGTAGCGAGGAATCCTGTTCATGTTTAACACCAGCATTTACAGCTAGCATCAATAACTGATGGTAAGTCAGGGCCATACAAAGGTTTATCTGTGAGCGGCACAATCTTTCACACTGAAAATGTGTCTCCCGCTGAATATCAGGGAGTCTTTATTGAATGTTGGGAGAAGGAACCTCAGCTGATCGTGACAGTCGTCCCAGGGAACCCGGGGAAAACTGCGAGCTCTTTCCTCCAGTATCTACACGGTCCCACAGAGCAGCAAACAGAAGCACAAACAGCTCAGACTGTACACAAAAGCAGTTGCAGCCTGCACTTAAGGGTTCAACGTTGCTTTTACATTTTCTTGAGAATTCCATACGTGTCTACAACAAAATATGATCATCATCACTACTCCTTCCTCAGCCCATGCCCCTCCCAGCCTTGTGTCTTTCTTGTCTTGTCTTTTCTTTTTTCTTTTCTTTTCTTGTCTTTTTTCTTTTCTTTTCTTTCTCTCTCTCTCTCTTTCTCTCTCTCTCTCTTCTTCTTCTCCTTCTCCTTCTCCTTCTCCTTCTCCTTCTCCTTCTCCTTCTCCTTCTTCTTCTTCTTCTTCATAACCTACTAACTCTCTTTAGTGCTGCCCAGAAAAGGGTGATTCTCCCTCCTTCCACAACTGTCAACTGCTCCTCAGTAAGGGGCGGGTCCTGCACAACATCTGCCCATCTCAGCCAGAGGTCTGGTTTGGGCTGGCTTGAGCTTCTGTGGGTGTTGTGCTGCTGAGCACAGCTATCGGTAGTGCCCAAGGACAACACTCACGGCTTGTCCGGAAGCCAGCATCGAAGCAATCCTCCCTCCCTCCAGCCCTCCAGCCTCTCCAACTCCCCTCTGGTGACAGTTCCTGAGCCATGGCAACAGCAGGGACGGTTGATATAGATGTTTATGATGCAGCATTCAAACTCTGATTCTCACCACTTTGACCTATCATGCGATTCTCTGTTGACTACTGCTCCCTACAAAAACAAACCTCTCTGACCAAGGTTGGGACTGGTCCAGGTTTGTGGGTATAAACATAAAGATATGGAAGGCGATTTGACAGCATAAACATTTAGTAAAATAACAATAGCAAGTTCTACCCTAGGGCCTGTGATATCCACAGCCATGGGCTTTTGACAGGGAAGAACTACAGGAACAGGCAAGAAATCCATTCCTGTGGAGCAGGCCTCAATTCAACCAGAAAGCTATTCGATAACACTCGTGGTAATGTTGCACCCGTGAACGCATCCTGCCTGGTAGGTCGGGATTGCAGCATGCAAGGAAGGCACCAGGTCAAACCACTAGGCCCCTTTCTCCCTTAGGGAAGCACAGTTAGGGGCCAGTGAATGTCACAGAATCAGAATGGTGACCCATGAACACGGCAAGGACAAGGACAAGAGGAATACTTCAGGAATGGCACCCCACATCAAAAGAAAGGACATGTGCCAGTCAAAGTGCTGGATATTAGGACCAAGTGTCTCTCCTCATGCAGGTCCCTGCACCAAATGCTCTGCGTGTCATAAGTCAATCTTATAACAGCTTCACCATTTGCCTCTGACCATCTGCAGCTTGTGGATGAGGACGGTAAAGCCCTGAAAGATGCTCTGAATGGCAGAGTTAGAGCCCAAGAGTCACGTCTTCCCTAACACTCAAGCCTGCCCTCTTCTCCCATTCACCACAACGGCCCCATGCTGTCGACATAGGCAGGGGTAATTGATCATGGTGAGAAGGTAAAATAGACTTTGAGGAAACTAAACACAGTGTATTTCTGAGTGTGGTCTCAATTCTTTCACATTATTTCTTTTTAATTGTCTTCACAAAGATCCAAGACAGCCTGTCATGCAGACCCTGCTAGCAGAAACCTGCTAAGTGGGGAACATAACTGGTTTACTGCTTAAGTTTCTGACAGCTCACAGGGTGCCACAAGAATGTTCTCCTTGGGGAGGACTAGGCCATGTCAAGCCTTCTCTCTAAGATTGCAGTGACAAGCCAGAGTCCAATTACACCAAAGTTTCCCTAGTCCCCCTGAGCCTAGGCCAGTGGCTATCAACCTTCCTAATGCTAAGGCTCTTTAATAAAGCTCCTCACGTCCCCCTAATATAAAATTATTTTGTTGCTACTTCAAAACTGTTTTTTGTTTTGCAACTGTTTCAAATAGTAATGTGAATATCTCATATGTGACTCCTTTGAAAGAATTGTTTAATCCCCACCCCCACCTCACCCCACACACATACACACAAGGGGTCAAGACACACAGGTTGAGAACCACGGCTCTAGGCTCTCTGTGGTTCCCTTGGACAGTACAATTAGGAAATAACTTACATGTAACCGGTTAGGAGGAATAACTGGATGCTCAGGTGAGGGTCCCCAACCTTGAGGGATCCTCAACAATCAACAAGACTAATTGTGATGATCGTCTACAAGTGGACACAAACTGTTCTTCTCAAGGCGCCAGGGGTTCCGCTTGGAGGGTGGTACTATACAACACATGAGGTGGCTATCTTTGAAGAGTATAGCCCCTTTCATTAAAGGAGGTCAGATAAGATCTACTCCTTCCCACTTTCCAGCAGCTAAGAAGGTGTGGTCTGCTTACAGATGAGTTACTGTCCAATGGGAGACAAGACAGTGTAACTTTCAGAACAAGTAATAGGCAGACAGGGAGGGGCACACTTGGTTGCAATATCACTTGGATACTTAAGGTGGTTGCCATGGTTGGTACAAATTGGAAAGGTCAGCAGGGACAATTGGGACAACTCCAGAAGGAACCAAGAACCTGATGATAGATTGTGTGTCCAAGAGAAGGAGTCCCCACCGATAACCATGGTGCAAAACAGTGTTCAGTGTCCTTTGACCCAGCCACTGAATGTGAACGCACAGGCAGTGAAGCCAAGGTGACTGTGAGGGTCTCAAGCTCCAACCCAGGCTCCACCCTAACCATGGAGTCTCCATCTTTCACATCTGTGACTTAGACCTGGTGTTTTCTTTGTTAGAAAGTAGGTGGAGCAGGTTATGACGTCAGAAAGGAAGAGATGACTGAAGACCGGTATACCTGCAACCCCAGGGGATAAAAAGTTTCTGCATGCCTGACCCTGCCTCCCTCCCCAGCTTATCCCTGCTGTCATAGAGCCTCTGACTCATCATAGGACCAAAGACCTAACCCTGACACCTCAGTCCTCACACGTCAGACCTGAGGAATTTTTAGCCCCAGACTTCATAGTACCTATTCCCAGCTCTGTCTCTCTGCACATTCCTAAGTTGCCACTCCCGCCGATCTGTACCAGTACAGGATCCATTCTATCCTCTGCGGTCTGCTCTGAGCGACTCTTTTTGTTAATGATGCAAGCCTGTTGTTCCTGTTTCTTAACTCCCAAAGCACTGTTCTAACTGGAGATCTTCTAAACATCAAGATCTAGAGTGTTTTGGGCTCGTGGTTTCTGAGGTGTCAGTCCATCACCAATAAAGAGCTTGGTCTCGCAGAGTAGTTCATTACATGGTGGTCAGGAAGCACAGAAAGAGGACGGCCGGCCTCCCTGCACTGGTCCTTTAAGGTCGCCAGTCTGGGTATGGTCATTCATTTAGGGAGGGTCTTCCCCCTTACTTAGTCCTCCTTGTAAAGTACCCCCATAGACACACTGAGGTGTACTTGACTAATATCCCAGGGTCATCTAAATCCAATCAGCTTGACACCAAAATTAATGACTAACCTCTGTGTCCACTGATCCTAGGCTAGGGCCTGGCCTCCAGGAGACATCACCAACTGTAGTCTCCTTAGGGCCCTCTAGGCTTCTTAAATCTATTGGGCACACACAGTGATGGCTGGACTTCCTGGCAGTGCTTCTGTTTGCTCTCAAGCATGTTAAGCCCCCCTCTCTCAGACCACGTGGCACCTGTCCCTGCTGGAGCTCTCTTCCAGTCCTCCCACAGCTCTGTGGTTCACTGGGTCAGGTCCTTCTTCTCCTGTCCTCCCTCTGCCAATGTCTTCTAATGGTGCTTCTTGCCTGGTACATGTTATTCTCTCTGTTGTTTATCTTCTTCTCCTTGTGTCATCCCCTCAGGAGACTATGAGCCCAGGGAGATCGAGACTCTGTCTCAGTCACTGAACAGGATTAGCTTCTGACGTATTACTGAGCACTCAAAATACTATTTCCAAACGAGGAAAAGGAAAATAAGAATACTTCAGACAAATCTGTAGTTAGGGATAGTCAGGGTCTTATCACCAAGTTTCCCCAACATATTCCAGAACTCCAAGCCCTGAAATACTGATAGCACTGTGAATATCCAGTCACCCAGTGTCTCCCATGAGGGAAATACAAACACAAGGAAGCTACAGCTCAGCAGATCATAGCAAAATAGCAATTGATTCAGACCCTCTCCTTTGAGTAGAAAAACACCATTTCTTCTACATGTCCTATGTACATTTCAGCTTAGATGTGCTAGGAGTAGAGAAACCTCTTTCACTACATATTCAATATTAAACAAATTAGCAGATTCCACAGCCTAGTGTCTGTTGTTCAGCAACAACCCAAATACCAACTCTCTTTCCTTCAGTGGCTGTAGCCAACAACCTGCAGTGACCACAGGATCCCATTCTGAGCCTTGGAGCCTACTTCACAATCTCTCATTGTCCAAACAGTCTCTGACAGTCTTTTGGAGGTGACACTTAGGACAATATTTGCTGTCCAGGGGTTAAGTTGTGTAAGCTGTCTCAAGTCTTCTGAGTCATGTATTCCCTAGAGAAAGGTGTCTCTCAGGATTAACTTTCTTATTCCCACACTCCCTTATTTATAACATGTGTAAGGGCCTAGGTTAAATTCTAGCATAACATGCACACACCACAATCCTTTTCTTCTAAGTCTACAACAGAGAGACGGGTGGGTTTAACTCTCATTTCTAAGTAAATTTCCGTTTCTCAAACCTGGCATCTATCTATCTATCTATCTATCTATCTATCTATCTATCTATCTATCTATCTATCTTTATCTCTCTCTATCTCTCTCTCAATCTCTCTCTCTCTTTTTCCAAAACAAGAACAGGCCATCCTTGGCAGTCTCCTCACCCAGGGCCTGAGTGGATGCTGGAAGCAGACTGCAGTGCTTGGGAGAGTCACTAGGTGGCATCTAGCAAAGACACTGCAGAAAGCTTTCCCCGCGTCCTCCATGTTGGCTGCCGTCATCTGGTGGGCGGGTTGGAGTTAATCTGCCATCTGTCTTTATTTTGCTAACTTGCTCAGTCGGACACCACACAATTGGGTTGTGCAAATGTGGCTCTCCAGTAGAGCAATTACAGAGGCTCTTTCCTAAACAGTATCACCACCACCCGGCATTCTTCTTGCCTCTGGTGGCGCCTGAAGCATTCGGGCTCCCTTTGACTGGCTCCACTTAGAGGCCTTGTTTGTTATCTTCGATGTATATGAAAAATTGGTCTCAATTCGAAGACACAACAAGGCATGGCTTTGCTTTCCAAGTTGAGATCCTGCCAATTGACATGTCCCCATTCCATAGAAACCGCACGCTTCAGGGCTCTTCCAGTGCAGCCCCCAGAGACGCCGCTGTGTGGAGACATCCGGGGTGTGTGTGTGTGTGTGTGTGTGTGTGTGTGTGTCTGTGTGTGTGTGTCTGTGTGTGTGTGTGTGTGTGTCTGTGTGTGTGTGTGTGTGTGTGTGTGTGTGTGTGTGTGTGTGCTGTTTAATGCCCAAGGGAGAGGTAGAAGGAATAAGTAGAGAGGCATATGGCCAAAAAAGAAGCAAAAGGGCAAGGGAGTGGTGGGGTGTGAAGTGATATTTGCATGACCCGCCTACCTTGGCTGTGATTGGTTCATAACCTCAGTGGCTAGGAATGATGTCTTCTATCATCTGTTCCTTGACTTGAGCATTCCCTTACTTACTGTGTACAAAAGACTTACTACTCTCTGTGACAGGAGTGAAATTGTATGACGTGCTCTAGGTTCAGGGAATGAGCTCACCAACAGTCTTTGCTCTTAGAGATGGTGATAGGGGAGATGGGGGCTGGGGCTGGGGGTTGACATATTAACAAACAGAACATGGTGTCTCTAGGAAAAGAGACACATGAGATGCCACTTAAGCAAGGATGATACCTTCCCTTGGCTTGGGAGTCCACAACGGGTAACAGAGGTTGGTGACAATGAAGGGGGCTTTATAGTGGGATTTGTGTTGTTGTTGTTTAACTGTAATGGGTCAAATATTCTGCTCTGTAGTTAGCTGATGCCAAAGTGGTGTGTGATGATTAACCAGTTTAAATAGCAAGAAATGAAGAATTAGGCCCAGGCCCTGATTAAAACAAACAAACGAAGAAAAGCAAATCTTTCATCAACACATAAACTAATGTTTTTCCTCCCTCTTTGCTATGTTGGCTCTTTCAACCTTTCTTCCTCTCGTCCTCCTCCTGCTCCTTCTGCTCCTCCTCCTCTTCCTCCTTCAATCACTGGCTTTTGCTTTTATTACTCCTACCAAAATTATATTGAAATCATTTATCATCTGTAAGCACATTCTGTGCAAAGCCCCACAGTGTCTGCTGGTCAGCCGAAAGGGTCCAGGGCATTCGTGTGCCAGATTACATTGTTGGCTGGGTTGAGGTATTTCTTCTGATTCCATTTGCCATCTCAACTTTTGAGTTTGGAGAATTCACAAGTTAGGAAGCACAGAAGAGGCACAAAAAGAAAACAGGAATTGCCGGGCATGGTGGCGCACGCCTTTAATCCCAGCACTCCGGAGGCAGAGGCAGGCAGATTTCTGAGTTCAAGGCCAACCTGATCTACAGAGTGAGTTCCAGGACAGCCAGGGCTACACAGAGAAACCCTGTCTCGAAAAACCAAAAAAAAAAAAGAAAGAAAGAAAGAAAGAAAGAAAGAAAGAAAGAAAGAAAGAAAGAAAGAAAACAGGAAAACAGGAATTGTCTTCTGTGTCTGTCTCCTCTTCCAGACTGTTCATCTTTCAAGTGGCAAACCTCTCTTCATGGCTTGGTTACAAAGCATAGAGAGCTAGTGTCTGGATGCATAGGTGTGAGCAATGGAAGAAATCATAGGCTGGCCTGGGCACCCACATGTATAAGACTGTATGCTAGTAACATTTCAGGCAATGGAATAGATGGATCATGTAGGGCTTTTCTGTGTTCCTGATACACACCTATGCAATTGTAAATGGCCTGGTCTCACAGGTCTTACTCTAAAACTTGCATAAAAAGGCGTGGTGGCACATGCCTTTAATCCCAGCACTTGGGAGGCAGAGGCAGTGGATTTCTGAGTTTGAGACCAGCCTGGTCTACAAAGTGAGTTCCAGGACAGACAGGGCTACACAGAGAAACCCTGTCTCGACGCACACGTGCACACACATACACACACACACAAAATAATATCCAGTATATATCCAAATACTATAAATATTTGAACTCAGAGTCATTTAAGGTCATCTTTGAAGTGACTTGTACCACCGGTAATGTTAGGATGAATCCCAGCTACAGTTTTGCCTTCTTTATGCCTTGCCAAGTTCCTTCCTGAGGCTGACTCTCAGGGTAGGCAACTTTGCAACAGTGGGGTTCTCCTGAGTGAATCTGGGACCCACCAGATGGGGCACAAAGTATTTAGAAGGCACGATGGTTTGAGCATGGAAGCATTTGCACCCTCCTGCCTCTTGAGGATCCGCTCTCCTCATGGGCGTGCCAACTTTCAGATGGCCCATGGAGATGTCATGAGAAGAAAATAAACGGTCTGAGCTTTGGCTGACATGAGGGTCCCAGGCCTTGCCTGGTAGCCACCAGTGTCACCTTGGGCACCTCTGAGGTAGATGTCTAGTCGTTGCTCTTCTCCCATTCAGTGGGCTTTGGTTGCGTTTGATTGAACCGAACTCATCCTTGAGCCTTTCCTTCCTCTGTATGTGTGGCCCCGAACCCTCTGGTCTGCCCCTGTCACCCCACGGGACTCTCACCAGCCTCTGAGTGGACACTTACTTTACTCTCTTCCCTCATTCATCAGCCACATCTGAAACATCAGGTCCTCGGGGACCCCGAGTTCTCTTTCCCCTTAAGTTTTTCCAAATATGCCATCACTTCCTGGTGTAGGCTACGTGTGATCTATAGAAGACAGAGCTGGAGTCAGGGAGATGTGTGCCTTACTGTGTGTGTACTGGACCCTTGAGTTATAGATACGGTTCTAAGTTCATCTTCATAAGAACCCTGCATGGAGGTGTGTCATTATGCTCCATCTTCCCATTTCATGTGGATTTCTGCCTCTTGTAGAATCCAGTTCAATTACCGTTTCCTTTATGGAACCCCTTTGAATTTCCCAAGTGACCTTAAAGTCTGAATGCCATGTCTCTCACACCGTCCATCCTTCCACCCGTCCACAACACATTACACAGCCTAATTTCCTACCCTAAGTTGTCTTGGGGATGCTGGAAGATGAGAATAGGTCTTCTATGTTGGTTTCCTAATCTCCCGTGACTTCGATGCATAAGAAGTTGCTGAACAAATCTCTAGTCTACAATATCCAGGCTTTATCAGTTTACTGCAGCTCTCAAAATAACTCTTAAGAGATTGGCCAGTTAATAGCCAACGAAAAGACCGGGCTGTTAGGAAGTTAAATGCATTTCCAAGAAGCACGTAGAGAGTGTTGGAACATGAACACGTGCAGGTTTAGGTTATGTGATCACTGTGTGGTGTCCTACAGCTAGCAGAGAATGGAATTTAGCACGGACACTTGCACAACCCAATGCTAAATAAAGACCTCCAGACTTATAAAGACGATGTGAGAACAGAACAGGGCGTAGTCTTCACGGACTCATCCCTATTCAATTTTGTGGTTGATGCGTAACCTAAAGAAGAAAATGTTCTGTTGCTTACAACTTGATTTATTAGTAAATTCTCATCTGACCACCTCTGTGGGACCCTAAGAGAACAGACGGCTGATATCGGTGCTGTGTTCCACAGCTGAGCAGTTAAACTGGCCACAGAACTTGAGGGGATGCATGCGGCCTAGGAATTCTCAGATATGGTAGCATGACCCAGGTGACTGAAAATGGAGTAAAGCCTCGTGGGTGAGCGACAGAGCTGAGGAAACAGAAGCTGGTCTTGTGCTGTCGGTCTCATTTGTGTCTAAAGCTGAGGAAGCCTGGGGAATATCCACGTATGGCTGGGACAGTGCTTGCCATGCAGACAGGAGGGCTGGAGTTTGGATGCCCAGTGCCCACACTTAGTTGTGGCTCTATAAGGATTTGTTGGTTGGCAGGCTACATAAAGTATACTCCCAAGAAAAACAGAGCAGTTGCTGAATCCCCCAGCTTCCTTCCATCCTGCCAAACACATCTTCCATCCAGCGAGTGGCTTTAAGGGAACCTTCATGATGTCTTTAACCACATCTTGTGTATTCTCCTACCCAGGCCCCACTTTTGCATTTGTCACTCTTGGACATGAGTACCCACCATCCAATGGGCCTCTTAATGAAACCAACATCTATGCTTCAGTTTTTCTTTCCTCTCAAGGCCAGCATAGTCTTTGTGGGCTCCCAATCTCCTTTCACATAACCCTTCTGCAGCCACTTCTCTCTACTTCAGTCCCTTGTCCTTTGGGGGTCACTAATCCCCTGGGATGAGGAAATCTCTGCCCATCTCATGGTTCCAGCACTAGGAGCAGGGCAAGCTGTGAATTCTCTCCTTGCTGGGTGCTGTCTGATATTCTGTGACTAGCGAAGGTAGGGAAGTCTCTCTTGGATGTCATTTGTTCATGCCAGCACTTTTTGCAGGTGTAAGAACTGATGGAGACAAGGGAAATCTGAGGGAATGGAACGTGCCACAAATAGACTTGGCATGCCTCGAGAACAGAAATGCAGAGATTTGGTAATGGTCCCAGATCTAAAGGGCAGCGCGCTTACCTAATACGCCTATGCTTTGAGCTAAGCAAACAGGTTTGCCATCTCCTTAGCAACCAGAATACAAACACGTCTTACCTGAATTATCCAGTCTCTTTGCCAAAGCCACTCACTGTGAGTGGGGGAGGAGACAGGTGTTTGGTGAAAGAGTCCACATAATAGCACACATCCTTCTGTCCGATGGGGCGTTCATCTCCCAACCTCATTAACACCTCACTTGTCTCCTTTGTCAGCAATGGCCTAACTTCTGGTAAAAGGTCAATATAAACTCACCCTTCTGTCAGTCAACGACATTTAGGATACTGATTTAAAAAAAAATTTTTTTTGCAAGTTTTTTTCTGGAAAGTTCTATTTATAATGACACCATTAAATGGCCAAGGACAGTAATTATAAATTGCCTCCTCTGCATGTGCAAATAAGACCTTCAATAGCCACCACTATGGCCCTCTCCCACCATCTCCCACGGGACTTCACACCCTTGCTTGTTCTGTAACAGTACAAGCCATACCAGGTACAAAGTATTTGATTCAAATCATGTTCAAGGAGCTGCTTGCTCTGCTGAACTGTGGAAGCAGAGATGGAGAGATGGCTCAGTGGTTGAGAGCACTGACTGTTCTTCCAGAGAAGGAGGAGGAGGAGGAAAAAGAGGAGAAAAAAGGAAGGAAGAGAAGAGAAAAGAAGAGGAGAGGAGAGGAGAGGAGAGGAGAGGAGAGGAGAGGAGAGGAGAGAAGAGAAGAGAAGAGAAGAGAAGAGAAGAGAAGAGAAGAGAAGAGAAGAGAAGAGAAGAGAAGAGAAGAGAAGAGAAGAGAAGAGAAGAGAAGAACTGTAAGCGGGTCTCTAACATGTAAGAGTCTGAGAGGTAATTTCTCTAGAGAGAAGCAGCAAATGAAGTAATCCAATCCTGAGAACATGACAGACTCTCAGAGCTCCATCTAGAATGTTCTTTGTCTATGACTCTCATCATCTTTGTCTCCCAAGGCTGGCTGAGTAGCCTCCCAGTGTGGCCTGCAAAGTGGCTTTTTGAGCAAGCCAGTCATCACAGTGAATACTCACTTCCACACTCAGCCTGCACCATTCTAGAGGAGCCTTCCTAGGGGGTGGGAGGATGGAATGAGAGCCACATTGGGACACAGGAGTAAATATCAGGATAGGAACCCCAGTTCTTCAAAACAAATGGGAAGCAAACACGGGAGAAAGCTGTGGGCCACCTCCTGCCCCCTCCCTGAGCTGGGTCTTTTCAGGATGTTTGGAAACTCTGGGACACAGAAGTTACTTGTGAATGGTGAATGTTCCACATCCATGAGGCTCTGGCTAGGAATGCTAGGACCTCTGTCATGTGTGTAGAAACCCATGTAGCATTGCAAACCACGGAAGCTACATGTTAGCCTAACCACAGAACAACTGCCAAACACGGGTCTGGGAGGAGAGGCTGCTATCTTCCACGAGTTGAGACGTAGGCTGTTTTCTTGCCAGCTTTAGCCCTTGGAACTCACTGAGCAGAACTTGGGGGAAAAAAAAAAACCAAGGAGGCTGAGGCAGTGAGAAAGAGGCGTAATGGAACAAAGAACACCTACGCCTACAGATCACCAAAGCTCTCCTGGTGGCAAGATCTTCGTGTGGGAGGGAAGCCGGGCCATGAGGGACCTGAGCTGCATCGCAGGCAGCCTCCTCCATAGGATTCCGCCAGATGGTGTCAAGCTGCCAAATCCAGAGATAGAGACTGGCCGTGTGGCTGCCTCTGCCCTGCCAGACCTGGCTTAGTGTGGCAAAGCGAGATGATTCGTTGACAGACACACACTTGGAAGTGGGAGAGGAAGAATTATGGGAAATGATTGCACAATACTATCTCTCCCGAACCGAGGTCTTGTGCAACTCCCAGACTGTTGTACCTACTGCTATTAATTTACATAGCACGTATTTTACGCCTACCCAGCTGGAGTAAATAACATCCAGTGACGGGAGGCGACAGTAGATGAGCAGGAAGCTCCCGGATTCAGTTTGTGTCAAATACTTTACACAGGGTCTGGCTTGTGTTGTCACAGAACAAACAGGAGTATGAAGTCGTTTGGGAGGGAGAAGGTCACAGAGGTACCAGCACAGGTCACACCTTCACATGCAAAGGAGGCTACTTATAGTTACTGTCTTTGTCCATTTAGGTGTCTCTCTCTATAGATAGAACTTTCCAGAAAACCTTCCTAGCAATTTTCTTTTTATCAGTCTCCTAAATGGTGTTAACAGAGAGAGGTGAGGCTGCACTAACTCTTCACCAGGAAGTCAAGGCATGGCTAGTCAAATACCGGTCTCAGCTCAGCGCACCTACCGACTTACTCTGCACCCGAGCCCCACACGGAGGGCGGTGTTGTTTCTAGTCCCATTGTACAGAGGAAAAATGTGAGGTATAGTTTCTCTGGTCTCCCAGGAATACAAGAGCTAAGACATCACAAGTTTTAGCTGTGTGGAGTCACTCCATGTATGTTTCTTGTGTTTACGTTTAAACCAGTGCTGTACTAGGCAATTGAAGGAGGCCAGCAAGGACCAAAAAAAAATCTCTAAAGAAGATTCTAGTCTGAGGGAAAGATAAAGCAGTGCCTTCTTAACCACATATGGGCATCCGGAAAATATCAGACTCTTAGGTTCTTTGGTGACTAGGGAGTCAAATGATGAATTCTTAAGCCCCTTCCCCTGTGCTAAGAGCTATTAAACTGGCCATCAAACATAGAGACATGTATACTTAGCACAGAAGTGTTGAAAACAGGCACTGAACTTGACCGGCACTTCAGGGTAGACGCACCTTGGCCCAGGTGGTCCCTCGAGCAGCCTGTATATGAGAGACATGAGCTGGAGCAGTTACCATGCTCAGAGTCCCACCAGGATGGAGTCTCCTGAGAAGAGAGAGACAGGATTCCTGAGGGTTGGGCAGTGGGCTGCACGCCACAGCTGCCTTATGCTTTGTTCATAGAGGAGAGAGAAGCCTGTGAGATACTCCCAGCCTTCCTGCATGTTCCACACCTCATCTTTTAAAAAATGAAAAATGATCTTGTGGACAACATGATGACACTAGATACCCCTCTGCCGATGCTGGTGCCAGACTGAGAACCTTCCGTGCCGGCTATCCACCCTGCCACGCTGTCTCTTGGTTTACGGGATTCTGAATGATTTCATAGAACAGCCTCTGTGTTCTGAGTCAACCCTGTTTAGTTACTTCAGCCTCATGTGCTTTCCCTACAATTGTTACTTTGCTCTTAAGAAATAAAATAACTGCCAGGCAGTAGTGGCTCACTCCCAGCACTTGGGAGGCAGAGGCAGGTGGATTTCTGAGTTCAAGGCCAGCCTGGTCTACAGAGTGAGTTCCAGGACAGCCTGGGCTATGCAGAGAAACCCTGTCTTAAACAAAACAAAACAAAACAAAACAAAACAAAACAAAACAAAACAAAGGAATAAAATAACTAAAACTCATAATGTAAAACATTGTGAGCCAGGCCTGGTGAGGCAAATGTGCAATCCCAGCTTCTTTAGAGGTTGAAGCGAGGACAGCCATGAGCTGGAGACCTGCTCTGGCTGCAGCATGAGTTCAAGCCTGGTCTGAGTGGTCAGTGAGACCCTGTCTCAGAAAGTCACAAAGAGGCCCGAGGATCTGCCATAGGTGAGACACTTGCTTAGCATGTGTGAGGTTCAATTCCTAGGCATGAAAGAAAGGAGGAGGGAGGAGGGGACAAGGTAGAATAGGAGCCCTCCTTTCGTTTTATTTACTATCATGTAAAGTGTGTGTAGTTCGTGTCTGGTATAGGGCAAGTGATTAATAAACTTGAGTTTTCTTCATTTCCCCTCCATCTCAATCACTTCTCATAACAGACGCCTTGAGAAAGCTATGATATTCATCCGACTGATGAGCAAACACATTTTGAGGGTGTGTCTTTTGTAAGATGCTAAACTGAGGCTAGGAACACAATCACACTCCTATTAGCATCACTACATCAATATTTGAAGTTTTTAGTTTACGTCCAAATTATAAGTAGCTTTTACTCCTTCGCCAACTGAGTTGTCTGTTCTTTTCTCAATGATTATATCATAGCTCTTCTCCTTTGTAGTACATATTAAATAGACTTTTCCCAAGGTTAGGAGTTTATTATTTGTGTAGCCCAGGCTGATCTAGAACTAGCAACCCTCCAGCCTCAACCACCCAAGATTACATGCTTATGCGACCAGGTCCACCTTTTCATTTTAATTAGAGATAAATAAATAAAACAGGGCCAGCAAGATGGTAAAGGCGCTGACCACCAAGTGTGAGAATCTCCTGATTTCCATCCCAGGGATCCCCATGGTGGAAGGACAGAAACGACTCCTCCAAGTTGTCTTCCAACAACCACAAACACAAGGTGACACAGGAGCACACCTCCACCCACCCACCCAGCCCGCCCACCCCCACAGAAACGACTTGTTTTAAAGCTGCATTTGGGCTATCTTGATTAAACTTTAAAGAGCCACCCTTTGTATTTATATGCACTTATAAGAAATAACACAGACCCTTTACCCAGTATCCTCTGATGGCAACATCCTGTGAAACTGTGTCACAGCCAAGCTACTGGTGGGACCCTGGTGTTGCTCTAGCCACACCTTCTCAACCCGTCTCGCCCCAAAGTCGGTGACCATGGAAACCACTAATCCAGCTTCAATTCCTGTACATGTGTCATTTCAAGACAATGTTGTGGAGATGAAACTGCATGGTATGTAATTTGGGATTTGACTTTTTCCCCACTCTGTAGTTCTGGAGACTGATGCAGGTTGATGCCTGAATCTTTTGTTCTGTCTGTTTACTACTGAACACAGTTATGTGTCCTGAGTGCAGCTTCCTTTTCTAATCAGTTCACATGGATATTGTCATGAGATTTTGTTTATTTTGCTACACAGAGAGGTGATGTCTCAGCGTGGCTGATTCTCATTCCTCTAGTGGCTGCTGATGTGGACACCTTCATAATTGTTCACTGTCCTTTGAACATTCTCCTGGGGGACAATGTCCTCCTGTCTCTTTTGTCTGTTTTTTGATACAACATTTAAGTTCTATGCAGTTCAGTTTTGAGGCTTTAGATATGAGTTTTGTAAAAACTTTCTCTCATTATGTAACTGGTCTTCTCTTTCCCCTGAGAATGTCTTTAAAAAAAGAGTGAATTTCTTCATTTGCTATTAATCGCGATGGTACCTCTGGTGTCACAGGTGAGGGCTCTACATAGGTACTGAGAGCATCTGATGTGGCAGCCCTGTGGATCAGCTGTTCAAGGTGACAACTGATCTCCTCCTTAGTGAGGAACCCAACAGAGACATAGACAGCATGGGTGCAAAATTAAAACCATGTTGTCTTCTTTTTAATTTTTTTTAAATCTTAAAACTCTGTGTGTGTGTGTGTGTGTGTGTGTGTGTGTGTGTGTGTGTGTGTGTGTGTGTGTTGTGGCTTTGTGTGTGTAAATGCAGTGCCCACAGAGACAAGAGAGAGCACTGGATCCCTAAAGCTAGAGCTACAGGGAGCTATTAGGCACCCAGCACGAATGCTAGGAACCAAAGCCGGGTCCTCTGGAAGAACAGTAAGCATTGTTACTGTGGAGTGCCCCGCCAGCCCCCACAGTGCTGTGCATGACCTAAATCTCAGAGGCAACATATCATTTCATTGTAGTCTTACAGAGACTACAACGGCCACTCAGACAGTCTCTGACATCAGATGGGAGGGGACGGCAAAGCATGTCCATGCCAAGAGCTAAGCCCTCCTGGCCTGGNATATATATATATATATATATATATATATATATATATATATATATATATATATATATATCTTTAATGGTTTTTACCCTTGTTTATCAAAATAACCTATCAAAAAGATATAATTGACATGTGTAGATATCTTTATAAGTTTCCAAAGATTTTTGTCTTTTTGCTTGTTCTTAATTTGTTTGGTTTGTAAGTATTTTTCTAAGCATCCATAAAGCACCCATATTTTAAAATGTTTATTTTCTTAGCATATGTTTGTGTTCTAGGATCCAACTCAGGTGGTCAGGCTTGGCGGCAAGCCCCTTTACCCTCTGAGCCATCTCGCTGGCCCTATTTTCTTTCCTTTCTGTTCTAAGGGGTAAAGAATAACCTATAACTTTTACACTTTCTTATATTACTGGCAATTTCTTGAGTTTGGAAGTTTTCATTCTTTTTAAGGTATTTTTATTGGCTCTGTGCCTAAAGTTAAATTGTATATTTAGAATGGTGTCCAGTATTTTAGGCAGTATTGATTTTTTTCCTCTGCTACATATGATTAAGAAATTAGTTATTTAAGTTTCTCCCAAAGTCATCTCCATCTCAGTGTTGCCGTTATTTTTACATCTTCACATTTCTCTTTTTCTTCCCTTGAGGCTCAGTCCAGGGTAGGAATCCTAATGTCCCTGATCCCAAGAGGCGATTAAGGAGTAGACCTGAAAGTAAATCTTCACACAGGATCCTTGTGTGGTCTTTGGTGGCTTTTCTGAGTTGATCCAGCTGTGCAGAACATAGCTGTCTTAGTTAGGGTTTTATTGCTATGAACAGATACCATGACCAAGGCAACTCTTATAAGGACAACATCTAATTGGGGTTGGCTTATAAGTTCAGAGGTTCAGTCCATTATCATCAAAGTGGGAACATGGCAGCATCCAGGGGGAGCTGAGAGTTTTATATCTTCATCTGAAGGCTGCTAGCAGAATACTGACTGCTAGGCAGCTAGGGTGAGGGTCTTAAAGTCCCCACCCACAGTCACACACCTACTCCAACAGGGCCATACCTTCTAATAGTGCCACTCCCTGGGCCAGCGCATATAAACCATAACAATAGCTAACTCCTCCTTCCCAAGATGTCAGTGAGGACAATCCTGCTGAGTTCTCCCTTTAATCCCCATAGACACTGGCATGGCAGGAGAAGGCTTGTCACATACAACACAGGGCACAGATTCAAACGTAATTTCATATACCAGTGAATTTTGTAATATATAGAAATCTCAGGTACACACAACCAAATGACTCATTACTCATTTGAGCCGGGGAAGGTTACTGAGCATCCTGCGTCTGTCCTTGCTACATCTTGGACTCCTAGACAAGTGGGAGCTGAGCACACCCTTACCAACAGGAACGGAAGCTTCCATAGGCCCTGCAAGGAAGCCCTGACAAAAATCAACCCATCAGGAAGTCCCATGGAACCTAGCCGTGCCAAAGGCATCCCCTGGGAAGATGTCTCATCCACAAGGAAGTTTCCCAGAACTGACCTGGATTGCCATATGTGTATCCCCGAAAGTCCCCCATATACAACCAACTGCAACCAGCTCTACAATCCTCTCCTAACATACAGACAGTTTGCCTTCAGTGCTCTTATATGTGCAGCTGATCCTGAATCCTATTTACTAAGTGCCTGTATCTTGACTGAGAACCCTGTGTCTTAAGTCCTTATCTTCAACAGCAACCCCCTGGGGAAAATGTCATTTACTATTGTTGTAAAATAACAATGACCCAGATGAGGAAACTAAACTTCAAGAACTCCCCATGGACCAAGAAACTCACCAAAGACAGTTGGCCAAGACCCCATCACTAATGACAGTTAAGAAGGTCCTTTCTAAACATGGACCGTTCCCAGAATGCCTTGGAGGGGCCCCTGCCTTGCACTCTCTTCATCCAAGACTTCTTCCAGTCTCTCCTCCCACCCAGAGTCATCTTCTCATCTCCACAGTAACTCTTAAGAAAGTGTATCATACAATAGAGAGAAGGTGGGGACAGTCCCTCCAGCGGGATGGTGCCAGGGAGCCACCGGTATTTGCTGACAGCCATGGAGATCCATACATTTGTCCGTAGAAACAACACACTGTGCTGTAAGATTGATAACTCCCTCACTGTCTGAAGAGGCAAAGAAGTGGTGGTTTGCCAGCAGAGAAACCTGCTCAGCCTCGTAATACAATTTATATTGGCAGATGTGATTCAAGTTCAACCCATTGGCTTGGAAGCAGGCTTGCGTGATTCACACCTTGGAGGCCGTGCCTATCCTGAAGCCCATGAGTCTGGCTCTGTGCCCCTTTGTCTCGCTTGAGACTGCACGTTCAATGTGGGCAGGCGTCTCTCCTTTTGTTGATTCCCATTTCCTGTAAGCATTTGAATACAACCTTGGCCAGAGCTGAGCTTGCTAAAGCACCTTGCTAGTCCCGGAAGCTGACCCAGGGAACCCTTGTTGTCCGAATCATTTTGTTCTGTGCAAGAGATTTTTGCAGTCATTTGTAATCATTATTGTTGCTGAGCTGAGAGGATCCAAAAAATCAGAAGAAAAACAGAACATCTAAGCATCCGGGAGCCTGGGGCCTAAAAATATCAGCTGGCTTGGGTGGAGCTTGAGTTAGTGTCTGAGAAAGTCCTTGGGTCCTATGGCCCTTGAATGGAGGATGGCTTCAGTTTCATTATGGTGATTGGGAAGGAGGGACATCAGAGCCTCTGAGAAGACAGGCATTCCTCCCAAATAGAATGTGGATTGTTTAGGCAAATGTTCTTGCCAGGTGGCATTTCTATTTGAGTCTGGGGGTAAGGGGGTGGGGGTGCGGGGGGTGGGGTGGGCACGGACACAAAATTGCCCTCCCATCTCTCAGGTTCAGAAGAAAGCTCCCCTTTGCAGGCTGGGAAGCCATTCTCAGCTTTGGGAGAGATAGATATAAAGCACTTCATTGTTAAGGCTGGGCCTGAGAACATCGCGCTCTCAGCCTCACTGGCTTGGCGAGTGTCAAAAGAGTCTAACAGGGCTGCCTACCATGAATCCCATCCTTCTGGCTGCCTACCATGAATCCCATCCTTCTGGCTGGCCCAGCTGGGCCCTCACACCCTCGCCCCCAGCTCCACTCACTATTCGAATGCTGTAAAATTTGTTCCAGGACAAGCTATGATTCCTGCTCATTTTAGACTTAGCAATGCTACGAATGTTTACATTTCCTTTTTATTAAATCTCTCTTTGTCCCTCTGTCTCTATCTATCTCTCTCTCTCTCTGTCTCTCTGCATGTGCACACACACACACACACACACACACACACACACAAGCGCACGTGTGCATGCGCGCGCGCGCGCGCACACACACACACACAAGACCATGAGCATGGAGAAAATATGGAGGTCAGAGAAAACCTTGGTAGCGGTCCTCACATCATTTGAGACAGGGTGTCCCACTCTGAACTAGCTGACCTGTGAACTTTGGGGTTTCGCCTGTTTCTGCCTCCCGTCTCTCTATTAGGGACACTAGAATTAAAGACAAGCCACCCTCCAGGCTGCTGGTTTGCTTCTGGAGATTTAAAGTCCTGTCCTCACATCTGCATGGCAAGTGTGTTGCCCACTAAGCCATCTCTCCAGCCTTCGTTGTCACCGTTTTTTAACAAAGAAAAGTCTGATTGTTGTAAGATCTTAAGCAAACAGCCTCGGCTGACACCCTCAAGCAGAAGAGAAGAATGGTCGGTTTGCAAGACTAGAGGAGATAAATTCATGAAACTTAGCCACTGAGCAAGCCACTAATTGCTTCGTGGGCCCCAGAGGCCCTGAAGCCTCATGCTTGGCTCTGACACCTGTCACCATTCCTTTGTGGACCCAAGGGAGGCAGTCTACTCAGGGAATGTATTGGGTCTTTCCTGTCAATCCTTTGCCTTAGGGCTTGTGCCTACTGTCCTAACCATGAGGTTTTTACTTCTTTACTTTGATGCAGAATAGGAATGTGATGACTGTTATATGGAATTGAAAAAAAAGAAAAAAAAACCAGAGAAATGTGGGTAAACAGCATTCTTTAACAATCCATAGGATACAAGGAATGTGCTGGTACCTTTTCTCCATTTGTCTTGATCAGACCTAGATGATGTGCACATACACATACGTGTGACATGTGACATGTGCATGTGAGCTTGATGACATCAGAGGAATCTCTTTTTGCCTTTTTGGAATTTGTTTCCTTATTAATTTTTTTCCTCTAGAAAAAAAATTTTGCTAGAACATTCTGTCTAGAAACTTCCAAAGGAAAACACATTCAAGCCCATAATAGAGAACAGAAATTACATAAAAAGCAACACCTTTGAAGACAGAGATAATGAGATTTTGAATTGTTGCACATTCTTGGAGATTCATTTGGAGCAAGTGGCTCTACAAGGCTGAACCCTCTTATCTACCCAAGCTTTGGGAAATGGCTTAGTACATATCATGGAGCCTACTTCCCAAGATGACTGAGAGTACAAAAGAAAAAAGAAATACACAAAGTGCACAGCAAAGAGCCCAGCTGGTGTTAGATGTCTACGGATAGAAAGAGTTAATAGTATTTAGCTTCTCTATGGCCCCTGTCTGCAGTCTAAATAACATTACTGAGTCTGCACCACTTCCCCTGGAAGGCTGATGTTATAGCCACATTAGAATGGAAGTTTGGGCCTTGTATGGTTCAACCTGAGGACCACAGCCACAGTTGGTAGAAGCAGAGACAGGATTTGAACTTGGCTTCTGTGCTGCCTTCTCTGTGCTAGATGGAAGGTTTACGTGACTCCCGTTGTCTTGCAGAATTTTTAAACTTTTCTATCTAGTGCTCATCATTTCGAAATTAAGAGAGATTTGGTTTATATGTACAAGTCTGATATTTCTGGGCACCTCTGTGTTCTCACATGGCCATATGGCCGCAGCTATTGATGGCCGACACCTTTGGACAGACTGGAGTCTGAGAAGGTCCCTGTCTGTCCTCCTCAGCATACATTCTTGTCTCCCTGGGAAGCCAGACACATGACACATTGTGCTCTCTCCCATTGCCTTCCCATCCATCTCCCTCACTGAGTTTATGAGTTTGTTGGGCAATGACCCGATATCTAGATATGCTCGCTTTGTTGAGCAGAATCCCTTGTTTACCACTTCATCTCTTGAATTCTAGTCATTTCTGCTTGCAGCAACTCTCGGCAGCAATTAATGACAGACCAGACTAATGCTGTAGGATTCCTCCAGGGCTCTGATGCTTCCCCTGTGCTGGGAACTCTGGAAAGCCCCAGAAACATCCCTGAATCTGAGACTCTAGCATCAGTTAGGCTTGCTCTATCTCATGCTACGCTCCCATGACTGTCCCTCACACCCCACTTTACCTCAGATCCACCTCCAAGGATGATTGAGGTCAGCTCCCACCTTATCCCTCTAGTGTGTCCACGACTGCCCAACACTTTTTACACAACTTCATAGTCATCTTCACTAAACCTTTCTCCATAGTCAATGCAGCTTCCAGTTCGAGATCTATGAAATTACATAGCACCCTTCCCCCCACCCCACCCCACCCCCACCCCCACCCCCCGCTTAAAAGGGCCCTTCATTTGGCTCGGAGATCTGATACTGCATCTTTAAAATCTCTATTTTTGAAGCAAGAACCTATCTTTTTTATTTTTCAGTGGGGCCAGGAAGTACGTAATGGGTCTTACTCATGTTCTAATTCAAGAAGTTTTAATAGCTCCTAACGTCAGCAGGATTTTGTTTACGTGTTGTAGTAGGTTCAAGTCTGGGCTATGCATGCTCAGGAAATGGATTCATGAGAAAGCAGAGCCCACAGTTGCCGAGTGCAGCCAAGTGGGGAGATCTGGCCTGCTGGAGCTAGCATGACAGGTCTGCGCCACAGCTCTATTCTAGAGTCTTCTGAAGTCAAACTGACTTCACAGATCACGCCTATTCTCATTAGCAGTCTTCTACTGGGTGTCTCCTGCAGCTGGGAACAGTTACCCCCCCTTAATGATAGCCAATCCTGCCTACTTTATCAGGCCTGCTCAAGTCCAGCTCTTCCACAAAAATTGCCCTCCCACCCTCATTTCAGCTAAAAGTACTTCATTCTTATACCAAGTAACTATTATTTGGTCTGTACCAAGTATGGAGTCAGTGTTGGTACAAAACTGTCAGAAGCATGCATGCCCCCAACTTCCTGATAACTTGCTGAAGTTCATAGTGCAAACATGAGGACTTTAAAGACAACATGAGAGAGGTGTCGTAGAGCTTAAAGGAGAGTACTAAGTATAACAGACTACGAAAAGCTACAGAAGAGCAGAAATTTATCCTCTAGCAATTTTGAGGAACAGAATTCCAAAACCACGATGTTAACAGGACCACACTCGTTCTGACTTTTGGGAAGGGATCCGTGCTTGCTCTGCTGTCTTCTGGTGCTCATGGTAGTTCTAACTGTCTTCTTCTTTACCTCCTGTGGTGGTTTGTATAAGCTTGCCCCAGAGAGTATCGCTATGAAGAGGTGTGACCTGGTTGAAGTGGGAGTGGCCTTGTTGGAGTAAGTGTGTCACTGTAAGTGTGGTCTTTGACACCCTCACCCTAGCTGCCAGTATTCTAGCTCCTCCTGCACCATACCTGCCTGGATGTTGCCATGCTCCTGACTTGATGATAATGAACTGAACCTCTGAACCCATAAGCTAGCCTCAATTAAATGTTGTCTTCATAAGAGCTGCCTTGGTCATGGTGTCTCTTCACAGCAGTAAAACCCTAAGTAAAACAGAAGCTGGTACCCGGGACTGGTGTCTCTCTGTGATAGGCCTGACCATGCTTTTGTTTGGAAGAATGTGGATTTGGGGGGCTTTGGATTTGGAAAGCAGTGGAATCCTTTAAGTGGGGGCTTAGTGGGCTATGCTGGTAGGAATATGGAGAAGTGTGTTACTGAGAGTGATTCGAACTATGCAGACTTGGCCCGAGGGGTTTCAAAGGAGAAGAATGTTAGTATGTAGCCTAGAGACTGATCTTGTGATATTTTGGAGAAGAACTTGGCTGCTTTTTGCCCCAGTCTGAAGAATCTGCCTGAGGCTAAGGTGAATAGATTCAGATTAATTGTATTAACAAAGGAAGTCTCCGAAATGCCCAGCATAGACTTTGTTCTCTGGTTAAGTCTCATGAAGAACATTTTGAACAAGCATAGCAAGCTTAGACAGGAATGGTGATCTTGCAGCAAGATCCCACCCAGCTAAGTGTAGGTCCAGGCATGGTGGTACATGCCTTTAATCCCAGCATTCAGGAGACAGAGCCATGCAGATCTCTGAGTTCAAGGTCAATCTACAGTTCAAGGTCCAGCTCTAGGACAGCTGATCTTAGGCACTAAAGGTGGTGGAAAGCAGAAAGCTGGTGATAATGTAATAGAACAAGGGGGCCATGCTCCAGCTCCAGCAAGCAGCAGAACTCAGCAGCATTGGCCATGTGGCTCTGATTTTAGAGTCAAAACTAGAAAGGACTACTAGGATAATTTATGCTGGTTAGCTGTAGCTAAGAAATTAGAGGTGATTAAGAAGAGACCAGCATCACTGAGGTGAAATCTTCTGGGAAGTGTTTTCTGAGAGCACAAAGAAACTCTGTTCCAGAGATAGCCAAGGTTGTACTTCATGCTGCAGCTGTACTTGGCAATGTAGAAGAGTCACTCAGGTGGCACTGGTTTTAAAGGTATGAAGGGGTCATGAAGAGCAATTGAGGCTTGGCACTGTGAGAGACCAGGAAAGACCACTGATAAAGGTGAAAGCTCAGTTGCAGTTGATGGCCCAGGACTGAAGGGGTCATGCAAAGGATTTGAGGCACAATGAAGGGAGCCTATGAGAGGCTTTTGGTGAAGCCTAGTTGCAGTGGAAGACCCCAGCATATTAGAGATGTCAGTACCATGGGATGATCACCAAGAACAGTTAACAGCAGTGCAATAGAGTCAACCAAAGCTTAAAAGTGCTACAGAGAGCAGAGCTGGAGATGCGACCCCAAGCCCTTTTGGAGGTGCCCAGAAGGTCATAGGTGGATCCCAGACATTGGAACAAAAAGCTGTGAAGTTGAAATTTCCCTGGAGACCCCAAGATATTGGAGATGTCAGAGCTGTGGGATACCTGCCGGTGAAAGCTGCTAACAGGGAGTGGAATGAGCCCAAAAGAATAAAGTTTGTTGTTGTTGAATGCCAGATCTGCCAACAGCAGTCAACAAGGATGAAAGGAGTTGGAGATCTAAAGAGTGCTTTGACATCAGACACAGGGGCAAGGAGTTTGGAGTTTGCCCAGCTGGTTTCCTGTCTTACTTTGGTCCAGTATTTTTACTTTATACAGGATTACAGTTAAGAGACTGCATGAATCTCAGAAGAGACTTTGAACTTTGGATTTTTAACATTGTCGAGACTGTTTTAAACTATGGGGACTTTTGAAGTTGGACTAGATGTATTTGTTATTATGCTACAGCTAGGTATAGCCCCCATAGACTCTGTGCTTGAACAAGCTTTTGGGGACCAGGGGGGAGAATGTGGTTGTTTGAATATGCCTCACCCAGGGAGTGGCACTAAGAGGAGCTGTTGCCTTGTGGGAAGAAGTGTTCGCTGTGGGGCGGTGGGTTTTGAGACCCTCCTTCCAGCCTCATGGGAGCCAGTCTTCTCATTTGCCTTGGGAACAAGATGTAGAACTCTTAGATCCTCCTGAACCATGGCTGCCTGGACGCTGCCATGATCCTTCCTTGATGATAATGGACTGAACCTCTGAACCTGTAAGCCAGTCCCATTAAATGTTGTCCTTATAAGAGCTGCCTTGATCATGGTGTCTGTTCACAGCAGTAAAACCCTAAGGCGCCCACTTAGATACCCACTATGGCAGGGACAACTAAGCCGGCCTACACTGAGTGACTGGGGTAAGTCTTCTTAAATAAGACAACATTTACATGAAGTAAGGCCAAGAGGGTGCCGGAGTAGAAATGTTTCTGAAAATAGTGTGTGTAAAATTCTCAGTGCAGAGTTAAGGGTGTGGATTCTTGAAACTCACAGAAGTCCATTGTGCCTGGAAAGTGAAGTATAATGTGGCTAGGAAAGTAATCAGGCAGAAAGCCAAGAACAGCCCTGAGAACAATATCTTGGATCAGTGGGATGCAGGAAAATTGAGGGCTGTTAAGAAATGGAAGAGTACTTCTAGATTCAGGAAGAGTGTTTGCATGGAATGCCAAGAGCAGTGGGGGTGAACCATGACTGCACCTGAGGAGACTGGTGGAGGAATCGGTCCATCATCCACACGCTTTATAAAGTAAGACAAAGCCAGAAGCTTTGGTGCTCTGGAAAATGGTCCCCATAGCTTCATAGGGAATGGCACTATTAGGAGGTGTGAACTTGCTGGAGCAAGTGTGCCACTGAGAGTAGGCTCAAGCCAGGCCCAGTGGCTTACTCTCTCTTCCTGCTGCCTATGGATCTGAATGTAGAACTCTCAGTTTCTTCTCCAGCACCACATCTGTCTGGGCGCACTACCATGTTTCCCACCATGATGACAATGAACTAAACCTCTGAACTAATTGTAAGCTAGCCCCAATTAAATACTTTCCTTTATAACAGTTGCCATGTTCCCTCTGCATATATGTTACAGTTGTGTAGCTTGGTCTTCTTGGGGGGGGGGGCTCCCTAACAGTAGGAACAAAGGCTGTCTCTGACTCTTTTGTCTGCTTTAGGGATCCTTTCCTGCCATTTAATTGTCCAGCCAGGTTCAATGTGATGAGATAAAGTGCTTAGTGTTACTGCAATTATATAAGCCATAGCTGATTGATATCCATGGGAGGTCTGCCCTTTTCTGAAGAGAAACAGAGGAGGAGTAGATGGGCAGGAAGGTGGGGGTGGGGGGGAGGAGGAATAGGGGGTAGAGAGGAGAAAGGGAAAATGGTGGTCAGGATGTAAAAAAAAAGAGAAATAAATAAAATAAATGTATTTATATAAAAATTTTCTTCAATTCTTAATGTATTTATATATTTATCTTTAAAATATATTTCACAGCCAGGTGTGGTGGCGCACACCTTTAATACCAGCACTCGGGAGGCAGAGGCAGGCAGATTTCTGAGTTGGAGGCCAGCCTGGTCTACAAAGTGAGTTCCAGGACAGCCAGGGATATACAGAGAAACCCTGTCTCAAAAAACCAAAAAAAAGAAAAAAAAAAAAATATATATATATATATATATATATATATTTCACATAGAAAGCACACATCTGGTCTCATGTCCTTAAAATCAAATCTCAGAATCTCTGATATAAGAATACTTTTATTTGGAAGCAAGCATCATATATGTATTTAACAAAAATGAAGCATCTCTGTCCAGTTTCCCTTAGTGTCTTATTGTAAAAGCACATGTCACTGTTAAGAGAATCCGAATTGATACAATCTATCAAATTTGTTCTTATTTCTCAATTTTACTTGAATTCATTTTTGTTTGTATGTGGTGTGTTCACATGTGAAGTTTTCAGGAATGGAGTTTCATGGTCTACTGCTATAATTAAGCATAGAACATCACACACATAGAACAAATCCACATCCCATCTGCCCTAAACCCCAGTTAATCATTAACCTGCTATCCTTCTATGATAGTCAATCTTTCGCCATTAAGCATGACCTTATCTGTGGGTTTTGTGTAAATGGTCTGTGTTAAGTTGAGATGATTTTCCTCAATTTCTAAGTTTAGAGGTATTTTCTATTAAATAATGAATACATATTAAACTTTATTAAATCAGAAAAAGAAAAAAAAAAGAGTTGTGGTGGTCATGGCGCCTCATCAAAGCAGTAAAACAGAAGGTAAGGCAGAAAGCCGATGAATTCAAGAGATTGTTTAAAGACAGAATCAATAGGACCCTGGTAGTTGATGGGTTGTATGGGTGGAAAAAACTAGAGGCGTCCCAAGCATCTGGGTTCTGATTTCCATTCTGCTGAGACAGAAAGTGAAAATGAAATAGTTTTGCCGAGCACCAAGGAAGGGGTTTCTAGCATCCTTGGGTAGCCAGGTGGAGACTGGGTAGAATTTGAACTCAGAGCACTGCAGCAGAAGAGAGACTAAGTCTGGGGTTGTGAATGTAGGGTATGGGTGGGGAGCACAGGCAAGGGCCTGAGGCAAGTGGCAGAGGCCCACGGGGTGCTGACTGCTATTAGCCACCCCTTGTATTTGTTCCTCAACTCCCTCGGATACCAACTTTACATACTCGAGTGCCTTGTATAAAATGCTGCGGTGTGTTCGTAAGACCTACATATACATCCTTAAGTTACCTCTAAGGTACTTACAATATGTAATGGAAATTCCCTGTGAATGCTACATCATGCTATTTGGATAATAGTGTCAAAGACGAAGTCTGCACACATTCAGGATAGACATAATCTTTTTCTGAATGTTTTTGGTCTGTGGTTGGTTGAAGCCTGGGGATACTGTTTAACCATTCTGAATTATCAAATACGGTTGACTCTGTTTAATTATGTGTAATTTTTTTACCATACAATTAGAAATCATTGTCAATTGTATGCTCTGTCACCCGTTTTATATTTTAATGAGCAATTCAAGAACAATCTTCTGTCTGTTGGCATAGTCGCTAGCTATTTTACATACTTAGGAACCAAAGCAAGAACTCAGGACAGGGAGATCATCTGGGAGTATGTTCTGCTGACGGGCCAGGTAGTAATTGCCAAGAGCCTGGTTTAGAACAGGTGGAGGTCATGGCCATGGCACTATCAGTTCTGACTGCCCACTTCATTTCTCTTAAGTGGTAATTACACATCTCTAAAAATGAGCAATCTTCGATTTGGTTTTGATTTTGCTCACAGGGTCTCCGTCCCCTCCTGGGTGTCTTCACCAGCTCATTAAATCCAGTCCCGCCCAAAAGAAACCCTTGCCATGATGGGCACCTCCTTATTTGGTGGCTGCTTGCAGGAGACAGGAACACAGCTAATGTGAGTGGGTAGTTAGCCTATTATAGAGCATAGCCAAATATTCTTTCATGAATGCCAAAGTCACTGTCTCAAGGAACATTTCTCCCCAAGCCAGGCCTGGTCACTCTACTCTGTTTTCTAAAACCCTATATTTTCATTAACCTACTGAGTATTGTCCTTTGGGATAGTGTGTACCAGAGCTCTGGAGAGCATGGCTCTGTTAACTGGATGAAGAGCTTTGAGGTTGTTTCTACTGTGTATCATACCATGGTGTATGGTACTTCCCACATGGTCAGAAAATATTCAGTGAGAGAACGAATGACCAACTGATCATGAACCAAACATTCATCAAAGAGTTGGCCAGATCGTGAGCATATAATATAGAGTTCTAAAAGACTAACAACTCTAATCAGGAGAAGTTAGGATTGGGGTGTGTGTGTGTGTGTGTGTGTGTGTGTGTGTGTGTGTGTGTGCAAATCTTAGGACTGGGGTGTGTGTTCAAATGTGTGGTGGCGCTGGATCTTGTGCTTATGAACTTGATTTCACTGTTACCTGAAGTCTGGAAATCTCCCCCAGGTCATGAAGGCACGCTGCAGCAACCCTTTCTTACCTCACCTAAGTAGACAAACAAAACCAAACCGAAACAAAACTTCACACTCCGCTATCAGTCTCATACTTCTCCGAGAGCTACACATTGTTCATGCTCTTGAACGCTAAGGGTCAAGTGGACTGGTCTCTACCACCAGGTTTCCATTCTTTGCTATTCTTTTGACACAACCCCAAGGCTCTTCAGCCAGTGAATTTTTAGACACCAGATAAGTCGGGAGCTGTGGTACAGCACTGAAGGTCTCCTGCCAGATACTAAATTCATGAGTCAGCACCGTTAACCTTTTCATAGTTAAGCAACCCCTGCATAGTGCGGCATTCGAGCCAGGTCAGGAGCTCTGGCTTCGTGGGAACATCTGGAAGCTCCTTTGCAGGCTTGTTAATGATCTCCAGTGTTTAGCTCAGTTATTCCCACCGTCTCCTAACAGAGAAGAGAGATGCGGAAGGTTCCATGGGCCTGGCTGAACCCAACTCCCACACCCTAGGCAGGCACTGGGCCAGAATTCTGTGACTGAGTATCACTGCAAACCCATGAAAGGAAGTTTCAAAAGAGCTGTTTTAAAATCCCATATCAGAGCCAAGGTCAACAGTCGGGGACCCAGTTGTCACTCCAACTTAGGTTAGGCAAAGCAAGCAGCTGGGTGAGCTGGGTGAAGCTAGGGAATCCATGGAGAAGGGCATTCAAAGAATACGTTAGAGTTGAGTCTCATCGGTTTGTGGTGCTTGCTGCCCTTGAGAAACTGCGGATGCTTTGAAAGGGAAATACTGTAATGCGCACTGAGGTATTGAGCGCCTGCAGAAGGATTCAGTTCAAATTGGGCAAGAAAATCAAAAACAAACACCAAACACTTTCACCTTTACATGAAGGATGGGGAGTGTGCTCTTACCTAAGCACATATTACAGCTTTCATATGTCCTGTGCATGTCTAAAGACCACCAGCAAACAGTGGCCATCCTGGTGCCATGTCGCCGTTAAGTGGTGAAGTGAAAAGAGGAGAGTGTGGTCTTCTGTAGAGGGTCTCGGTGACAAATAGGGCACTTCCTGGAGGGGGAAGGGCTGGGTAGAAGAGATAAGCACGGCTGGGGGCGGGGGCGTCTGTTGGAGCTGAGGCCAAAGACTATTTGAAGTTCACAAGGGAGAGCCGCTTGGCCTGAGAACATGCATTTTATCCCCCCCCCCCCCCCCCCCATCATTTGCAGAGTTGTCCACTTAGGGTGAGGGCACAGCTCAGCAGCCGTCCTTGCAGCTCCCTGGCCATCTTTGACCTATTCGGCTTAACCTCAAAGAAAAACACGGACTTAAGAAGGAGCAAAACTCAGGCTTCTGAGATCCTTAATTGAATTGGGTTCTGGAGCCTCTGGGAAGGTTCTGTGCTGGCAAGCTGCTAAATGTCACCACTGCCCAACCCTCAGTGAGAAACTTGATGATCAATTACCTCCAGCATGCCAGGTGCTGGTAAACAGACCATTTCCCCCAGCCCTGCTCCAAACTCATCATCTTCTTTCATCTTCATGCCTAGTCCAGTCATGACCTCTGTCTAGAGCTCAGACCAGTCACAGGAACTCAAAGCTTTATCCATGTGAGTCAGCCTCCTCCTTCAGATGTTTATGTTTCCTTGGTGTCTTCAAGGTTAGGTCTACTTTCGGGAGCTTAGCACCCAAAGCTGTGGGTGAGTGTCCCCAGTTGCCCCTCCTCATGCACCACCATCACCCCACACCTCCCCCTCACACACACCCATGCAGGCTTGCTTCTCTCGGCTTCTTTCTGTGGCTCTCTCAGTTCTGATTCACCCTGAGTGACCACAGCATCCTGCTTTTCTCCTAGGTCCTTCCTTCCCTATTACAACCGCTTTCCTGAGCCCACAGTGAGACAAACTGGCCCCTCTGAAACTCCTTCTCTCGGGTCCTCAGTGCCCTTTTCTGTCTTGACTTGTGTGTTCATTCTCAGTGGAGAATAGCTCACCCCCCCAAGTGAGCCAGAAGTGGTTCTTCTTGGCAAGCAGGGGTACTATTCTTTTTATTATAAAATACAGATGTGCATCCAGTATACAAACAGAGTGTATATGTATTATTAAAATTTCATGGATGACAGACAGGGGAGAAGAGTCAACAGTCAAGACCACTTGCTGCTCTTTCCCTCCCGTGACCAGTGCCCAGTTCCCAGCACATGCACTGGGGTAGCTCATGACTGCCTGTAACTCTGGTTCCAAGGGGAACTAAAGTTCCCAGCCTCTACAGGAACCCGAGTCTACTCATATGAACACACCCATGCACAGACAGGCACGTACATGTAATTTAAAATGAAACCCTATTAAAATGCCCATGATCTGGAAAAGATGATGAGAAATATCCAGTGACTGCACATGTAACTCTGGAACATGCTTGCCTACCATGCATGAAGCCCTGGATTTGGTTCCCAGCACCGTATAAACCAGGAATCATGGTTCATGCCTGGAATATAGCATTCTAGAGGCAGAGGCAGGAAGAGGTCTAACTTCAAGGTCAGCCTTGGGCACTCAGGGAATCTGAGGCCAGCCTAGATTACATAAGGTCCTGTCTCAAAAACAAACAAACAAACAAACAAACACCTAAATAAAGAAAACAGCCTGAAAAGGCTCTGTGGAAACCTGGTGAGAGAAAGACTGAGAAATACAGCAGATACACGAGCAGTCTTTCTCATAGCCAATGATGGTGAGGCTTTTGATCATCCTCTGAATCAATAGAGTGACCCCACCCCTAAAGTACTTTCTGGAGACAGTCTCGTGTCAAAAGCTTGGTGAATACAGACATAAATGAATTCTCTCAATAATTCTGGGGTAAGCAGGCAGGTGCTGAATGCCCACCTCTCTCCAACACCATCCAGGTCCCAGAGCTAATGATTTCTTAAATAGAAACACTATTATCAGACCCACAGAATGCAAGTCCTATACTGTCTCACCTTCTTTGGGGATCCTAGAAAGAATTTACACAAAAACAAGAGGGTATGCTTTCCAGCCCATATTTAGTGTTCTAGAATGTTCTTGCTGGACTGTCCTAAGCCAATTTAATTATCTAGGAAAAAAAAAAATCAAATCCCAGGCAAATCAAAGCCAGGAATCTCACAGGCCAAAGAAGAGGTGCGTCAGCAGCACGTAGGTTTCATGGGAATGGTGGTATTAGGGTGGGTTTTGACGGGAATATGGGCACTAAGATCCATTTGAGGAAACTGGCGTTATGGTAGGTTTGTGTTAATAGGGTAGTCTTCTACTCCACTCACAGCGGGGATAAGCAAAAGCTGATCCAGCTGCAGTTAGCCGCTACTATTTTCCTGAATCTTATAATTAACCCACTATGATTAATTAATTTATTAGCCTTGAGCCCCTCTCCTGAGCTCAGCATCCCAGGCTGCCTTGCCATGTGGTAATTAGAAGGTGCGAACTGTGGGAATAGAAGGAGAACTTGATTAAAATGCAAGTTCTGGTAAGACCGTCATTGCCCAGAGACTTACAAGATGTACCTGAGGTGTGGGAGGCAAGCTACGGTTTGGAGATAACAAGGAGGAGAATGTTGCTGACGCAGATGTGCTCTTTGTTCAAAGCTAAGTGGCATCTAGAAAGCAGCACTCTGAGTCAGTCTGCTGAACAGGCGATGGCGAGAAGCTTGAACCAGGGCTTTGTGTTTTAGCCGCTCTGGTTGCTGGATCTTATACACATTTGCATTTTCCTGATGAGGAATGAAGGCAGGGCATCTTTCCCTGTGTTTCCTGACCAGCCAGAGTTCTTTGGAAACTACCTCAACAAGTCTTTTCACATTTTTTCTCATGTGATCTTTTTCTTATTAATTTCTTTATAAAATTCTTATTAATTTCTTTATAAAATTGCTTGCACACCCTTTTAGTGATGCATGATTTTTAACGACTTTGCATAATCCATGACTCTATTTCTTTAACTTTGATGTTTTCTTTTGATAGTTATCCTTATAATTTAAAAAAAACTTACTTTTATTTTATGTGTCTCAGTGTTTTACCTGCACATATGTCTGTGTGAGAGAGTTATAGACAGTTGTGAGCTGCCATGTTGGTGCTGGAGTTTGAACCCAGGTCCTCTAGAAACAAGAGTCAGTGATCCTGAGCCATTTCTCCAGCCCCATGATTCTCATTTTTAATAGCCTAATTTTTCACTTTTTATGTTTGTGTTAGTTTGAGACAATCAACTTAAGGAAGGATGGCTTTCTTTTTGATTTCCAGATCATGGTTGGCTGGTTGTTGTTTCTAGGCCTGTGCTGAGGCAGACCCAAACTGTAGAAAGGCATAATGGGGTAAAGTTCCAACCCTAGAGGACCAAGAAGCAAACAGGAGGAATGCCTGCTCCAGTAGACATCCTCCTCCTTCTACTACTTCTGATGCACTGCACGGCGCCATTTCATTCAAGACAGGTACGAGCCCTTGTTTACCCTTCTCTAGAAAACTGCTCACAGACACACCCAGGAGCACCCTTCACAAATCTCCCAGACATCTCTCAGTCTAGTCAGATTGACATTAAATATCAGCTACGATAATGTTCAGTCATCGCATGTGCTACTTATGAGATCTTTTCCTTTCCTACTTTGTTACCCTGAGACATGGTTGTCAAATCTGTGAGTGTGAGCTCCCCTTTCATCTACTTAGGCCTTTCTTCCAGATATACTGAGGCATAAACAACAAACAAAAATTATAAACTTTAGCTGCTGAGGACATGGCTTGCGGGGGGGGGGGGGAAGGGGAGATTGGGGTGTAAGCAAGAGGACCTAAGCACCCTTATAAAAAGCCAGGCATGGCAGCACATGACTATAATCCCAGCGCTGGGAGGTGAATACAGCACAATCGCTGGCTGATAGTCTAGCCAATCAGTGAGTCTAGCCAATCAGTGAGTCTAGCCAATCAGTGAGTCTAGCCAATCAGTGAGTCTAGCCAATCAGTGAGTCTAGCCAATCAGTGAGCCCCAGATTTAGTAAGAGGTCATGTTTGTAAGGAACAATAGAAGAAGACATTCAGTGATCTTAACATTTGGTCTCCACATGCATGTGCATCTGTATAAACACACAAACACACACACACACACACACACACAAACCAGAAAGAAAAATAAATAAGCAATATATACTCAAGCAGTACAGTGCAATGTTTTGATATAAACACACAGTTGAAACCATTGCTATCGTTAGGCTAATTAATATATCCATGGCCTCACCTCGTTACTTCTTATGGGCACAATAAGAGTAGTTAGGATCTATTCCAGTCTTATTCAAGTTACCTCAGTAAGATTCTCTAATTATTAGTATATAAATTTTGTACATCGTTTATTAAATTATAATAAACTTTGAGTCAATGTCAAGTATCTGTCACTCAAATCTCAAGGGAGACAAAAAAATAAGAGAAAGAATCTGAACTATGTTTCATGCTGCAAGATGCTTTGGTGAGATCATGGATTATAGATGAAAGGAATGAAAGAATTAATATTCATGCAGTACTCATTCCGGGATGGTAGAGATCAAGATAAGAGAGACAAGCAACCAAAGTGGGCTGAAATCGTTGACAGGGTGATGCTGAGCAGAGGGTCCGAGGCTTGAGATGGGCTTGAGAAATGAAATGAATGGCATTTGGGGAGTGGGGAGAAGCATTCCACAGGGAAGACCTGGAGAGAGCCAAAATGGAGAGGTCAGAATGTGTGCAGTCTATAAAGACAGCGTTGGCTAGCTTTAGCGTCTACATTCTAATTTATGATTGGAGAGAACCAAGTTGAAGGCTTATGCTTAGAGGCACAGAAAAGAAAGAGAAACTTAAAGGGAGGAATGGAGGGAGGGAAGGAAATTCAAATCCATGTTATTTTGAGTTTGGTACCCTTGACCAAGAAGGTAACTCAGCAAGTACATGCCTATCCTTCCTTGACACTGATTGGCTGACCACCAACCATGTGGTGTCTTTAACAGCTTCCTGATAGAAGCCCCCACTCATACCTGAACCAAAGTCCCTGCCAAAGACGGCTTCTAAATCAGAAACAGATCATTGCATAGAATGCTTAATCCAGAGAGCCTTTGTTTCCTGCGACCTTCACAGGTTAACCAGATCTGTCGAATGCATTAGACCAGGCACCTGAAGCCAATACATGCACATAAACATTGAAAGAGTCATTTAGTGCTGATGGAGACTTCCCTAACCAAATGCTTCTGAGGGTAAACACGGAGCCAGGCTGGGCTGCAGTGGCAGCAGCTGGGCTTCCTAGAAGAACTGTGGCTGGAAGTGGGCCTTCCAGTCTGAGATCACTGAGTCAGTTTCTGATGCTCTCTTTCCAACCTAACTGGGGCACAGTTTGCCAATAGCTAAAGAAAACTGATAGGTCCTGGGGCAGCTCCAAAACATGGAGAGAGGCCCTGCGGTCTCCTGGGAGCCACTGGGACGAGTGAAGCAGAGAAATAGACAGAAGGAAGTCCAAATGATAAGACTCCTAATGGGACCTGAGCGTGCATTTGGCTAACATTTCTTCTAATTTTGGAACGCATTGGAAACTTCTGAACATCATGTTCTATTTGGCTCCGACAAAACATACTCTACATTTGCTCTGTGTTTATTTTATCCTTCAAGATCAGAGCGTGATTTACTTGTAGCTCAATTTTTTGTGTGTGTTTAACACAAGCCCCCAGTTAGAAAAACAAGCTGATATTTTTATTATAGGGCCCCTAGGGTGGTAGTGGGGCGTTCACAAAGAAGAAACTTTTCTCTCGGAAAAATATGCACACTGTTCCCAAATACTGACTGAAGGTGTTGCCCGTGGGGACCCTTCCCGTCTCCATCTTGCTCTTTTGTTTGCCCCGAAATGAGCTTCTTGGTCTTCATAGGTAGAAAATCAAATCTTCCCCTAGCTGAAGCCACTGGGGACTACAAAGGAACAAAAAAAGAGAATTCAGAGATGCGTTTTTTCATCAGCCTGGATCCTTCTCGAAACCCAGCCTGAAATAACTGAAGCCAATACCTGCACATAAAAATTGAAAGAGTGATTTATTGCTTATGTAGACTTCCCTGCCACCTTCAGCTGCAAAGGTGAAGAGCTGTGATTGGCTCCGTTAAATCACTTGCTGCTGTCTGAGTCAACCACTGCCCCTGTACCGTGGTTACACCATGTGACACGTTGCTAGGCAAAGTGAATTTATTTCCAGAAGAAGGAGGGGTTGGAGTCGGCCAGTGAGGAGTGCTATAAACTAACAAAAGGGAGGCTTTCATAGTAGTTTAGAACTAGCACCCTAGATCCTACAGAAAGCATTCTTTCTTCAAACCAAAGGCACCAACGAGAGAAGAAATCATCTTTTGCAGACACCTCAAAGGGCATCCATCGTTGAAGGTGGCACACTGTAATGACTAAAAGCTTGAACTCCATCCTAGCGGTGCCATGTGGTAAACGTGGTGTTTGGTCATTTTAAAATATTTTTGTTAGTATTTCTCTTAGTTAGGGTTTTACTGCTGTGAACAGACACCATGACCAAGGCAACTCTTATAAGGACAACATTTAATTGGTGCTGGCTTACAGGCTTAGAAGCTCAGTCCATTATCATCAAGGTGGGAGCATGACAGCAATCTAGGCAGGCACAGTGAGGGAGGAGCTTAGAGTTCTCCATCTTCATTTGAAGGCTGCTAGGAGAAGACTGGCTTCCACCTGGTTAGGAGGAGGGTCTCACTGCCCACCCCCACAGTGACAAACTTCCTCCAACAAGGTCACATCTACCCCAAAAGGCCACATCTACTCAAACCACCACAGCATTTATTAACTATAAATAATGGATCCCGCTATAAGACTGTCACACACATATACTGACTATATTTAACCTATCTCTTACACTTTCTTGTGCCTCTCTCACTTCCACTGGCCCCTCCTTTTTACCAACCAGTTCTTAAACTTCCATGTTGTGAGTGTGACCCAATGAGTTTCACTGGATTGCTTACAACAGCATATGTGAGGGGTTATTTACCAGACCATGTGCATCTTACCAATGGCTACATGATTTGTATTTGAACTTTAAGCCTAAGTCTTTGTATTACAACATGGGAATGATAAATATAATCTTCCTTTTAAGCTATCATGTAGATTAAATGAAGCAGCGTACACAGAGTGCTTGCTAACGTGTTAAATGCTTAAAGATCATTATGTCATCAGTGTGCATGTTATTATCATTGGTGTGATCACAGTTGTTAATATTAACTAGTGTGCCCACTAATTTCAAGGCTGGAAATTTCTAGGAAGCGTGGTAAAGACGGTGTGGCTCCATTCTATCATCTTTGGGGACCAAAAAGCATCCTACTGTGTGAGACTTCTCTCTCCAGCAAGCTGCTTCCTCTCTTTCTCCCACCTCCCATAATTCTCCCTTGCATCCATGGAGGCGTGAAACATTCACGTAGAAAAAAAAAAGCAAGATAGTGTTTCCTTGCCACTTACTTTAACTGTGCAAGAGAGATTTCACAGGTAATTGAGGGTCACACAATCATCGCAGTCTCAGAGATACTGTATTTTAAGCAACAAATCGTAACTCCTCAGAGAGCTATCCAAAAGGCTTAGCAACTCCAGGACCCACAGACACGGGGATGTGCAGACCCACCAGATGGCCTGGCAAGGAAGCTTCCAGGAAGACCTGGGGAGACAGCCCAAGTCTTTCCAGAGACTCTACTTCACCTCATTTCCTTTGTTGGCTCTTGCCTTCAGTGAAACTTTCCATGGAGGGTTCTAGAAACTGGGGTGTTCTAAGAGAGAATGGTTTCTCCGCAGCTGTCCCCACTGCCAGAGACCGATACCTGTGTAGATTTAGGATTCAGGCTTATTGTCAAGGGAAAGAGTTTAGCTCAGGGAAGCAGGTGGCCCTTCACACATGTCCCCTGCACTCTGGCAAATGTCTGTGGCACCGATAACCCAGGATTCAGAGTCATTATTTTAACATTTCATAATGTGTTTTTTTTTTCTAATTATGGGTGGCAAGTGGAACAATACCTTCTGTTTACATAGAGCTGGCCCTTGGCAAGTCCTGGGAATATGGACGGGCTCCCTCCCTCCAGAACTCCCTGGGAAAGCGGCAGGTCCTTCTCTCTCAGCTTTTATGGTTGCACAGCCTGTCAGAAGCCTGCGGAGTCCAGAACCTGCCTTTGCTTTGGATCAAAAATGCAGCCTTAGGTTTCCTTTCTATTAGGTAAACATTTCTAAGATGAAATGAGGGATATTTATACTGTCCAGGGTAAGTGCCATGAGAAAGAATTCAGCTAAGACTTTCTGATTTTCTCTTTCTTTCTTATATGTTTTTACTTTCTTTTTTATTCTTTATTCTATTTTTCTTTTCTTTTCTTTTCTTTTCTTTCTTTTTTTTTTTTTTTGGAAGTCTTGCTCTGTAACCCTGGATGGCCTTGAACTTCCTGGCTCAGCTTCTTGAGTGTTGGGATTATAGTCCCAGTATAACATGCTGAGTAAACTTTCAACATGAGAAGACAATTTATCCACTTTCTTCCCATACTGGCATTGTTTTCTGGTGTTCGGAGTGTGATGTGAATCTGTGTGTGTGTGTGTGTGTGTGTGTGTGTGTGTGTGTGTGTGTGTGTGACTATAGACCGCAGACTGACCTTGAACTCTATAAATTGTCCTGCCTCAGCCTCCCAAGGGCTGGTCCTATTGTTTCTACTTTTCTGCCTATAACTGCAGTGGTACTATATATCCTGTGGGCAGCAGAATAAAATGCTCACAATGACACTGTCCCCCGAGGCTCACACATGTCCTTGCTCCCAGTACACTTCTTCCTGTAAGCTCCAGCCCAACTGCAAGCCTTCATCTAGCCCAACACGCTCTTAGTTTCACGGGAGGAAAACACTGAGGCTCAGAGAAGTGGAACCGCTTATCCAGGCCCTGCCGCTGATTAGTGCCACTGAAAAGGCATGAAGGTCACAGTCTCCAGCGTTATTGGATTTTTACTCATTGCACTATTAAAGTGACCCTGCTGAAGAGGTCCTCTTACACCTTTCCTACCTGCTGCCCCTTCCTACCCAAAACATTTTCACACTAATGCACGAGCACACACAATAGATAGATAGATAGATAGATAGATAGATAGATAGATAGATAGATAGATAGACAAAATACTCAAGACTTCTAATTGTGTGTGTGTGTGAAAATGTGTGCATGTGTGTGTATATGTGTGTGTGTGTGTGAAAATGTGTGCATGTGTGTGTATATATGTGTGTGTGCATGTGTAAGAATTGTGAATGAAAGCAAATGCTTACATATGAGAGTGGCTTGTTCATTTTTCTCAGAGAAACCTACCTCTTGGCTGGACACTCAACAGTTCATGACACGGAGGATCTTCGAGGCTTTTCATAGCTCATCAGTATTTTGATCTTCTACCATCACTACTGAGAATGCAGCTTTGTGTAAACACACAGTAGAAAATGGTAGAGATATGATCAGGGCCATGTCAGTAACTGAACCACTGTGTCCTGATTCCAAACCAGAATACATCTAGTGGTTTTTACGAAACCCTAGCAGCTCAAATAGCTTTTAAAAAGTGAACGATTTAGCACACGGTGCAATCCAAAAATACGCCAATCTGAAACTCACAGGCTGGAGGAGAATGGTCAGAAAATAGTAAAGAGTTCATTGTCATAAGTATACCATGATATTTCTGTAAGACCCCAAAACTCTGAAATAAGAGCTAAAACCCAAAAAATCCCAACACACAGTCGTCTCCCCTCTCCTCCACGGTGGTTCAGGCAGTGCTTGCTACCTTGTGTGACTCGATGTGCAAAACAAGGCTGCAGTGACGCCGCAGGACACAACCCGGGTCATGCGGTCAGGACCCTTCGGGAGTCACTAGGGTGCATTTAGTTCCTTAATTTTTGGTTATTCAGAAACTTTGTACCTGTGTCAAATCATTCTGCTAACCTACATTCGGTTATGCAAGTGTCCATGGCAATGGAAGAAACTGAGAAACTGTGGATTGGAGTAACAGACTGTTAAGTCCCTTGATGTCAGTAGCTTAACACAGGAGCATTTATTCATCAGTTACTTGAGAGTACACGGTTTTCTTGATAGGAAATGATGGTTGTCCCACCTCGCTAAGTATGGTCTCACCATCTTGGTGTGGCGGGCCTCAACTGGGAGTGCTTTAGTACCCTGGGGGCCACGGGGCATTGTCTGGAGCTGATTTCCCACTCGTGGCACTTAGAAGGTTGAGGCAAGGCTGGTGCTAAGGATCATACACTACATGAGACAGACTCCCACATTAAAGATTTTTCTTCCCAATAATACCAAGATTGAGAAACACTGACCAAGGCATTAGTCATCTACATCTAAGCATCCGAACAGAGAACAGCAAGATTCAGGCACCTAAATACAGGAGGCTAAGCACTGAGTCCTGGTGGGTTGCTGATGACAGTATCTACTTGGGGATGAAGAAAGCAAGACCTTTGGGTAAACAACTGTCCATCTTTCCACAGTGCCACAGACAAGATTAGAAAAGCCCATTTGCCGGATTGCTCATGCCATTGTTGAAACATCAAGTGAGCTGGTAATATTGGTGCTATACAAGCATGGCCTCATGTCATCCTTAGAGTTCCAGTTCCTCTGTCAAGTGTTTCCATATGACTCAGCATAGCACTTGCCACTGCAAATACAACAAACAGAAATGTTGAACTTTCTAGGAAAATGGTGTTTTCCTCTTTCGTCCCTGTCTCACAATGCTCACAAGGGCAGCTGACAAATGCCATTTCCTCCCTCGCTTTGCTATACCACTGTCATCTGCTCAGCCAATCTTCCCAACTCTGTCTCTGACAGGTCCCTGCAGGCACGGCCATGCACTAGCATCTGTGGCCTGAGCTACTGCCATGACCCCCGTCAATGGCCTCTGTGCCGCCTCGCTTACCACACTCCAGTCTACTACCCCAGGGTGAGCAAGGCACTCTTATTTTACTGGAAGGGTTATTTCTTCAGGACTGGGGCCAGATCACCCTCTGGGCAGTTTGGATCATATGAAACCCACATACCTCTTTGCTCCTCGAGGCCTGAGATGCCTTCCATCATTCCTGTAAATCCCCTGGACTGATACCATTTTTGAGGGTTTGGTTTTGGCATGGTCTCCTTTTCCCTATCCTGCCAATACTAAAGGCTATTACTATGAAAAGCCGCTAACTTAGGAGTAAAAGTCAGCTCTAATTAATCATCCTCACCAGGGTCCATGTGAGTGTTTCCCTCTTGCCTCTCTCCGCCTCTCACACTTCATTACAGACACTGGCTTGCCAGTTTCTCTGGGTGTCTGGGACTCCACATTTACCCAGATGATTGACAGCTTTATCCTCCCCTCCTATGCAGGCCCAGTGTCCTCTTCCCACATCCTTGACATCACATTCTTGAAACTGCTGCCCCTTTCAATCCCCATCCCCCCCCCCCCGTTTCTTGCCCTCTGCAGCCTAAGTCCCACTCTAGCAAGCGTACATTATTCTTTCTCCTCTCATTGGCCGTTTGCCTCATCAACTATCATGAAAGCTCTGTGAGGAGAGAAGATGTGTCCATCTTGTCTGCCACCATGTCCCCGGCTCTGTAGCAATACAGCGTGCACAGCTATCAGTAGCACAGTTGGTACACCGTCATGGCATCGATGCAGGAACAGAATACCAGAGCCCCAGAGGATGGGGATATGAAGAGCAGGAAACCTTGTCCCAGCTCAGGATATCAAGGAACATTCAGAAAAGAGGGAGGGAGGGAGGGAGGGAGGAAGGGAGGGAGGGAGGGATTGCCATAAAGGGACCTTAGAAACCAACCAACGAATCTCAAATTCAGCAGAGTGTTCTCTCCAGGAGCAGCACATAGAATTGCCAAAGCAAAGGACAGCCCCGAGGCCTGATGAAGAAGCTCTCTTTGCTGGAGAAGCTCTCTTTGCTGGAGAAGCTCTCTTTGCTGGAGAAGCTCTCTTTGCTGGAGAAGCTCTCTTTGCGTGGTTGCTGCACTTCCCCCGTGGCCCCTTCCCTTTCATTCTCCTCCTCTGTCTTCTCTGCTCTGACTTGTTTTCACTTCCTTCACTTGCTTTTCAAAACCCTCACAAACATGAAAAACTAAACTTCTAATCTCTCCAGTCTTAAGCCAGCTGCCTGTCTGCTTCCTGAGACTCGATCACATCCCTGGCAGAGAGATGCCCTTGTCACAGCAGGACTGATGGCAGCCTTGACTTTGATCATTCATCTGTCTTCATTATCTCTTATAGATTGATTTTTTTTTTCGTTCCTTCCCACTAATAGCAGGCAAGTACCATACTTGGTTTTCAAATGGGCACAGTAGCCGTGGTCTGCAACCACACATTCAGAAAACAGATTTTCTAAAAGTTGAACTGAATCAAGAAGTAAAACTTGAATTTGCTGTATGCCAGGTTCCATGACAAATGCAACCTAATGAAGTGATGTGTGGGTACTGTGTCAGGAACGGTAAGTAGTCAAGAGATGCTTTAAGAGCAAGGAATGTATAAATTACATACAAAGGCTGAGTTGCTTTATCTAAAAGACTTGAGCATCATGAATTTTGGTATCTACAAAAAGTCCAAGAATGTATCTCTCAATAAAGTGTAAGCTGTCCAGCCCATAATCACATAAGCTTTGAAAACTTTGCAAAACCAGGATGTTCTGATTGTAATGGTAGTAGGACTCTCTTCCATTCCCACCCCTCACCCTCCTGCTTCCCACACTATGGAGCACCCTGGGCAGAGACTTTCTACAGTATTTTTGGAACAGTGCTGAGGTGAGGTTGAGTTGGCATATTTAGCTTGGGTTTAAGGGGATATATTTAGTTGGCTTTCAGTCACCTCTGAACATAGATAAGTTACTGCTATTTATAGGAATTGCTTCTAGAAATACTCTGTAACTTAAGGGCCAACTCATGCAGCATTGTGATACAAAGGTACACAGTCTACCACGACATGTGTGCGATAGAGAATTTGGCCCTTGGAAATATATGGGGAATGAAAGATTACCTACATTTGAGATTACCACAGTGGTAGGTAGTCTGTGGGATTCCTCCCTTACCAATCATGCAAAAATATAAGCCAGAATCTTCATCATTCTATCTTAGGGTTTCTATTGCTATGAACAGACACCATGGTCACAGCAGCTTTCATAAAGTAAAGCATTTAATCAGGACTGGCTTATATAGTTTAGAGGTTTAAAACATCCATTGTCATCATGACAGGAAGCATGGCGGCACGCAGGCAGACACAGTGCTGGAGAGGGAGCTGAGAGTTCTACACACAGATCTGCAGGCAACAGGAAGAGAGAGTGATACTGGGACTTCCTTGGGTTCTCCAAACCCCAAAGCCCACCCACTTCTTTCAACAAGGTCACACCTCCCAATAGTGCTACTCCCTGTGAGCCTGTAGGGGGCCATTTTCAATCAAACCACCACAGTGACCACCTTGTCATTTAGAAAATTTTGACTCTTTGGACCACAAGCCTAGAGGAGTTTTCTAAATAGCATACATGTCCTGCTGTGAACAACGGAGGGCTTACGGATCTCAACTGTTTAAACCTAAAGAGAAGTCATGATGAAAGGCTTATATAGAAAACACTTTTCTGTTGTTTTTCTCTTTAAAATGTCAATGCTTTAAAGAGACTAGCAAAGAGTAAATATTCAACACAGTGTATGGAAAATATTATAATGTATTATGGAGAGTTAACTAAAGTGGCTATTTTCTGGATTTTTGTCTTAAGTCGCCCCAAAGGTGCATGTGGTAAACTTGATCTCCAGATGGGGCAGAGGCTTGGTGACAGGGCCGTGGTATTAGGGCGTAGTAGAACCTTCAGGAAGTGGGAGCTAACATGTCCTCAGGTCAGGGGGGGGGGGCATGTCCTTAGGAGACTCCAGGGAACCTCACTCACATTCATTTCTTTGTGGTTGTTCTGTTCAGTCACATGCTCCCACCATGACATACAGTCTCATCACAGGACTAAGGCAACTGGATGCATTCATGCTGGAGTGAAACATCCAGCATGGTATTCTACTAATAATTTCAAAAAAATTATTGCGATAGGAAGATGACTAACACAACATGTGTGGTTTGGGTTACTGAGGAGAGTAATATGATGTGTAGACATGAGTAGAATATGTATGTGTAGATACTATATAGTATATTTATATATTAGTGTATATATATGTGTGTATATATATATATATATATATATATATATATATATATATATATATATACTATGTATATAATACATAGACCATATATGTATATAACAGATGAGTCCCACACAGAAAAATAAAGAGGGGGTAAAACTATCAGACTGCATTTGACATTTCTATCAACCTATCTCCCATACTCCTCATCCCCCTTAAACATAGTCCCCAACAAATTATACTCAACACCTATTCATATTGAAAATAAAGGGATTAAATGACAGAGATCACTACAGATAAGAGTTAGTAATCTTTGATACTCTCCTTCCCCTGTCACTAAGGAGGGACGCTTCTGGTACTCCATTGTCACTGCGTGCTCTGTTTATGCCATACTATACAGATTAGGCCTCAGGTCGTGTACGTAACAGGTAATCAATCAACCAATCAATCAACCACTGAGATTCTTTTTGTTGTTGTTGTTTGTTTTGTTTTGTTTGTTTGTTTTTGAGGCAAGGCTTCACGAAGTTGCCTAGATTGGCATCAAACTTTATCTTTCTGAATTTGTTATCCTTCAGCCTTCTGCGTAGCTTTGATAACAGGCTACAAGGCCTCTTCTGAGTGACTCTTGACCAAGCTATTTCCTCAGGGAGCAAGCTGACAGACATCTTCAGGGGGTTGCACATGCTGTTCCTAGGTTCTGAGGGGTGACATAGCAAGTTGTACCCAAGACCCTTGGTGCAAAGCCATGGTGTAAAGAGCTCTTTCCAGTAGTCCTGTGTCCTCCCTCCCTCCCTCCCTTCCTTCCTTCCTTCCTTCCTCTTGAGTACAGTAAGAACCCAGGGAGCCTTACATGCACTTACCCTTACATGTGCCCACCCTTCCATCTTCCATGGGACTGTCCATACAGGCCCTCAAGGGCATCCTGCTACAGACCCACCACTGACTGTGGTAACCATCCCATAAAAACAAATCACAGTGCAGTGAGGTCCTTCTCCATATGCTAAGCAAAGATGTAGCACACTGAGCGAAGCAGCCAGCAGATAATCATTTTCTTCAGCCTTGACCTTTGTGTTGAAGGTAATTAGAATGATTAAGCACCTGCTGGCTGAGGTGATGTTGAAACTGAAATTCTCTGGGCCTGACTCAATGCTTTTCAACCTTATCCCCGCTCCTCTCAACCCTATGGGGAGAGCAGAGCTCCTGTCATAACAAACAGGGAAATCCCCACCTCAGGCCTGCCTTGAAACCCTGCACCGGGCCAGTGTTTTCCTTTGTCATTGGAGGTTTGTTTACTTGCTGGGCAAAGAGAGAAGCCTGCAAGCTTGTACTTGAACCCAGTGGAAGCAAAGCTGTAGGGATCAAATATCGCTGGGGGTGGGAGGAACAAAGGCCAAAGGCACTGGCACAGCCTAATCCCAGAAAGTGGCTGCAGCTGTGCTCCAAGGCTGTCATCATTTTCTTACTGGAACCCTTGGGATGTTGTTTATTTCCTATCTGGACTTACGTGAGTGTGCCAGCCTAGGGTACTAACGTCACAGTGAGGTGACTGTCCTCCTTTCTTCGATGTTGATTTTCGTTTGGACTCCTCCATTTTTGGCAGGACATAGCTCTGCCAACGTTTCTCTGTCTTCTGACCACTGCCTTGAGAACCACCCCCTTCCACCCTCCACCTCCTGCTTATCACCCAGCTTCCCATGAGAAATCAGAGACTTAAAGATGATCAAGTTTACAGCGATGCTTAATTAAAACTGTTTCTCTTGAATGGACTGGACGATCCTCTGAGGCCAAAGGGAGAGGAGAAGGGAGTAATAGAACTGGGTTGTCTAAAATGTGCAATGAAAGCTGAGATTTGCAGGCACAGTCACGCAGAAGGCTTGGCTTGGCATGTTTAGACACTGGGAGCCAAATTCTCCCCTTGACTGCACTCTGTGCCTCTCGTCCTGCAGCTAGCATGGGGGATACACAGTTTCCACCTTCCCAGGATGCAGAAACACAAGAGGTCCCCAAGAGAGGGAGGCTCTGCCCTTATCGAGCAAGAGGAAGGCATTGTTACCACAGGAAGCAATTAGTGTGAGGCCCTAAATGGGAAGAGTTCCCGGAATGAGGGAGGAGAAGGAGGAAGGAGAGGGAGCCAGTGTACTGTCCAGGGAGGCCTGGGAATCCCAGGGAGGTCTCAAGTCCTTCATTCTTTTCAATTATTGTCAAAACAAAAACCTTACAGGCTTTAAAATGGGACTGTGTAAGAATCATGTAAGAGCACACACCTTTAATCCCAGCACTTGGGAGGCAGAGGCAGGTGGATTTCAGAGTTCGAGGCCAGCCTGATCTACAAAGTGAGTTCCAGGACAGCCAGGGCTATACAGAGAAACCCTGTCTCAAAAAAACAAAAACAAAAAAACAAGAAAACAAAGAAGAAGAAGAAGAAGAAGAAGAAGAAGAAGAAGAAGAAGAAGAAGAAGAAGAAGAAGAAGAATGTAAGAATCGGACTTTACTAAAATTCATTGAGAAATTTAAAGATCAGAACACAACAAACCTGGAAACCTAGTGCCTTCCCCTCGCACGCTTCATCTTTTGCTCAATGAAGAGACGAGTCTTCAAGACCTGTTTACAAAAGAATCCTACATGTGGAAGACACTCAAAAAAAAAAAGGCCTACTCTAACTCTGAACAATGACTTTGATTACCATTATTGTACCTAGGCTGTCTTCAAGGAGCTTATTTGAACATACAAAGTATACGTAGGACGGTAAATAAATCACAAACCAGATTCTGCTTTGCTCCAATACTTCACATAAGTAGGCATAGCAAAACTCTAAAGGCAGTGTGGCTAAGAGTAGACCCAAATGGACAGTTAAACCATCTCACAGGAAGAAACACTGAGCATGTGTGTGTGTGTGACAGGCAGCTCATTCCTGCCTCTCATGGTGGTATAGAGATGCTAATAATTGTGCTTGATAATGGAGGAGGGCCTTAGGAGGAAAAAAAGCAAAAACCGTACCAGGAAACACACACACATACATGCATACACATACGCACATACACAAGCACACATACGCTCACAGATGCTATTTGTATTCAAATCTAAGTGAAGAGAGGATGACTGTGGTATTCTACCCAGTCCCTTGGCAGTGATTTGTCCAGGTAGACCTAACCCTAAGAGAACATTCTGTTCTGACCCTTCAGGTTCACATGTACCTGTCACATAGTAACCTGCCCATGCTGACCACTTGGGAACACATATCCCTTCCGTCTGGGCTGAGAGCGTGATCATGGCCAATTTTTTTCTGTGGCTCTAGAATTTAAGAAGCCTTTTATCTCTATAACCATTGTAGGCTCCAAATCCATTTTCTTTCAGTAAAATTAAAATCTTATAAGTGTGTTTAAAATGTCACTCCAGTTAGCATAATACCTGACCCTTGTATTGTGGAGAGAGAGAGAGAGAGAGAGAGAGAGAGAGAGAGAGAGAGAGAGAGAGGAAGAGAGAGAGGGAGGGGGAGGAAGAGGGGGAGAGGAAGGGGGTGGTTAGGTGACACCATCAGTCCTACTGTGCTATTCTGTAAGATTTTCCCTTTGCATCTGTAGAAGGTGTTTTGAGGAACATCCTAACTTGTGTCAGGAAGAAGACAACGTTTAAGGGGAGGGTTTTAGATATAGACCAACTAGATCCCTGATGATGCAAGCTATCTATTTTATGCTTACTTCCTAGGTCTCCCTGGAAACCATCCCAAGTGCTCTTTCTAACTGCTTAGTGGCACTTAATTCTGGGGAGTTCATTTACCTCCCATGGACCAGTTTGGCATCTTTATCCTAAATCTGTCATGGAACATGCTCTCCTTTTAATGTATTCATAACCTTCTACTCCCTTCAGAACTGCTTAGAGGCTGAGTTTAAAGGGTAGGTGTGACACAGATCTAGCTTGGATTCTGGAATAGAGATCAGGAGGCCTTCTGTGGGTGGGGGCATCCTCAGAATTTGTTTGTAACTAAGATCCTGCTAGGATCATGGGGGCTGGGGGTTTTAATCCCATACCAAAGTGTAGCCTTTGGTATGGGCTGAAAAGATGGCTCAGCAGGTCTTAAAGGAGCTTGCAACCAAGTCCAATGACTTAGATTCCATCCTCAGAATCCACTCTTGAAAACTGTCCACAGACTCCACATGTGCAGTGTGGTACATTGTGCATGCACATGCACACACATACATGTGCATACCCACATGGAAGCATGTGTGTGTGCGTGTGCTTGTGTGTTTAACATGTGTTTGGGGGGGGAGGGCTGCTATTTGGTGGTCGTGCACCTGCCGTGAGTTGATGAGAAGACACTGACAACAGAGAAAAAAGTGCCCTTTGTGTGCAAGGAGGCCGTGTTTTCAGCCACACAAACTATCAACAGGATGATTTCCCAGATACTGCCTCTGTCTAGCCGACATCCCCCCCTGAGATGTTGCAATTAGCTTTGTTTTGATTCCAAGCCCTGAGAGCAGCCTTCTGGTTCTTATTTCATCACTGCAGGTATCTCAATCCCCAGAAGAGGTGCCCTGGATTACTGGAAATATAAATTGCTTAGTTACCAGAACGCCAGGTAGAGCCTAACACTGTGGAGGAATGGATCCGGTTTATACCAGATACATCAGCTCTCTGTAAGCTTAGCATAATTCAGTCCCTCGCAGTCTAGCAGGGACTAGGAAAATAAAGGTTCTTTTATCAGAAAGCTGGGAGCCAGACTCCAAATCACCACTTCCTCCACCCCCCACCCCCACCCCATCCCTCGGTTTCCTCACTTAAAATGCCGTGGGAATGAGTACCTGCCTTTGTGCAAGGCTGTTATGAAGATTAATGTTGTTTATGGGCCTGCGTGTACATGAAATGATTCAACCTATGGAAAGTGCTTGGCACTCAAATGACACACTAGGTAGTGGTTACTTACTGAGGAGGGACGGCCTGCCCTGCCAGCAGCAGTCAGGGACAGCTCTCTTTTCTTAGCTTTATTGCACAGCCTTCAGTGTAGTTCGTCTGGACACCCAACTCTGAAAATGGCTTTATATAAAAGCTGTATCTGGGCGACTTCATGAGCAAAGGATTCCTGAACTTATACGGGTTATGCGGGTTTTACAACTCCATTGCTGTCCCCCTTGAAATTCCTTTTTCAACAAGTTCCTCATTTTTATTTTGTACCGAGCCCTGCTAGGACTTGGATAAGTGCCCATCTAATGGCCTTTGTGTGAAAGGCTTGTCCCCCGGACTGGAGCACTATCGGACTGGAGCACTATTGGACTGGAGCACTATCGGACTAGAGCACTATCTCGATGCAGTGGGACCTTCAGGAAGATAGGCCTAACAGGAAGGCTTAGGCGGTAGGGGGCGCATACTCCCAGGGGTCTGCAGGAGGCTGCCGGTCTTTTCCGGTCTCTTACTCCGCGTGGTGGTGCCTCGCCTCAAATGTCCTACTGGTCGTAAACTGAAAACTTTTAAAACTATGTGCTAAAATAAACCTCTCCTCCTCTTCTCAGGCTGAATGCCTGGGGAGTTTTGTTATGTGACTAACCACGCCTACAACTCACGCAGTTTATCTTACGCACAAGCGACCCAGGTACCTTTCCTCTCAGGTGGCTCTCTCTTCCACATTATGGAAACAAACTACATATACTTTTCACTTAAAAAAAATCAATCAATCTCTTTCATTGTTATTTTAGGGGTGAGGGATCTCTCTCTCAATATATATAGAGCTTCAGCTGTCCAGGAACTCACCATAAAGATCAAGCTGGCCTCAAACTCAAAAGATCCGCCCACCTCTACCTCCTCGTACCAGGATTAAAGGGTACTTCTCATCTCTATCTTCACTCCCAGCTCCTAAGTAACGAGCTCACTGTGTAATTCTTTCTGCAATGATTTGTAGCCAGCTTGGCCTTCCAAGCAGGGAGTTAGTCTATACCTGCAGTTGCTGCAAGGGACCTTAAATGCAGAAGGAACTTCCGTGGGCCTCCCATGGTGGACTTTATTGCTGGAGTTAGAAGGCAGAGGCGGGTGGCATTCACTGGTAACTGCTGGGGAGCAACAGCTACAATCCCCACGAGTCCCCCCACCTGCTGCTGAACCAGGAAACCCTCCATCCATCCCTGTGAGACATCCCTGAGACTCCCTGTGAGGCATCCACAGGATGCCTGCTCAGAGAGGAGGAACCCTAGTTAGTTCTCAACTAAATCTTGTCATGGTAGAGCTAAAGGCAGAACGGTTTTTAGTCAGATTTCATAAATCATTCTTCCTTTGAGTTTCCAAGATGGACTGGCCCAAGGAAACACAAATTCTACCAAGTATATGGCCACATGTCACTCACACATATTGTCAGCATTTTGTCTAAGTTCCACCCCACAGTTGCCTGGCAACAGCCAGATGTGCCTGACTCTCTATAAAAGGGGCTGTTTGCACCCCTCTGCTCTCTCTTGATCTTGCCTTCTTGCAACCACTCTGTCCTCTCGCCCATTCCCCTCCCCTCTCTCTTTCTACATGCTCATGACCAGCCTCTATTCTATAGTCCTCTTCTCTCTCTCTCTCCCTGTGCCTTTCTCTGTCTCTACTATCCTCTCAACTCCCCTCCGCATGCCCTGAATAAACTCTATTCTATACTATACTGTCATGTGGTTGGTTCCTCAGGGGAAAGAGATGCCTCAGCATGGGCCCACGGAGGGCCCCCATGCCTGACTACACGTTCATCAAATATATTCCTTCTCTCCCTATCTTTTTATATACACAGCACATATGTGTGGAGTTTGTTCGTATATTGAGTCTGACTTTGAGGCTGGGAACCTTGACATCACTTCTCCATTCCCAGGTTAGCCCCTGTCCTTCCTATGGTCTGATGATCTTTCATCCATGATCCTAAAATGGCCGTGTAATTTTTCTGCAGTCACCTATAGTATTATATGGGCCAGTCTTCTGAGATGCTGCAGGGTACAAGAAGTCACCTACATACTCCACCTCTCTACAACTTGGTATCTTTGATCAACTCAGCCCACTTCATTCTGATTTTAGAGTATAGAAGCGCAGTAAGTCTTGTTTCTAAGAAGGGGCGATGCCATCCTGTTGCAGGAGCCTGAGAAATAGTTTTCAAGGCTACAGAGAAAACAGGGACTGGGAAAACGGGTGTTTATTGCCAGTTCTCCCCGTGGCCGCTTACATCAGGGCTGAAGTTGAGACAGGCTGTCCCGCCCAGGCTCAGGATAAGAGTTAAACTCCCGTGGAACGATGACAGAAACAACGTGGGAACCACAGGGTTCTGGCCCGTGACGTCCAGGAAGGAAAATCAAGTGGTGTGTGGCGATTAGTCTCTTCACAATGATGCGGTGGTTTCCTGGGGTGTTTGGAAGCACTTGGGGGTGGCGCAGTCTCCAAGAGGGGGGAAAGGCTCTGAGAACAAGATATGAATAGTTCCTTGTTTTCCATTTTTAAGATAGAACAATGAGCACTTGGCTGTGTGTGAGCCTAAGAGTCGAGTCAAAAGTTCAGATCCATCCTGACTCACAAATAAACACTGCATCCAAATCCGGAAGGTTTAAAAGTTCGAGAGAAACCATGTACATTTTGTTCAATTGTTTTTGTTTTTTGTTTTTTGTTTTTTCAGAAATAAATGAATACACTAAATTCTTTCTTCAAAAAAACAAACACATGAGAGCTAACTCTACCAGGCGAAAACAAATGTGAACCCCATAGGCAGATTATGTTTAGAGCACACACACACACACACACACACACACACACCCGTGTTAGTGGGAAGCAGATGTGACTACGGAGAGGTAGGGGCAGACAAACAAGCCTGGCAGCACAGCCATAAGGCCAGCTTAGCAGTTCCTCACAGCCTCATTCCGAGGGAGACACTGCAGCCTCTTTGTCTATGCTGTTCCCAGGTTTACACAGGAATCTGAAAAAACACTTCCCATATGTTTTTATTTAACTTCTGGCTAAAACGTGGCCCCATCCTTCCTTGTTCCTCCCTCAACAGCCCTTATGCGTAACTGTCCACTGACTTTTCTGCTTGCACATCTAGCTAGGTGTGGTTTTTTTTTTGGGGGGGTGGTGATCAGACACACCTAACTCTTAGCATATGTCATCAATATAAAGTTTATTCTTGTCACTTCCGGATGACAAGTTGAAACTGGTATAGCCTACACACAAGCCTTTTTTAACCACATTGTACTGATGGAGGTGTGCCTGCTCTGTGCAGTCGCTCCGTGTTCACCTACCCTGATTTTCTCCTTCCTTCTCCTCTAATCCTTTCTTTCTTCTCTATTGCCAAAACCACTAAGCTCCGGTCAGAGAGACGGCTCAGTGGGTAAAGGTGTTTGTGTCTAAGCCCGAAGATCTACATTCGATCCTTGGAAATTCACATTGTGGAAGGAGAGTGATGAACAACTCCGGCAAATAATCCTCTGACTCCCACAAGTGTTCCATGGCATCCATGGATCACCTCCTCCCCACACACAGGGAATAAATACACGTAAACAGCTTTAAAGAAAAGCATCCAGCTCGTCCTGTAAAGACACTAAATTTCTGACTTATGCTTAGTATATATGTGGTATATTCCATGGGCCATGAGCACAGCTCCTGGGGTTCCCAAGGGCAGCCTGAGCCTATGTGGGTCGGGGTCCTGATTCCTTTTAACTAAGATGGAGTCCAAAGGGTGAGACAGGAAGCAGGACTCCAGGACGCCAGTGCAGATAATTCCAACACATCTCCTCTGGGTTACTTCTCATCCTCTGCCTGTCACCCTTCAGCGCCACCCTGGGCAGAGTGCACTCTGATGTTAATCATTTATCATCTTTAGTTTGCCTTTCAGGCTCTTGAGGAAAAGTAGGATAACTGAGAACACACGTTACTTAGGACTCAGGGGCCGCCAATGGAAAGAGCGCATCTTGAGTCAATGAAAACCTCAAATGGAAACACATTTGTTTGTGTGGCCAAAGGATGGCGGACAGAGAGATGGCTAAAATCCCCCAAGGATGTTCCCACAGTCCTCTGTTAGCTCCTGCCTCATGCTGTTTTCCCAGACCTTGTCATTCCTCGAAGTGAGGATGTGGTCACCAACAAAGCTTATCTCCCTGTGTCCTGTGACTTAAGCTCACCCTCCCAAACCTCCACTCTACTCCCACCCCTGTTGATCCCATGGAAGAGTCCCTAAGGAATGGTGCGGATTGGCTCACTGTGATGAGTATGTGAGCCATGCAGTTGGCTCTCTTGTATCATGGACCCCTCTGTGTGACAAGGGCAAAGACTATCGGGGTCAGAACAGGGAGATGACACCAGCCCCAGGTCTTTTTTCCTGTCATCTGTCACATGAGCAGGGGCCACAACATACATGTGATCTGGGTCTCACATTTTTCCACAAAAATATATGGATAATCTCTATCTCACCATCCTGTAGTAGACCAGACATACAAAAGTTTGCCCAGTTTTCTTTCCAATTCCAAATACCATTAATAACTACAGACAATATTTGGGGTTTGCAGAAAACCATAGACTTGGAGCGTTAGAAATCTAGATAATTTCCTACCTCTTATCAGAGCTGAAACAATGTGGAGGGGCTGTCAGGTGTTCAAAGGGTCATTCATTGGGTAAGGAAGAATAAGAAAACATCTAAGATTCTCTAGGAACCTTAATGGAGTGACGCTTGAATACAGTTCCTCATGTTGTGGTGACCCCCAAACATAAAATTATTTTCATTGCTACTTTATAACTGTAATTTTGCTACTGTTATGAACCATAATGTATAGCTATATTTTCCAATGGTCTTGGGTGACCCCTGTGAAAGAGTCTTTTGACCCCCAAAGAGGTCATGACCAGAGGTTGAAAACCACTGTTCTAGGTTTTGTGTGGTGACAAGTCTGCAGTTACCCCAGCCTGAGGTCAATGGTTCTCTCCTTCAGTCCTGTAGAACGTTAGCCCTCCCCTCACTCCTATGAACTGGTTTAGTGGCCAGCAGAACTTCAAGTCCAGGGTTCTATTGAGGTGTTTCATGCTGGTTACCCTGTTCAAATTGAACACATACCTATTAAGGGCCGAGAAGTCTCAGCACTTAGAAACTAGAAGTCTGCCCTTGGTCTTCATCTCATGTGTCAACATATGTGTGTCTCCTCTGTGTGTGCCAACATTATCATTCCTTTCCTGTGCCTCCATTAGATTCACTAACTTATCATTGATAAGAGAAGCCTGGTAGTGCAACCATCTAGAAAATCTTTAGGCCAATTTTTCACGTCACAGAGAATTAAGGAGAGGAAGACAGACATAGAAATACACAGAGAAATTAAAGAAAGAGAGAGGAGACAGAGACAGAGAGAAACAGAGAGAAGGAGAGAGAAAGAGAGAGAGTTTTGATTATTGTCTTTCTCCATCCCAGTGGTGGGAAAAATAATGCCCACTACCATCCCAAGAAGTTCTCAGCTCCCAATCCCTAACATGCGTGAATATGGAGATACATACCAGAGAAGGTAAGGCCACTCTTAGAATGACTTAGGATGGGAGAGTACCCTGCATTGCTTGAAGAAGGGCAAAGCAATCACACAGATCCTTAGAAGGGGAAAGAAGAGGTGTCAGAGTGCCACACCTCATGAGAAGAATGTACCCCAACTTTGCAAGTTCTGAAGATGGAGGGAGGAGGTCACCAGTCAAGAAATGCAGGTTGTATCTAAAAGATTTAAAAAAAAAAAAAGAAAAGACAAGAAAATAGTTTTTCTGCTAGAATTCCCAAAAGGAGCCTAGTTTTGACATTAACCCAGAAACCTATTTTGCAGTTGTAATCTACAAACTATAAGATAACAAATTTGCACTGGCTAAGCCAATATATACATTTTTATACCTGCAAAATAAGACCCTTAGCTTAATAAGCTTAAAAAGATCCCCAAAGCTGCTTTCCCTTGACTTCTAACATATTATGGCCTTTCCCTTTTCTTACTGGTGCCAAATGTTCTGGCAGACCTGGCTGACCCTGAGCTGTTGGCTCACCACTCAGAGCAGAACACTAGCTAGAAAGGGATGGTCCACTGGTCAACAGGTGCCTCACAGCCTGTCTGCAGGAGCATGGGAACAGGAGCTGGGAGCAGATTCCTAGGTGCTCTCTCTTCTCAGAAACCTTCTAGTGCTACATAAAGAGCACTGGGGGAGCCAGGCAGCTAGGGAATTATAAAGCCCAAGTGGCCACCAGAATTATCCTAAAGGGGTGGGTGGGACTTGCCTTGGCCTCAGAGGAGAAATGAGCTCTGTGTGGGCTCTGAGGAACTCTCTGAGAGAAGAAACGCCTGGTGGGAGAGGACGTTTTGTTTGTCCTGAGATCCTGAGGACATCAAAAAGCCACATAATGAGGTCCTCAAAAGATTCTAAGACAAAGAGACAAAGACTAAATGAGCTCCTATATTTTGTGCCATATTGTTTTCCCAAGGTTCAGTGGAGTGGGCTATCACAGGCACTCCATTCTTTTCCCAAGGTTTAGTGGAGTGGGCTATCACAGGCTCTCCATTGTTTTCCCAAGGTTTAGTGGAGTGGGCTATCACAGGCTCTCCATTGTTTTCACAAGGCTCAGTGGAGTGGGCTATCACAGGCTCTCCATTGTTTTCACAAGGCTCAGTGGAGTGGGCTGTCACAGGCACTGCATGCACCTGGTGTTTAGAATTTGTGGCTAGAATATGCATTGCTGTAGTTTGGCTCCTGAGGTCCCCTGAAGGCCTCCACGAGGAACACAGCTCTGCTCGGGAAGGGGATCTCTTCCCAGTTGTTCTCCAGGTCCAGGTAGCCAAGAATGCAGACAGCACATTCCTGAAAGAATCTCACAGAAACAAACGGGAAGCCACCCCAACAGCATCCAGCCTTAGATGGCAAGGGTACTCCCCATCCTCTTCCTCCTCTTCATCCTTCCTCAGAGTCCCTTGCTTTGTCCCCCCACCAAGTCATTGCCAGCAGGGACAGAAAGGTAATTGATGGCCTTAAGGGATATCAAAGTGCTATTGAGCAAAACCACAGCTCAACAGCTGCACAGGTGCTTCCTGCCTCAGGGAGGGAGAGAAGCATCTTTGGAAAGCCCTAAATAACCCTGGCCAGGGATGTCAACTTGACAAATGACTCCAGAGAAATAGCCCCGTTGTTCTGCTGTGTGGTGATTCATCCAGAGCCACTCTGTCGGGGGACAAGGGCCTTCCCTCAGCCCTGTCATTGGTCAGCAGGAGGCATTCCAAGGCACTTGCCTTGGTTCTCCCAGCCTCAATCCTTTGACCCTGCTTTCTGGTGGTTTTAGTTAGTGAATTGCAGACTTGTGTCCTTTTGGTTTAAGCTGCACTCAAGGGGGAGATGGGAAGTGGAGGGGAAAGCCCTTTCAAGGAACGCAAAGCTGGCTCCGCACTGCCACTTTGATGGCAGATCCCAGTGCTTCTTGCCCATATGGCCTCGAAGACTACACACTCCTCAAGTCTTTGTCTTCGTCATCCAAACTTCCCAAATAACGTGCCTGCTTTGATACTTTTCAGCCACTGAAACAGGCAGTATAAAGGGCATGGTAGCTGAGTTTTAGCATAGGCTCTGAGGACACTCAGGACTTCCAGGTCTCTGTGAAACTATATATATATATATATAGTGTGTGTGTGTGTGTGAGTGTGTGTGTGTGTGTGTGTGTGTGTGTGTGTGTGTGTGTGTGTAGAAGCTCTCAGTTCCCCCTTAGTATAAACTTGTTCAAAGGGGTTTGGTGGAGCCAACTGTCACTTAAGCCATAGCAATGGAGGGACAGGACAGTGTAGAGAACCCAAGGGCCCTATAGTTGTTCTTCCTACACAGTAATGAGAGCAAACAGCAGCAGCCATGCATCCAGGAAAAGGAATGTGATCTTTTAATTAGGAAGTAGGTTGCAGAAACGCATTCTGATGACATCAGTGTGGACACTGAGTGGGAAGTGTGTGGCCTGGGGCTACCACAGAACACAGACAGGACAGCACTCCAGGCTTCTTTGATTTTTTTTTTTAACAAACTCTTCCAGACACCAGGCTATGGCATGCGTGTGAAGGCAAGAGCTTATGGTGTTTTGTCGTGTTTGGTTTTATTTGTTATGAAAGGACTCTGCAGATCCAAAGGCCGTCTACCAGCAGAGGTGATGTCTACATTATAAGTCATTGTCACAGCCCCTGCATGGGATGGTGCTGCTAATCTGAAAGGATGTCCCAGGAACATGCAGGAGGGCTCAGCCAGGATCCCCAAAGCCACTGTCTTTTATCTTCTGATTAATTTTCTCATCCTAGTTTATGTGCTCTGGGTTTTAACGCCCTCTGTGTCCATCAATGGCAGCTTTGTTAATGTGAAGAGAAAGCAAAGCCAATCCATTTGAAATCAACGTCTCCTGGGTCTCACTGAGTGCTCCCCCCCACCACCAGAGTTGAAAATGCTTGCAACCTTGAGAGTGAAAATTGAATGAAATTGCCTTAAAAAAAATCATTGAGAAACATCTGGCAGCTGAAATTATGGGTCACAAAAGTTTTGGAAGTTGCACCTGTCTTTTCCCTCTGGGGATCTCCGTTGGCTCTTACACACAGGTCACCAGGGCTCAATTATGGATGCTCTTAGCACAGGCAAAGTCAGCTGCGATTCTGACCTGGCCTGCATATTTTCCTGCCTTTCTGCAAAGTGTTTAGTTACTCTTGCACTTGGATGGCTTGAGAAGCACTGACAAGAAGGAGCTTTCTTTGAGCTCTGGATTCTTGCCGGACCCTAGAATCCACTGGGAAATGGACAGGCAGAGATAAAGAAGATTGAAGATGGACAGACGGACAAAATGTTCTCAGACCAGCAGCACCTGCATGACCGCGCGCGCACACACACACTGTGCATCCCTTTGACATTAAAAGCTACAGATTCTGAAACACAGATTTTTGAAACCACACAGACCCAGTTTTGATTCTGATCTGTCGCCTGTTAGCCCGTGAGCCAGGGTGAGCTAATTAGCCTTCTGGAACCATGGATTTATTGTTTATAAAGCAGAGGGACCGAAAGGACCAAATCACAGTGCTGCTGAAGGGGCAGGGTACATAACACAACAAAGCACTTGAACAGAATCCGGCTGCTCCACGAGCTTGGTGAACGATTGGTAACATCACAAAGCTAACAATAAACGTCTCCTCTCCTGTTCAGCCCCTAAGCTTCCACAGAAAGTTGGAATTGATTCCACTTGAGGCTTTCCATGGAGTTCACTAATCAGACAGAACTATAGTATAGGTTACATATCAATATCTGCTTTCCCAGTGAATTGCAAGAGAGGCAATCTGCATTTGGGGGGTGTTCACGGGGAACTGGGAGTTTCTCTCCTTACTTTAAAGACGTGGATAGAGGAGCCTAGAGACTCTGAGCACTTGATCAAGACTCCAGCTGCTTATCCATAGAATCAAGATCAGAAACTAGTTTTCATAAGTCCTGGCCTCGTGATCTTTTCCCACATCTACTCGCTGTTTGGAAGGCATTTAAATAAGCCAGTTCTTTGAGGAGCCAAGAACAAAGGAATGCGGCTTTGCATGGTGTTTGATTTTAAGTGGTGCCCACAGCGAACATCAAAGAGAAACTTTTGCTTGGAGAGCCTCTCCACACTTCCTGTCCTCCACTGAATATAGCTCAAACTATACTTCATGAATCTGGGGGAGACAGGACAGCCTAGCTGCAATCTGCACTGCCGAGAGCCTACTCCCCTCCTAAGCAGGGATTTGCTCCAGAGGTCATTAGAACTTAATAACAAAAACAAGACTCATGGTCTTCAAAAAGGAGCTCATGGTTCTCAGACACCCCCTTACATAGATGCAAAAGAGATAGATCAGGAGAGATCTGAGCACGCAGTGTTATGGACCCCACAGGGTTCCCTACAGCTGACTTCCTAAAGCAAGCCCAGCCTTGGCCAAGGCGTTTCCAGCCGGAGCTTCAGAAGATAAACATAGCATTTGTAGTTTCAGCAGTCACCCCTCGTATCAGCTCCATGAGCCCAGGTTTGCTCTTGCTGCACCCCAAGTGCAGAACAACACCCAGACACTACATAGCTTTGAGAACAATCCAGCAGGTAAGCTGAAGCCAAGAATCTTTCTTGTCTGTACCAACTTTCCCCATTTTAAAAGGTGTGTAGAATTTGGAGACTATTGTCTTGATCTTGTTTGAGAAACAGTGCTGGTGAGTGTTAGCCTGAGTTTCACAATTATCCTGCTTTTCTGTGTTCTCCTGGCAGACTAGCCGATTTCCTAATCCTTAACAGACACACCTTGAGGGACCCTATGAGAAAAAAACACAGAAAGATGGTAGGCGGTCTCTGTTTGTTTCTTCACTTGAACTGTTTTCTTACGATCAGTTATGTGGCCGCAGGCAGAGATGGCTCAGAGAGCACTGGCTACTCCTCCAGAAGAGCTGGGTTCTGTTCCCAGCACCAATATGGTGGCTCAAAAGCCCCTGGAACTCCAACTCCTAGAGTATATGACTTCTCTGGCACCCACACACTTATGCACACAACAACACAGGGACAGCCACACAGCCAGTGCATATATATACATGATTTAACATCAAATAATTTTTTTTTAAGAAAGAAAAGAGCAGCCAGCAGCCGGGTGGTGGTGGCACACACCTTTAGTTGCAGCACTCGGGTGGGGGGGCTGGGGTGGCAAAGGCAAGTAGATCTCTGTATGTTTGAGGCCAGCCTGGTCTACATAGCAAGTTCCAGGACAGCCAGGGCTATGTGGGGGAAAAACCTTGTATTGAAAGAAAAAGAAAGAATAAATGAATGGAAGGAAGGAAGGTAGGAAGGAGGGAAGGAAGGAAGGAAGGAAGGAAGGAAGGAAGGAAGGAAGGAGCAATTCTGTAAGATGGTTTTACTTTACTCGTGCTATTTTATATGAAGTTGACTATGGTGTTCAGATTCAGCTGTGATACCAAAACAGCATGTTCTACTGGACCTTTCTGCTGGTTGAGTCCTTTCCCACAAACAGGCATCGCAATCTCATAAAGATTTCACTGAATCTCCAGCAGCAAACCCTTCCTGGAGAAAGGCCAAAGATCTTCCCAGATGTTAAACTGACTTACACTATCCCTAAAGCTCATGCTGCATCAGCATAAAAGCCTCTGGCTAAGGCCCCCTCCCAGAACACCAGCCCAATTAAAAACCACAGATGCTTGGCCCGACATCAATCCAAAAATCAGAAAAGCCACAAGTAGCAACATAGGTGAAGGGCTTACGTCTAAGTATATGCATGAATTTACTGAGTCTTAATGCATAAGGGGTCAGGAGCGATGGCATCATATTTATCTTACCAAAGTGAACAATAAGAAAAGGAAAAGCATTAAAGACCTAGAAATAGGACCCAGCTCGTGCTACCTGGATCTTCTTGAGTGCCACACTTAACTGAAATCTGATTAAACCAAGACATTATCTATGTTAGTTGGTATGGGTCTATAAGCCAAGCTTTGGGGAGTGTTTTAGTTAGGGTTTCCATTGCTGTGAACAGACACCATAACCAAGACAACCCTTATCAAGGACAACATTTAATTGAGGCTAGCTTACAGGTTCAGAGGTTCAATTATGATCAAGGCAGGAAGCATGGCAGCATCCAGGCAAGCATGGCACTAGAGGAGCTGAGAGTTCTATATCTTGTTCCGAAGTCAAACAGGAGAGGACTAGCTCCCACGTGGCTAGGAGAAGGGTTTCAAAGCCCACCCCCACAGTGGCACACTCCCTCCAACAAGGTCATACCTACTCCAACAAGGGGACACTTCCTAATAGTGCCACTCCCTGAGCCAAGCATATTCAAATCACCACAGAGATAGAAATACTGGAAGTTCAAAATCTGCCAAGGCTACCAAATGAGTAGAAGGGGAAGGCCAGCCTGTTCAAAATAAGTGAGACCTTGTCTTAAGACTAAAAATAAAAATAAGAGGGCAAGCAAAATGTTTGTACTAGTGCAAAAGTGGCAAGCCTGTTATGGGGGTGACTGCGTCCTGAAAGGATCTGAGGCCTGCTACACAGTGGGAAACCCATGCCTGGTACTGTTAACCTAGTTAAAAGTCCTTGACTGAGGAGGTCATAGACCCTGAGGGAAGGGAACCAACTACTGTTGTTTTGTTAAGTGTACATACAGTCAAATGTTTATGCTTATGCCCATAGATTAGGGATGCTCTCAGCTCTGGTCAGAAAAGGTTCTGTTGCTGTAGGTAATAGGTAACGATGTACGATGTACGCAGACTCGAGGCTGAGATTAAGTGGCTCCTAAAACTTTAGCCCTAAATGAGACATCTAGATCCCCATGTTTGGGAAACACAGAAGAACATGAAGCAGACCAAATGTAAGAGGAAAAGGATGGGAAGAAACATTATGAAACACTGACTTTTAGACATGACATGAATATTGTAACAGACTGAATCCATCGGTACACGGCTTGGCGGAAGTCCTGGGAGCCCCCTAGGACCTTTGAACCAGTGGTGGTGGCTGGGAGAGGGAAGAATCACATTACCAGTGACATAGCCCTTTCTGAAGTAAATAACTTCTCACACATGTTCATGCAAGTACACACCAAAGACAAGAAGTAGAGGAAGGCTTGTTCAGAAGGAGTGGCTCATGGTAGGGACAAGATGAGAGAGATGGGGGACCACAATAAAAGGACATTATGTAAACCTGTGAAAGAATAAATAATATTAAATGAAATAAAGATAAATAATTAGGTCAAAAATATAGTTCATTAGAAAAGTGTTTGCCTAGCTAGCACAAAACCCTAAGTTCTAGGTTTAATACTGATGACAAAGCTGAATACCTAAGAATACACTCATTTCTCCATCCTCTTGATGAACACTGAAATGGTCAAGGTTGTTTCATTTGACATAGAAAGAACAGCTAACGCAGCCTGGAATTTACTAGATCAGATCTCAGAGAGACTTGAGTTCAGAATCTGACAGTATGACTTTGAACAAATTATCTATGTAAGCTCAATATCAGCTTCTTTCTATGTCCAATAAGGGTGAAGAAAACAGTGCTGTTTAAAAGTCACAGAGAGTGCCTGCCAGCCCCCATGTCATCAACTAAGCTAGATAAATCAGATAGCAATAGCAAGAAGCATTCCTCTAACTGTGACCATGACCTTCACTCTTCTGAAAACACACCCTAGACTTGCGCAAACATTTGGCTTCCTCTCCCAAAGTTAGTATGGATAAGAGATGAGCTGACAATATTTCTCAACCTCGTCTGAACAATTTTTCAGTAGAAAAATTTGTAGAAACCAAATTTGCCGTATTCACTTGTCCACAGCTTTCAATGGTCCAAACTAAACATTCCTATTTAATACAGGCTTTTCTTTCACAACAACTCAGGACACACACACACACACACACACACACACACGCACACACACACACACAAAGGGGGGAAAAGGGAGGGAGAGGGAGAGGGAGAGGGAGAGAGAGAGAGAGAGAGAGAGAGAGAGAGAGAGAGAGAGAGAGAGAGTTGCTTACCTCAGCAATTCATTTCTCATTTTGGTTTGGGCCACAGCCAGTTGGTAAAAGGTTTCAGCGTGTGTGTTTACTGCCTCTTTGTTCTCAGGCATTTCTGGGGCTTCCTGGCAGCTCTCTGGTCTGCAGCAAAGCCCTCCAGGGTTGCAAAGTCCAGACAGATCCCAGGCTCTGACACTGCCTTGGGCTGACAGAGAACAGCTGGAAGCCGTTCATCTCCTAAGCCAAGCTCATGCCCAGATCTCTAGGCAAATTTGAGGCAGGAGCTGAGCCTCTGGCCCCAGGAGCTAGCTTTACTGGAACTGTTTAACAATCATTGTACACTTGCTTCTGAACTCTAACTCAGATTTTACTCAACATTTGCCTCTCAATTCTCCTCATCTCCAACAAGAGATCAGGGGACTAGAGTTGGGCTGCTGTGTGTATGCCCATCATATTTGCTATTCCAACTTCCAGGAGGCCCAGGGATCTCTTTCTACACTCATCACTTGAGTGTTGCACCGGAATGGGCCTCCAGGTCTGATCCCAGTTAAGGGTCCTACTGTGATCGAACTTGAGCTTACAGCCTGTTCCCCAAGTCAGGTTCAGCCACCCATCTTCAATAAACCAACTAAAAGAGTCAAATTAATAGTGGAGAGAGTGGAAAAGGGGGACATTTTCTCCATGTGGCCAATTTGGGAAAGGGAACAGAGATTCAGTGATGCCCCAAGTCTGTCTTTGGAGTCCTGAAGTTAGATTAAAGTTTAAGTAGAGGGTTAAGGATAGTCACACCGAAGTAGTCAGGTCAAGGTGTGGTCTTACCCACCAATGACCCATCCCTGTCTCAGCCTCCACTGGTGATCTGACATGTTGTTAAAATTGTATGAAATCTCTTTTTCACGGTTGAACTTGTCCTTCCAGTATGAGGTTCCTGGAGAAATTCTCATTTATTTGGGGCCCATTGTTTTTTTAATCGTCTGACAGATTGAGAGACGCTGGGTTTCTTTAGACATTTTTCACTTGCATTTCTCTAAGCCTGATGTAAAAAAACCAATTCCATCCAAGCTAAAGTCCTCTCCAACTCTCTCATCCCCCTGCCATCATTAGAGTATTTAAATAAACACCTACATTTAAATACATACTGTGGCAAAGATAATTCAAAGATTGTATGACTCTACAGTCAACGATATCATTAGCCTTCAACTGACCAAGATCCAGAACTGACTTGGCCATGGTATGGTATTCTGGGATCCTGAACCAAGTCTGTCCTCTCCCTTTTCCTCAGCTCCCCTAATGTAAAGCAAGGATTTAGACACCTAGAGCTGGCATGGAGGTAGACAGAGCGAGTGGCTAGGAAAGGCCGGGTGCATGCTGATGGACAGTATTGAAAGTCTAAATACAAATTCTGGCAGACTCTGTTCTCCTCAGTGTACTCTGTGTTTGTTTCAGTGAACACCCCACAGGTCCAGAAAGTGGCTCAGTGGAATGATAGGTTTCTGTGGGAGGTGTTACACCTCTGGTATATTCTCAACTTTGAGAGGAGGACTGAATAACAATTTGACAAACATGTCTTCAACATCAAGCATTGCTGAAGCACAAAGCTGTGGGAGGGGAAAGTCCCAACTTGCTGTCCTTGGCGCTGAGAGATGGAGACACTGATTAGAGGTCGTGATTAGAGTGTGAGCTGGGAGAGACTGTCACAGAAATACAGCAAAGTGGATCGCTGGAGAGGAATGAACAAGCAGGGACAGCCAGAGGAAGAGAGCGGGAGCAAAGTCCAGGTGGGATGGGTAAACAAACACACAACCCAGCAAGGGAGAAGCCGGCTCTCGAGAATGAGGGATTCTTCAGTGTGCATGGAAAGATGTGGGAATAGGCACACCCCCTCTCTGCTGCAACAGAATGGCTTAGGCCTCTGGCACCTCCAGCCAGCTTAGGTCACCACCTCCAGTGTTCCCCTCAAACCCAGCCATTGGGCGCTGGGGGTGGGGTGAGTCTGGAGGATAGCAATGAGACAAGAGTAGAGTCTTTACATGATTTAAATGGTTCTCCCCACTCTCGGCTTCCATTGGAAGCAAACGTCTTCATCTACACAGTGAGACTCTTTTTATTTAAATGCTCCAACATCAGTGCATGTCTCCCTGTCGTGGAGATTACCTAAAAATGTTCTTCCAGTAAGGGGCTGTTTCTGTATCCTATAAGACACGGAAAGCAACTTTTCTGAAACACACTGTACTCCTCACACATGGCAATGAACGTCGTGAATGGATTGTCCCAGTTTCCCTGTGGCCCAAGCTTGACCTCTGTTTACCCACCCTTTGCTGCAACCAGAAGACGGTGAGCTATGAAATCTCACCATTGCTTCCTGAGAGAGGAGCGAGATCACGTCATATCACACCAGGAGGAAACATCTGACAGGTAAAGAACATAGGTTCCTCCTAGCCATTCTCTGTCATTCCTCTCCATGAGAAAAACAAACAAACAAACAACAACAAACACTAAAATCTATCAGGGATGGGATGAAGGGTGGATAGAACTATTGCCTAATTTCACTCATCAACAAAGAAACAACCCTGAAGAAATGTCCTGAAAGAAGTCGCTTCTTTTTTACCACCAATGACACTATCTCAGAGCTCTATGGAATAGCACCTTCTTCCAATCCACTGCTGATTTACCCTGAGGCCCAAACCAGGCAGGATATCCTATACACCCTGATGGAAACTACACACCACAGTCTTGGCCATTGAAGCATCTGAATGTTGACAATTCTACATTTTATGTAAGAAATCCGAGATGCTCTGTCAGACGCCAAGAAGTTTCTCAGTAGAAAAGACAGAAAATTAGCCACCTTACTTATTGCCCTAGTGATCTGGAGGTTCCATAATGACTTCAAGAATGCAACACATCCAGTCCTCAAAGAACCCTGGTGGGTGGCCAGGGTCCTAGGAGAACAGAGCAGAGGTCTAGGATGAATATTAAAGTGAACAGTATATTTAGTCAGCAAAATCCCCTGGGCATAGCTGCTGACCAGACTTCTACACTGAAGTCTACACTCTCTGTCGCAATGACAATACAGAAATTTTCACACGAGAAAGTGAAAGGTTCAAAATGCCTTTGTAAAAACTGTTCAGTTGTGAATTCTTCAAACCTCCTCCAAAGTCCACAAAGAGTTGAGTGGTGGCTTCCTGGTTCCAGTTTGTCCTTCCTCGCTCTTATTGAATAAATCCATCAAACCCGCACCCTGCTCTGGGAAAGCAACCCTGCACAAACAATGGGCCAGGCAGTCTTTGTAACACAAGCCCAGCCTGCCCAGAAGGGAAAAAGCCAACTGAAAGCCACATGCAGGGGGTGATCTCGCAGAGACAATGGAACATCCAGCTCTTTCGCCTTGAATTCCCCAGGTTTGATGTCAGTGCCCGGGCCCTGGGCTCCTTCCTCAGTAAAACTCATATATCTGAATCTTGGAGAGGTTGGTGGAAAGAGAAAGCATGACCCTGAGACGAGTTCTGGGCCAGCGAGGGGCCAGCTGTCACTGCACAGCTGTGCTCCGTGAGGTGACCCTGTAAGTACAAACCCTGGGGACAGCCCTGATAGAACTAAGACTTGGAGATTCAGAGAATTTTGCCTGGTTCTTTGATTTGCATTTGGATATTGAACCTCAGGCCTCCTGCGTGCCAGCAAGAACTCTGTCATTAAACTATCGTATCCCAGCTCTTTTTTACCTTTTTTATTTTGAGGGATTGTCTCACTAAATTGCCCAGGCTGTCCCTAAACTTCCTCCATAGCCCAGGAAGGCCTGAACTTACCATCCCCCTGCCTCAGCCTCTCAAGGCGTATGGTCACAGGCCTCCCATGTTACGCAGCCTTACCTGGTTATTAAGCGGTAGGAAAACCCCCAAAGGATGTTTGGTGGCAGTAGAAAGCATCTTGTAGTTTTGGAAGTTTTTGTATTTTTTTTCCAAGTGATTGTATGACTATTGTATAACCTCATTCCTCTCCCTCTCCCTAACGCTCCACCTATGTACAGTGAAATCATATAAGCAAAAGTTCTTTTAAGTGACAAGACTGTCATTCATTTCTACGGTCTGGTAATGCTCAGTGAAGTCAAACAGGACAACCAACTGTAATCTTGGCCTGTAAAACACCCACAAGCCACTCATTGTACACACTGAAGAGACTCCATAGAAGGTAGGTCTGTGATACTGTCATCTAACTACAGTTTCTGACCCATTTCTGTGGGTGCTCAAACTTAACTTGGTACGGGAGAAAGTCTTTTTCTGACATCCAACTTTATGCTCTTTCCAAAACCCAAAGGCAACAACAGAGAAATAAAGGGGAAGGAGAAGTTCAGAAACGCTGAGCAGTTCAGTGACAGCAGTTAAAACACACATATGCCTCAGGCCGACCACCCTGCCCTCCCAGCTCGGAGGAGGAGGAGGAGGAGGAGGAGGAGGAGGAGGAGGAGGAGGAGGAGGAGGAGGAGGAGGAGGAGGAGAAGGAGAAGGAGAAGAAGAAGAAGAAGAAGAAGAAGAAGAAGAAGAAGAAGAAGAAGAAGAAGAAGAAGAAGAAGAAGAAGAAGAAGAAAGAAAGAAAATAAAATCAGAAATATGTCCTCCTTTCCAGAAAAGTCTGTGAATTGTCTGTTTCTTCTCATGGAAGGTGGTACTGGAATTTGTATCTGTGACCTCACATGAAACATCACCATCCAAACATCAAGAGAAGTCACAGAAAGATAGGATAGCCATCAAAGTAGGGAGTTGGTTTTCTTTTCTCTTTTCTTTTTTCTCTTTAATATCTGCTTTAAATTTTATAGCTCACTTTGTCCTGTCCTATTTTCTCTCTCCATTTATTTATTTATTTATCTACTTATTTATTTATTTATTTAATTCTCTTGCATCTCCTTGATTTTCTGAGGCCTTGGGTTCTAGTGGGTCCTCTGAACTTTTGACGCTACCTCGTGTTTGTCAGATGGAATCGTGTGCTACAACCTGCATAGGCTTTTCCAAACCAAAGGCAGGGGCCACGTCCTCCACTCAGTAATTTTCTATCTTGTTCACACTTCTAGGTTCAAACCCAGGTCTTTTCTTACCCAGAACATAACCTACTTTTCAGGGATGTTTTAGAAGCATGGAGCTTTTTTGATCCTTGGGTTTGGTTGCTTCCCGTAGCTTCAGATGGGGGAACTGCCAGGCAAGTCTAGGATGCTGGGATCACATTGGATCTCAGCCTGCATGAAGTACCGGGAACAAAATGTCTCCACTCCCTCCTGAGCCCTCTCCCACCATCATAGGTAAGACACAGCCGTTACTTTTTTCACTCATCGTTGTCCACCACCATATAACTTGCTTTTAGCTCAGCTGTTCTCTAGGGTCTGTTGTCTGATGAGGTTTGTCATCACTGGGCACAAGTCAACTGTAAGAATCAACATGGGGAGGGAGGCTGGCACAGTGGGTACACAGCCAGGCTTTGGGTAGCAACTGGATTCAGTCTTCATTCTCTCTCTCTCTCTCTCTCTCTCTCTCTCTCATTTCAGATATGTCTTTTTTTCTCTTTCATTTCCTGAGCTGTTAAGTAGCCAGTGCTAATGTGGGTATCACATAGTTGTTAGTTATGTAGGAACCTATAAATAATTTCCTTATTATATGCTTGCCATATAAAGGCCCCTCAATAAATACCAGTGAGGAAAAAGAACTACTTCTTGAACACTTTTCAGAGCTAGGCATTCAGGCTCAGATAGCAAGAACATTAAACAACATGTCCAAGGCCACAAGGGTAATGAGAGACACATCTGAGGTAGGATTTGAACCCAGGTATGTCTGATCTGAAGTCTTACATGAAGGCCTGTTTGGAGGGCACAGAGAAGGGACAAGAAAACCATACTCAAGGAAGAATCCTGGTAGGGAGCTTAAGGAAGGCCAATGGAAGCCGGAGTTGCCAGTGGGAAGGTCTTTGATGGTGGGAGGATGAAGCTCGGTCACTAAGATGAGAGAAATATCCTTTCTGAAAAGTGCTAGAAGAGAGTTTCATTGATACTGTTGGCTGATCAATTCAACTTCCACCCCAAGTCCCTTCCCCATCCCCACAGGATCTCTATCATAATCAGTAATAATGCATCTGCAATGAACAGGGAGGCGTTCCTCTTGCTAATTGCTTACTGCACTGAATATTTGTGTCATCCCAAATTCATATGCTGCAAGCTACGCACTGAGGTGATGGTGTTAGGAGGTGGGTCCCTGGGAGGTGATTAATGCCTTTTTAAAAGAGACCCGTGGAGTGGGGGACACATGCCTTCTCCTTTTCATGATGTATGAGGGCGAAGCAACCAGGCAACCTGTGAGCCAGGAAAGGGGCCTCGCCAGACACTGCCTGCAAATGCCTTTACTCTGCAGCCTCCTTCTAAGCAATACATTCCTCTTGCTTATCAATTACCCAGTCAAAGGAATCTTGTCACAGCTGCCTGAATGGACAAAAGCAAAGCTGTTAGGAAGAACTGGGGGAGGATGTTAGGGAGGGGGGAGGGCATGGGGGAGGGCTATTCTTAGCTGTCAACTTGACTATATCTGGAATGAACTACAATCCAGAAACGGAGGGCACACCTGTGGGAGATTTTCTGCTTGGTTTGAAGTGGGTGAACCCGCTGCTAGTCCGGATGTTTGAGGTAGGGAGACACTCGCCTTTGATCCAGATCTTGAGGCAGAAAGACATAAGCCTTTGATCCCGATATTAAGTATGGAAGACGTAGGCCTTTAATTTGGATCTTGAAGTGCGAAGGCACATGCCTTTAATCCAAATCTTGAGCAGGGGAAAGACACACCTTTAATATGGGCCATGCCTTCTGCTGGAAGTCTATATGAGGACATATAAAAAGGAAGTTTCTGTCCTTGTCTGCTTGTCCGGGCCTTGCATTAGAGCCTACTTCTTCAGGATTCCAGTCTATACTGAAGACCAGCTGAAACCCAGCATTGTGGGACTGAGCAACTACTAGATTCTTATAGGTAGGTAGAAAGAAGAGAGAGAGAGAGAGAGAGAGAGAGAGAGAGAGAGAGACTCATTCCAGAAGTTCTGTGACTCTAGAGAACCCTGTCTAATTCAGGGTACTTCAGGAAAGAATTTGATTTCTTAAAAATAAAAATCGAGTATTTTAGATGAAGAGAGGGTCTTCTGTCTTGGCCTGTGGAAGCTGTGAGAGTGCTCATGTGAGGAGTGGTACAACAGACACTGTGAAGCATGAGGACAGTAATCCTGGGGTGACAATGAAGGACAGAAAAAGAAGAAGTGATCACCAAGTCATCCTGCAAACACCAAAGCCCGTCCACTCCAGGCATCTTCTTCAGCAAACATTAGACTCCACTCAGGTTCCCCTGCCACAGTCCACCTTCCTATTCCAGCTTGAAACAGAAAACACATTCTTGAAGTGTGTGTGTGTGTGTGTGTGTGTGTGTGTGTGTGTTGTGTTGGGGGGGGAGGAGAGCTGAGCTAGCCAAACCTTATCATCAAAATAAAGTTTCTTCATCCTCAGTCTTACAGTACGGCCAGCGCTCCACTCTACCAGATGTTTCCAAGGTTTGCTGGTTACAACGAAGTTCTTCTTCCCCTTTTTAGAACCTCCTGACCACAATCACTCCACTAATGATAAGCTATTTAAAGGCACCAAGTAGCCTGAATCATGTTTATATCCACTACTCTCCCCACACTGCCTGTTAGCGATGACTCCTTGGACTATTTCTATCCTGAGTTGTCATGCCTACTATAGACTAGACAAAATAAACCACCTTCACACACACACACTCACACACACACACACACGTTTATTGACTTGAAACAAGAACCAGTAAGCCAGAATTACTGTGTACCACTCAAGATCTGAATGTACCAGAAGGAAGTGGGAGTGATCCAACCAGTATCAAGATACTGAAAAGGAAACGGAGGCCCAAGGAAGGAGATGAGAGAGAGAGGCAGGGGAGACCAACAGCGGCAGCTCTGGGCTTGACATTTGTGAGATTGACTGCATTGATATGACAAGCAGCCTGCCATAATCAGTTTTTGGAAAAGCTTCTCTTCTGGGTTGTAATCAATTAAAGCATGCAGTGTTTATCCTCAAGCTTTCCTATTCTGGGACTGGAGGGCTCCGTACTCAGCTCACACACCTATCCCTTGCCTGGCACAATTTACATGTCAGTCATACTGGTTTGGGGTGGTCAGGCAGAGAAGGGATTAATGGATGGCTTGCCCACAGAAGTCAGGAAGATGCCAAGGGAGGCAGTACCAGCCACAAGTGGCACCTGAACACATCAGAAACAGTACCATTGGAGAGTTGACCCTACTTACATCTCTCTTAACTGGTTATTTTTACATTCCTCTGTGTGCAGGAGGCAAGACCAGCTTTCTTATTTGTTAGTAAAGATCATCTGGGCTGAGGATGTTGTGGAATACGGCAGGGCTTGTTTGCCTGCCACATACAAGGTCTTGGATTTATTTCCTAGTACTACAGTAAACAAAAAAGCAAATAAATAAATATTTTGGGATATTGTGGTACACACTTGACATCCCAAGTCTTAGGAGACTGATGAGTTCAGGGACAGTTTGGGCTACATACATAGACCTTATCTCAGGAAAAAGGGGGGTGTAGGGAGAGGAAGATACAATGCTTTTGCTGGAGGTCAACGTTAACTAGCCTAGGATGCAAGAAAAAAAATCATATGACTGACAGAAGCCTCCTCTGCTCCTGTATGGGACTTTCTGATCACCACACAGAGGTCCTTTTCACCACATGCAGTCTATACTCTGTCCATAACCTTAGCAATCAATTGAGATCCTTCAAGCTCCCCCAACAGAGCATCCATGCAAGAAGGCAAGCTACAGGAGGGAGGGGAGGAGAGTCCCAGTCAAAATAGAAACACAGACTTCTTCGATACAGCACATGCAGCTCCAAAGGCAACTTCTTCCTCCTGAAGTTGAAATCGATAGGAGATTAAATCCATCGGCTTATCTCCACAGCCACCTCCTCGACCTTCTTTCTCAGTCAACTGAAATCTCTTCCCCCTCATCAATTGTGCTCAGACAGGCTCTTCTGTCTATTGGTTGTTTCTAACCTGTTTTTCTGCTGCCGGAGCTATGCACCCCACATGAAGAACATGAAGAACAGCACATGTACATATTATCTGCTCTGTCAGTAACCTGGAAAACCAACTCTGAGGGCTGAGATGTGCAGAGAAGAGGGGACCTTTAACTCTTGAGATGCTGCCCGTCACCTGAGCAGGTCTGTTAAAGGAGTACTGACTGCAGAAAACCGTGTTCTGAGGTGTCATTAAGAGCCTATTACCTCCCTTTCTCTGCCTCTGTCTGTCTGTCTGTCTATCCCCTACCATTCTATTAGTCCACTAGTGGTCATTGTTTGTTACTGCCTGATGACGTAGTTGACATTTTTAATCTTTGTAAGAGAAGATGATTTAGTTGAGTCGGCGCTTTTGAACTATGACATAAAAAAAAATAATAATTTCAAAAGTTCCCCAATGAGATGAAAACTTCAAGTAACCTTATCTTCAGGATATTCTTTTATACTTATGTCCTTTTAAGTCAGTGGTTCGCAATCTTCCTAATGCTGAGCCCCTTTCATACAGTTCTTCATGCTGTAGTGACCCTCAACCATAAGATTATTTTGTTGGAATGTTGTAACTATAATGTTGTTACTGTTATGAATCATAGTGTAAACATCTGATATGCAGGATATCTGATATGTGACACCCCAACCCTGACCAAAGTGGTCACAACTCACAGGCTCAGAATCGCTGTTTTAAGTCATTCTAGTCCATTTCTGCAAATCTCTACTGCTTGCTGTACCACCAGTTTTTTGAAACTCACGATGGGCATTTCACATTGGCCCTTTACCAGAAGCACGAAAGCATCTGGGCGTTGCAAAGGTTTGTGGTCAGAAGTAAGAAAGATGGCTTCAGTCAGCTCCAGCAGAAGCACATTTTAAGGAAGAGACTACAACCCACAGCACTCGAGGAAAACAACCGACAGCCTTAATGCCCTGTTACATAGCGGGCACCAGCCAGTGACCCCCAAGGTTGTTACATTCTTGTTATGCTCTCTAAGAGAGAAAGCTGGAACTTGAAAGGATGATACAATATAACCTGTTGACAAGCTGAGACTGAACTCTGCTCAGCAAAACCCTCAATCTCCATTCTGCTCCCAGATGGTAGTCACACATTTCCAGAGTGTATTGCCTTCTTCCTACCTTCCAGCCACCCAACCAGAAGCAACAGGTATGCATGGGCACTGTAGCAATGGCTGGGGTCAATGTCATATAGAGACAACACCAGCACAAGACAACACGTTAGACTGGAAGACACACAGCATTCTGGTCTTACCTGGTGACCACTGAGCAGATGTGTACTGAGCAAGTCACTCCACAGAATCATCTAGAACTGTTGATAACGACTTGGCATCTTTCCCCAGGTGGTCCCACAGAGTGTCACTGAACAAGCCCTGTCTTGTCCCTTGATCCTGTGATCCTAAATCAAGAAAGCCTTGATCTTTATCCAACAACAACAACAACAACAAAAACGCAGGAAACTGGTGTTAGGCCAAGAACAGGGCTGTTTATTTCACTAGTTAACACTGGGAGGAGAAGTAGAAGGGTCAAGTCTATGCCTGTCTTAAGTTTGGCAAACACCCTTGTGTCTACTGCACTTACAGCTTTATACAACAAGCTTCATACACTGGCCCCTGTTTTGGCCTGGGATGGGAAGTGTATTCCCCTGCAGCCTGTCCAGGAACGTTACCTTCATCCATCTCCTGTTTATGGACTATCCACCCCACCATTAAAGGTTGTGTTGACCAAGGCCACAGTCTCTGGAGCCTGATACCCTTGTTTGTCCCTGAACTATGACGTTTCCTAGCACAGTGCACCACATCTGTGAGATAAAAGAGGGAAGAGAGTTCTTTAAGGGTATTGTGAAGAACAAGTATGAGAATATTCATAAACTTCTTAGAATGGGGTGGACTTAAGATAAGACTCATAACTAATACCTATTCTAACATAATCATTAACATTGCTCTTTGTGAACCTGGAGAAAGGCAACTTCCTTTATAACCTCCAGAGCTTACTTGGCGCTCCAAAGAAAGAAAAGACCAAGCAGAGACTCCGGAGGGGCTCTCTCTCAGAGGTTGAAGTTGTAGAAAGCAGGGAATGCTGGATCAGAGTGTGGGTGGAATTACACCCCACTACCCACAAATCCACACATTCATGCTCTAACCCTCCATGGGATGGTATCTGAACTCGAAGCCTTTGGAAGTTTGGCTAGGTAAGATCATAAGGATGGGACACTCACAATGGGATAAATGCCCATGTAAGAAGTACCAGATAACTGCCTGAGAGCTCCCCTGCCTGGTATGTGAAAACATAAAGAGGTACCCATGGGCAAACTGGGAAGTGGACCCTCCCCTGGAACCAGCCAGGCTAGTGCATTATTTTGGATTGCCAGCCGACAGAGCTATACAAAGTAAGTTTCTACAGTTTAATTCATGTAGAGTATGGTGTTTAATTGTGGAAGTCCAAGCTGACTAACATAGTGCCCAAACATGAAATAAAAGTTTATCATAGCTTCTTCCACATGTGGGAGGGTTTTCACATATAAGCAGGGCTCTTGTAAGATGCCATTGCAGAGTGAGTTCTAAGACCAATACTTACTTAAAAGCCACCCCAAGCTGAGCATAGTGGGACACGCCACACCTGTGATCACAGTACAGGGGATATGGAAGCAAAAGGTGGGAAATCAAGGCCATGCTGGCCTACATAGTCAGACACAACACATGCAGTGTGTGTGTGTGTGTGTGTGTGTGTGTGTGTGTGTGTGTGTGTGTGACTTGTTCTCTCTAGAGCCCTTCGTTTTGTAATTTTTTAAAAAAAATCACTTATTGTAATTCACTTATAAACATCACACAGCTAGAATAAGGTGGCCCAATAAACTATTAATCAGTGCAAACTCTATTTTTTTTTCAATTTCACTGAGCCTCTTTACAGTTAGAAGAACCATAATGAAATTCTCTGAGGGTTTACACTTTCACTACCAATTACATTTTTAAAGACTGATGCAAAAGGAGACAGAAAATTGTAACAGAGTAGAATACAGGAAAAACAAATTAAGACTCTATCTAGAAAAAGGCAAACAAGCACATACACACATACACATACTATACATATCTTAGTTCTTAGTTATGGTTTCTATTGTGGCAAAACACCACAACCAAAAGCAACCTGGGGAGGAAAGGGTTTATCTTACTTGCATAACAGGTTAACATTGAAAGAAATCAGGACAGGAACTCAAGGAAGGAAGCAGGAGGCAGGAATTAAAGCAGAGGCCATGGAGGAATACTGCTTCCTGGCTTTCTCCAACACGGCTTGCTCATCCTGCTTTCTTACAAAACCCAGGACCACCAGCCCAAGGATAGCCCCACCTACAGTAAGCTAGCCCCTTCTCCATCAATTACCAATAAAGAAAATGCCTAACAAACTCGTTTATAAGCCAATCTGATGGAGGCATTTTCTCAGTTGAGGGTCTCTATTTCAAAATAACTCTAGTTTGCATCAAGCAGACAAAAAAAAAAAAAAAAACCAGGACTACATATGATGACTCTTAATCTTACTAGTGTAATAATAAAAGTGGTGGTTCATGTAATTTAATTTTCCATAAATCTGATATTAGCTGTGTTATCAATTCAACAAGAAACCATGAAGCCTCCAGAATGACCCTGGGGTCTTGGTTCTTCCTTCTCTTCTGTTCTGTTGTGAACTGCACTTCAGGATGACGAGGAAGAGGAGGAGGAGGAGGAGAAGGAGGAGGGGGGAGGAGGAGGAGGCCACCTCACCAGAGCACTCCAGAAGCAACATTAAAAACTTGGAAGATTTTGTTTATTCTGCTTCAGATTAAGTGAAGCCCATATACATTTCACCACTTACAAACGTATGTGAGAACATTCTGTGGTAGATGAGAGAGGGGCAATCAGGCACGTCCAGGGGAGCTAACGGCAGCCAAGGGCTGCTGAGGGAGATTTATTGTCTTCAGCAGTGTAGTGAGTTACCCATGCTCCCTTGGGTAGCTTCACACCCACACCAAGTGATCATGGTTAAAGACAGTGAGTTGCAAAGCAAGAAGACATGAAAGCAGCANAGGGGAGGGAGGGGGGATAAGGGAGGGCATAGGGATGTGCATGACCAGAATGTACTAGACACCTCTGTGAATTGTCAGAGTAATGTGTGTGCATGTGTTTATGCATTGACCCTGACTTTCAGCTTGAATTATCACTCATGCTGATGTAAGCATGGTCTATATTCATAAAAAAAAAAATGGCAAATTTTAAATTTGATCTTTTCCCAAGTTAGCCATGGGCAGTGCCATATCTTCTTATGGTGACATATTATGACAGTACTTCACAGCTCACAGTCAGCCATATGATCATTGTTAGCATTCTGTCTAAGCTCCACCCCACAGTTACCTGGCAACAGCCAGGTAGGCCTGGCCCACTATGAAAGGGACTACCTGCCCTCTCCTCCCTCTCTTGTTTTTTTTTCTCTCTTGCTTCCCTCTCGGGCTCTTCCCTTCCCCTTCTCTTTCCTATGACCTTCCCCCTCTCTCAGGCTCATGGCCTGCCTCTACTTCTCTACTCTCTCCCTCTCTCAGCCTTTCTCTGCCTCTACTACTCTCTTAAATCCCCAACCCATGCCCTGAATAAACTCTATTCTATACTATACCATCATGTGACTGGTCCCTTAGGGGGAAGGGATACCTTGGCATTGGCCTGCTGAGACAGCCCCTTCCCCCATACCTCACCACAACCCCATAGAACATATTCTATTTTTCTTTATCTTTTTATAAACACATCCATCATGAAGGCAAGTGGTGGCGCAAGCCTTTAATCCCAGCACTTGGGAGGCAGATTTCTGAGTTCGAGGCCAGCCTGCTCTACAGAGTGAGTTCCAGGACAGCCAGGGTTATACAGAGAAATCCTATTTCAAACAAAAATGGAAGTGAAAATATTTAAAAGCTGGGCGTGGTGGTGCACGCCTTTAATCCCAGCACTCTGGAGGCAGAGGCAGGTGGGTTTCTGAGTTTGAGGCCAGCCTGGTCTACAAAGTAAGTTCCTGGACAGCCAGAGCTATACAGAGAAACCCTGTCTCGAAAAAAACAAAAAACAAAACAAAAACAAAAACAAAAAACAACTTTATAGTGAACTGTGATATTAAGCCAGCATTGTGACTAGGCTAAGTATATTAATATAGTTGCTTTCTAATATTTTTCAATTGAGATAGGGTTTTATTATATAGCCTAGACTGGTCTTGAACACCAGATCCCTGGGCTGGGGTTACAGATACACACCACCACATTGTCCTCTATCCATGCATTTAGACTGTGATACTTTCTATTTTACCATGGGTCTACTGGGACATGCCTCTTAAGAAATTGAACAAACATCTACATTTTTAGTTTTCCTTAGTGACAAATTACAATCATTCTGAAAACCAGTATCTGTACTCACTGACACAGAGCAAGAACTTCAGTGGCCACTGTCAGATGCAATGCCTTGTCCTCAAGGTGTCATGTGGAGGTTTTAAGACCCGAACCACTGCCTCCTGGGTTCTGTTCTTAGGCTGAACATCATCACTGGCCTCCAAATCCGATCCTCTGTTTCATACTAGCGTTCACGTTCTCTCCTGAGAATGGCTTCATGATGCTAACACACATGGGTCCTGCAGGGAGATTTATGCCTCCTGTTGGCCCCCTCATGCTCCCTTAGTCTAGACCACCACCTCTAGACCAACTCTCCACTACCCCATATGCCACAGGGTGCCAGTTCCCAGCTGCTAAGCTGGATGCTATGGATGCTGCTTATGCAGACAGAGCTGCTGAGAGATACATGAGCTGAAGATCTCACAAGCAGTGTAAGCAACGTGATTAAGATGCTCAGATCCCCCTCATCCTAAACACACGTCTCAGGAAATGCAGGCAACACTGCTGTCTGTTGGCGTGCAGGGGTATTTTGACAACAATGAAGAATCCAGACTCTGCAGGAAGATCCTGACAGTCTAAGGAACCAGGGGTTCTGTTGCCAGCGTGCATCATGAGCATGCCTGAGGCATGACTTTTGCACAGGTTTTGGAAAGTAAAGAGATGAATTAAAAAGCCAGGCTTAGGAGGCATGTGACCACCAGCTATGGCTATTGCTCAGGCAGTCACTGGGCATTCCACTTCAGCAGCTGTCAGGGACTCAAATGGATACTTCCTTGGGTTCTAGTCTACCACCACTCACCAAAGCCCGTTGGGGTGAATTACTGGGACGATGGTCCCTTCGTCAATGAACCAATATGTGCAAGGCCAGAAGTGAAAATCCAAACAACCGTGATAAAACGCAGACCTGAAATCTGCTCCTGATGGGAAGGAAATGCAAGCAGAGAACAAGGAGAGGAGGTGAACCCACCCCTCACAGAGACAGCCCCATGGTCATATTCCTTTATGTTCCCTGTGAGGCTGACTTTCACAATCAGCCGTGGGAGGTGGTTCTGACTGCGAAAGTCTCCTGTGAGCATCCACAGGGCTGAACTCTCAACATTTTGCCATCTTCTTCTCAGCCTCTGCCATGAGAGACTATGCCTAGATAACTGACTTTATTTCCTTTGACTTTGATAACCACACGTCTGTTTGGGAAAGCCTTGTTTGTTTTATGTCCTAAGTGACTTAGAACACAAGGAGTCACTCTGTAAGACTGTTTCCATTTCCCCCATTCTGCCTGAGTATTGTCTCTGTTACCCCAGAGGAAAAAATGAATGGCATGGTTCTCTGAGAACAGCACTTTTTGATTTTTGTTTTTGTCTGTTTTCTTTTTGTTTTTTACTTCTCTCTGGTAAATTTTTAAATTTTTTTAAGCATTTAAAAAGAACATTTTCTACATGATTTTTTAAAAATCGTTCTGCTTCTCTCTCTGCTCAACATAACCCTCAAAATCAAGTTACAATCAAATCTACACTAAACTATTCTGATTGTTTATGCAGTCCTAGTAGCCTTTTCTTGGCCACTCCTTGACCAAGGTATGATTTATATATAAATACCTTTAAAATACCTGTCATTTGTCCATTCAGTTAGTTCATTTTATTAAGCTCCTGTCACATGCCAAACGCACAGAAGGGTAGGAGGCCATCTTATTCCATTAGGCATCATGAAAGTCGAGAAGGGAGCTGCCTGGGAACTCTGTCAGGATACCTGGATAAGCTGGGATAAGCACATATGGCAAGTTCTCAGTGAGCAGAAGAGAGGTGGGCCCCAGACTGTGGGGAGGGAGGAGAACGAATATGCTTCTATACCATGACAAAATAAGAGAACTTGGGGTGTTTGACTCCTTGAACCACAGTGAGACAGGAAGCACCACTTATAGGATGTGGTGAGTCTCCTTCCATTAAGAGAGCTGGGGAGGGTGTCATGATGGAACCCAGGAGAAACATGTCATAGCTGTAAGCCAAGGGCAGACAAAAGCTAAATTGTTCTTGAAATAGATTTGCTGCATAGACCCTGGAAAAAGTCATGAGGTGTTTATGTCTTAAGAAGGTGCCTGAATTTGTCTGTTGCAATCCTGCCAGAGCAGCTGGAATGGCCCCAATGGAAAACTTCCATGACTTGGAGGCCTGACCCAGTGACACACTGGGTCTGCTGGCTCTAGGCATGAGGCCAAATTGCCCAGGAGCAGTGGGCCAGAGAAAATAGGCTGTGGCTCCTAAGGCCAGCACAGCCCTCCCAAGTGAGCAGGTTTGGGGTCATGGGCCAGGATTCCTAACACAAAAGCTCCCATTCAGATTTTGATCTTCAAAGCTGTCATACAACACAGAACTTAAAAAGGAGGGTAGCTATTCCGTGTCCCACAAGAGAGCACCATTTAGGTCAAGGTCAATGAAGAAGGGCCCGTGTAAGAATAGACCCTCCAGGTTTCAAGGAGCTGCCACTAAGAGTTCCCAGTCCCTAAGGCAAGTAAGAGGGAGAATCAGGTCCCTGGGGACCCTGTCACAGGGAATATAGGGAAGTATTAATACATGAAGAGAGGGATGGATACTCAAATGAATGAGTAGGTGATGAAGCAAATGGATACAAGGAAGGAAGGAAGGAAGGAAGGAAGGAAGGAAGGAAGGAAGGAAGGAAGGAAGGAAAGTTGGTTGGTTGGTTGGTTTAAAAGAAAATGGCCCCATGGGTCCATAGGAAGTGACACACTATTAGAAGGTGTGGCCTTGGGTAGGTGTGGCTTTGTTGGAGGAGGTTCTATCAGAAGGGTTTTCAGGTCTCAGGAGCTCACTTCCTGCTGCCTGCCAACTTGGATGTAGGAGTCTCAGCTCCTTCTCTAGCACCATCTGTCTGCATGCCATCATGCTTCCCGCCATGACGACAATGGACTGCACCCCCGAAACTGTAAGCCAGCCCCAAGTCAATATTTTCCTTTATCAGAGATGCCGTGGTCATGGTGTCTCTTCAAAGCAATGGAAACTCTAAGACGGAAGAGAAATATTGTTTAGAAATACAATGTGGTGTTGGTATACTAAGGGAAATGGTGGTCAGCAGCCAACCTGATGATTTGAAGGTAGCAATTTGTTTGCTGAAGGCAGCCATTCTGATTGAAGCAAACAGTCTAGCTGCAGGTCCCTTGGGAAGAAATGGGCTAGTCTCAGGACTTGTGTTCCTCAGCCATCAGTTGCTCTTCCTTCCCTCCCTCCTTCCCTCCCTCCCTCCCTCCCTCCCTCCCTTCCATCCACCCATTTATCTACTTACTCACCTACTCATTCATTTGGGTATCATATTAACACTCAGAAAGCATCGGTGTCTCTGTGCCAACCCTCCGCTACCTGCGTTGAGAACACACTCAAAATATGATCTTCAATCCCACAGCAGTGCTCCAGAAATCCCCAATACGTAGACTAAAGCCCATGTGTGTATGCATGTACGTCTATATTTTAATGCCATTAGGTCGAGTCCACTAAACCCTCACCTGTGGCGAGATCTTTGTGAGGCATTTACCTATAAACAAACACTGAGCTCTGTCTAATACCCACACAGGAATTGCCCAACAATGTAATAATGCTCTCCAAATCCCTAATCAAATTTCATGTAAATGGAGCAAACCAGGTGAGGCCAGCTCCTCTGTCACATCCACCCTGCCAGAACGCTCTGGTTGGATGGAAAGTGAAGACATTATCGGCATTCCATCCCGCCACGCCCCACCGCTGTTTCCCCCTTACCCTCACCAGGCTAGAATATTTGCTTTAGTTACAGGGCAATGCCAGAGGAATGTGATGTCCTGGCTAGTTACTAAAAGCCTGTTGTTGAAATAAAATTCAGATTAATCAAAATATGCTAAGAGGAGATTTGTTTGGTATTGCTGAAACGAGCCGAGGATTTCCCAGAAATCCCTTTTTCACGTTAGCACTTGTGCAGATTCCCCTTTACAAAATAAAAACAAATGGGCTGAGAGTGTGGCCCCGTTTCAGGAGCGCTTGCTTAGCATAGGCAATGCCCCGGGTTTGATTCTACTGCTGCCTTAAACTAGGAGTAATAATGCATACCTGTAATCCTAGCACTTGGGAAGTGAGGGCCGGAGAACCAGAAGGTCAAGAGAACCCTTAGCTTTATAGTAAGTTTGAGATCTGCTTGGGGACACATGAGACTATCTCTACAAAAAAATGCATATAATAAAAATAAAGGCACTTTGCCTATTAATAAGCACAATGGACTCTTCATCTGCCACCTGGCACCACTCATAGCCCATGGGTTGTGAGTCAAAAGGGAATGGCTACATGCAAGAACACTAGCTCACTCTTCTATTCCTCTCACAAGCTATGTGATCTTGGGGGTATTATCAGTGGGCAGACACAAGAGATACATTTCCCGTGCCTGGCTCAGGGGGATCACAGTCCCCCCAACTCACGCCCCACCACCCTCATTTCTAAAAATTGGCTTTTAATTTTCCTCTTGTGTCCCACCAGTGCCAACTCTTCAAGTCCTTATAGTCACAGGGTGGATACTAGAAAATGTAATGTCCTCAGAGCCCACCCCTACCCCTGTTGGAAATTGTATTTCTAAATAAATTCTGCTAACAATGAAAGGGTAAACTTTTGAAGTCCAAGAAATGTCACATTTATATGTTTTCATCAATCAACTCCAAGCAATGGCTCTAACCTCCAATTTTCAGTACCTACAGGGGCCCCCTGACTATAGGGCCATGCTGAGAGCTCAGAGGGTCTCAAGGCCCAAGCAGCTGATATCTCCCAGGCAGAGCTTTGAGTGGAGGAATTTGACAATCACTGTAGCCAAGAGCCCTAATTCCCTGGGCTTCTGGCTCTTTGGGAGTTCTACACAAATATTTTCTAAGTTTTGTTAATCAGCATCCAACCAAACTTCTGATGCACCACCACCCTACAAGGGTAGGATTTCCTCGGGGCTGGTTTCTGTTGATGTTTTCACTGTGGCCAAAAATCAGGCCCCTTGACGTCATTGTATAGCAAGGAGGAGGTGCACAAAGGGTTACTGTAATAAGTGGACCCCCAATTTCTACCAGCATTACAGGCTTAAGATTACCCCTGCCTCTGCCAGGCAGTGGTGGTGCATGCCTTTAATCCCAGCACTTGGGAGGCAGAGGCAGGCAGATTTCTGAGTTCGAGGCCAGCCTGGTCTATAGACTGAGTTCCAGGACAGCCAGGGCTACACACAGAGAAACCCTGTCTCAAAACAACAACAACAACAACAACAACAACAACCTCCCCAAAAATAGATTACCCCTGCCTCTCAGCTTCCACCAGACACCCTAAAGCTGTTCTCTCTTTCCTCCCCTGGGAGTTCATAGCCCATAGCATCTTGAAGAGAGAAAAGTAGAGCAGTCCTTCTGACGAGTGAGAATCTCAAACTGGTTTGAAATTTTATTTTCTTGGTGTCTGAGGATATTGAACACCTTTTAAGCATTTGTAGTTCTTCTGTTCAGAACTCCAATCAAATTTTGTAGCCCTCTTTGGACTGAGCATTTTGTTTTCTTGATGTTTAGTTTAGTGTGTATTCTGGTTACTAACCATGTATCAGACTGGGCAAAGGCTTCTCCCCCAGTCTGTGGGCTGCCTCTTTACTTGACTGTCCACTCCCTTTGCTGTACAAAGACCTTTTAATTCCACTCCATTTGGGCTCTTCCTTGATTCCTTAGCAATGGGGGCCCTATTCAGAAAGCCCTGCTTTATGCTTATATCTTAATGCGTACTTCCTAGTAATTCTCCAGTAGTTTCAGATTTTCCGGTCTTAATTCTTACCTGTCCTTTAACAAGTTTTGCTCTCAGTACATGGGTCAGAAATTCACTTTGAAACCTTACCATGAATTTAAGAATGACACGAATTCCTTGTGTCCAACCTGGGTCCAGATACATCAGAAGAATGTCTGTTTTCCCCCAAAGGTGGGATTTCAGCACAGGTTCTTCTTACTGTCTCCATCCCATCCTCACAGAAACTGCAGAAAATCACACACACACACACACACACACACACACACACACCAGACTTACTGCTTAGCAAGGGTTGAAGACATAACTATAGTGTCAACCCCACACTCCAACATGGATGTACTCAAAATTTGGTGGCCCGAGCATGAAATGGGACAACACAGAGCATAGGCATAAGGTACCTAAAGAGGTCCATTCTCTCCCTGTCTACTAGAATCAGGACACCAGTTCATAGACATGAATAAACTTGAAACGATATCCAAGTGTGCTACCTCTTCGAGCCTCGGAATGGCTCTGAGAAATAGGGCTGACAGTTTCCTTTGAGGTGAGAGTTCCCAACAGGCTAAATAGTCACCTTGCTCAAGGTCAACCAGAAAGAACGTGAGAACCCACACAGGAAGCAGTTTGCCCAGCTCCTGGATACAATGGCTCCTTTACAGTAATGGTGCCTCTGGGCAGAAACATCCTAACTGGAAAAAGTACTCTTATAACTAATGTATTCCCTGACTCCTCCCCAAATCAAGAAGGAAAGAAGTGTTACCATGTCAGTGGAACAAAAGGTCAAACTGATGCTTTGCCCAAAGTGACATAAACCCTGCCTGGGGGAATTCTTAAACAGGTGATCGGTTCCTGCCCCAACCCGCTGTCTGTCTTTCGATGAGGCTTGTGCCTTCTCTGTTGTCATTTACTGCCCTAAACATCATCCCACAGAATGGTTGCTTAGCACTGAATACATATCTGCTATGTGCTGGGCATGGCTTCTTTCCAACATAAAAATGAGTGAAACACGTCTCTAATGGGGCCCAGGCACTAGAGAGGAAAGCAGGCTTATTAAGGAACGTCGCGCTGAACGCAGCTCAGCAGCTCACGCTGGATACAGGAGGGCGCCTGGGCTTTGGAAAAATTCACTCTACCTGCCTAGGAGGGGGTGCTGGGAATCCTGTGTGGCTTCCACAAGGGATACTGAAGCTGTCCACAGAGTTTACAGTACACAGATGTAAGTTTCTGCACCAGGCAAAAGCTCAGAGGACCACAACAGTCTCACCTTCTGCAGTTTTTCCAGTGTAATGAAAATTACAGATGTATCAGCCGCAAATGAGAGCGCTCAGCCACGCTGCTGACTTTCTCTCTCCTTCACACCTTAATTGAATTTATCCTGAGTCATTTCTACAGCCCTTGTTGATTTTTGGAGCCACAACAGGTAAGAGTCCTCGGCAACCAAGTTGTTTATCTAAAGCTATCCCGGAATCTGTGCCTCGGCTGCCAATGAGTCCTGCTCAAGGAAGATGAAAAAAAGCCAAATTTAGTAGCAGATGACGGGGCTGAGGTCCGGGAGCTTCTGAGAAGTTTGTGAAATACCCTCTCTCCTGTTTATTCAAAGTCTAAATCTCCTTGAACGTTGAGCTGCTCAGGGTTCTGTAAATGGCTGGGATCATCATTTCCCCGAATCAGGCCCCCACAAAAACAACACAGCGCTGAAAGAGAGCAACTGGACATGCTGACGTGGTATCCAGCCCTGGGGAGTCTCACACAGGTGGCCCGCCATGGAAGGACCCAAACCAGACAGACAGAAGGTCTGGGACCACGACCACAGAAACTCCTCTCTGAGGTGTTTTCTTAACAGGACACCACAGCCTAAGAGACGGGGGTGACACAAGGAGAATGACAGGATTTTTTCCCTTACTCAGGAAGACCGACCAGAAAGCCGCCCCTAGTCTGTGACCTCCAAAGATAGAGAAGAGTACTTCAGGTAGTACTTTAGTAAGCTTGCCATCCACCTATGGGTTAGCATCCACTGAAGGATGCTCTGTATTCTGAGGTTTTAAAAGTCACGTGCTCAGAGATATCCCCTGCCAGCCTTCACTCCTGACCTCTAGAAGGGACCACTGCCCTGTTCTCGCTGTCTTACTGGCCTTCCAAGAGCATTGCCCACGCAGACCAGTTATCTAATTTCCTTCTGCTCAGCCCCCAGGAGCTATTTTGGGCTTGGTCTGCCTGTGTCTTCCACTTTCCTGCCAGGACTGACTCAGCCCCTCTCCTCTCCTGGGATTCTTTTCTCAAAAAAAAAAAAAAAAAAAAAAAAAAAAAAAAAAAAAAAAAAAAAAAAAAAAAAAAAAAAAAA